>BPTQ01000006.1:68251484-68417827 GCA_019973895.1 Chrysanthemum seticuspe | reverse complement strand
ATTACCCATAGTTCATAAGCATATAACCATTTAATTTTCACTGAAAAACTAGGATCCAAATTGTCATAATCTCATCACATCAGTTGATCTGCTAGTAATGAACCTTATACAAAGTGGTAGAGCTTTTGCTCAATTGCCAATTTCAATTGCAATTCCTAGATTTATGGGATTTACATATAGCCAATTTCAATTGCCATGTAAACATGTTTTATCCCATCTTATGCCTTGAGTTGCCAGTTCTCACTACAAAACTCAATTAAGTTGTCCAACTTAAGAAACTGCAAAATCGTCCATGCCCGTTCTCACGACACGTGGACATTTTACCCTTTGATTACGATCTAAGTCACGATCTCACGCAAATAAAAGGTAATCTTAGGTGTTTCCGTTTCGTTGGATGACATATAACTTAAATTAAAGGGTAATAATTTTGATGTCAAATCAAATATGTACAAAGATGTCATGCATTCATCTTTGTAACATAGGTTTTATTAAAACATTTATATCTTGTTTTAATGTTTAAGTTTTTCATCATCAAACTTTAATTGAGGTATTGGTTTCACCAATCAAGGAATTTAGTGTTAATTATCATCCATTATACCGTACTTTTGCATAAGTGTAAACACTTAGTGTTTCGGATAATTACCACCGAAGTGGTGCATGGAATTAACACTAATTCGCCCTTAAGATGAGCTTGCACATTTAATGGCTTACTAAGTAGCTCCATTCGAACTTACAGAGGGCAGAGGACCAGGTACGCGCTAAAGCAAAACATTAGACATCCTTTCAGTGTGACTGTGCGCACTTCTTTTAATAACCCCTTTAAAGTTCATTCTCATGGGTGAGCCGTTCAGTCATTTGTACCAAAGTCATCAATCAATTAAACGATTATGATTACTATTCTTAAAAATACATGTTTCACCATTGTTTAGGTCAGTTTATTTTTCTTGTAAAAATACCCTTGTTACACATAACAAACAAGCAAGTATTTGTAAAAATAAACAAATAAACAATAAATGCATAACAAATAAAAGTCATGCATATCAAATAGCCACATGCAAACATTTTTGATAAATCCTATTAAATTAATAATGATTGAGGTCTTCCCCAATTTTAGATCTATCATAATTTAGTGTATATCACTTAAACAAGAAAGACATACAATAAAAGCAGATCCATGATAAAACATGCAGATAATTATCATGGACATAAAATTACACTTAACAATTAATGCAATTAAACAGAGTAACGCATATACACATAAAGTTGCATGCATCTTAGGGTTTCTGATCCAATTAAAACATTAGTTTACAAAACCCTAATAAGGGTACCAAAATAACCGCCCCTTTAAAAAATTAGGGTTTAGGTTTAGCAAACCCTAGATCTATGCATACAAAAAATAACACAACGTGTTTATTTTAATTATGTGTTTCAGTAATTAATTACTTGTTATACAAGGCTCGTGATGCCACTGTTTAGTTTATGATATATAAAATACAATAAACCATAAAGACATCAAGAGTACACAGCGGAAGACTTAAAGATCATAACAAATAAATAATTAACTGAAAGTATGCGTAACGTACCTCTTGCGAATGTCAAATCCTTTGAGCAAAACAAAGAAGTGGTTTGAAGAGTTGTCCCTTACCGTTCTACAACTCAAACCAATATGGTGTAAGAATAGTGTCTTACTACCACGTTCTTGTACACACGAATTAACCAACGAATCAAGCGATTGCTAGATCTAACACAAGTCCTCGTTTAAGAAAAACGAAACCAAACTCCCTTACAAGGGGTGTTCGGCCGAAAATGGGACAAGAGAGAGGAGAGGAGAGATCTAGGGTTAATTCAATGCACAAGTGTGTGAAACCCTAGAACCTAACCCTCTTTATATAGTAGATGGAATACTTTAGGAACAAGTTAGGGATTAGGGCTTGGGAAAGCCCCTATGGCCGGCCACTATGCAAAGCCCAAAAGAAAACCCATAACTTTTCCAAGTTTTCCATTTCTAGTCCTTTCTTTTTTCATTTAACGGTCGTTAGTCATTTTTTCCGTTAAATACTTAACGATCGTTAACCGGACTTAATGAGCAATAATTAATCGTAAACATAAACATTAATTATTAACTTTAATTCTCATTCGCTAATGTGTGCAATCCCGTGGTCACGAGTTCGAATCCGGACATTCACATGTTTGTAAATATATACATTTCCAACAATTAGTTTAGTTTTGATTTTTATGGTTTCGAAACTAAATTGTAAGCTTGTGCAGGCCTTCTCAGAGTCAAGAAAGCAGATGGAAGGTGTGATGACATTCACTTTTAAAAAGGCACTTACAGAAAACTCAAGAGTGACGTATTCTAGTCTTCTGGCTTCAATGCATAAGGACATTTTAGAAGCCAAGGATAAATGTTTCAGTCTCCGTGGACTGTTTCCCCGTGAAAGACTACAGGTTAGAGCCATTCTATCCCAAAGTCTGCATTTGACTTTCAGATATTCAAACATAATATCTTCGTGTTTCAAAGTTTGGATCATCTTTGTCCACAATATTTTTCTTATAAAATACTTTTTATGTGGTTACATGTGGTTATCGAGTTTTTCTCTGTCTGACTCTTTACATCTAAAAGCTGTAAATTATCTTCTTTGACATTTGAAAGTCAAACTTAACTTTTCTTTGTAATAAAAGTAGTATTTTGTGTTTCCTTATTGAAATTTGTGTAGAAAAATCATTGATTATCTGAGATTTTATTATACCTTTTTTTTTATCAGACCATAGTTTAGTGACAACACTTTGTGTGCTACCAAACTTTCAGGAACCACAGCTATCATCTTCTAAAGTATTTGATGTAAATGAGCCGTTTGTGTTATGATTCTACCGCACCAAGGAGATTTGTAAGGCTAACTTGCAACTTGGAGAGTGTCGCTAGACATAAACTCTAACCATCTCCATGACATTGGTGACACACGACGTCTCCTGTGAGGCACCTGTATACATGTCAAAGGCCCAATATACTATTTTCTAGCGGATTCTCTCTCACAGTGGTATTTTCTTTTGTTTTGGTTTTCCTTTTATAGGGAGACGAGATACAAGCAAATAAAAGAAATTTAACAATATCTTCTGTATTGAAACATGTTTTCTTAAGTTGCTTATCCTTTTAATTCTTCACGTGCAATTGTATGAAATAAATAACTAACTTTATTATGCAAAAAAGTTATTATCACTACTCAAAGATCAAAATATAATTCTGTTTCATATATTACCAAAAAAATATAATAGCAAAACAGAAGATATTTACTGTTGATCATGCCGATTTCACATGTGAATTGAAAGAAGTTTGTCCGATTAGAAATATGGTTAAAAAAGGAACGAAAAAAAGGCAAGTATTGACATCCGAGTTTTAAACAACTGCAAATACGGACGTTGGAATCAAATGCTTTAAAACAACAAAGTTAGAGCATCAAAGTCCTCGAAGAAATTAAAGGAGAATAAGTATAAACTTTCCTTTCCCTTTGTGACGTTTACATATTCGTTAGAATCATAGAGTTGAGATCAATATACATCTCATATTCTTTGTAGATCTAATGAACCAATACTAGCCATCCATTTTTCTTCAAAAGGAAGAATAGTTCACATAGTCTTGCTTTAAACAACCGTGATGCTTTCAAACATATTTAAATTACTTGGTTAACCTGATATTCTACAGTAGTATTGCTCAAAGAATAAAAAATTGCGGTTTGAAGTGTTACCAAAAAACCACTTTTCATGATATTTGTATTTTCTAAATGTGAATCATATATACATGGTGTAACAGTTGTGGATGCGTGAAATGTTGGAATTATATGACTAATCATAAATATAAACAATAAACATCAAGTACACATGCGGAAGCGTATAGGAAAGATTAACGAATAATTAATTAACATAAACAAGAATATGCGTACCTTTCTTGATTCTAGCCGAACAAGAATCAAATCCACAAACTAGCAATTGAGATGAACCCTAATTAGGGTTTATAGGATTATGTGAATTACCCCTTACCGATTTTGTAATTCAATCCAAGAATACTAACAATAATGTGTTAGTACCACTTTCTTGTACACACGTACTATACCGAATTAAAGGAATGCTAGTTTTAATCAAACAAATAACTTTGTATGGGAAAAGTTAAGGATCGACACCTATGGTGTGTGTGTCGACCGGTTTTAGCAAAGAAACCCACAAAACAAGTTTTAGGTTTAGCTTATGAGTACAAGAGATAAATTACAAACACCCTTGGTTTTGTATTTATACCCAAACTAACTTGGTGAACAAGTTTGAGTTGTAGATGGGTTGGGTTTGGGTTGTTGGAATCACTCCTTAACAGTATTTCAAGTATTTATATTTTATATGTAATAGGTAGCTTTATATGGCCTTTATGTTTGTTTAAGGCCTAGCTTATGTAGAAGGCCCATAAGCTAAGGCCCATGCCCAATAAGGAATAGGGAAGGAGAGGGAGTGTTGCCCTAGCTCCTTGCCTATAAATACAATGTAATAACCCTCACTTGAGGGTTGGTTGTTCAAGTTTTTCTTTCACATACATCTTATGCGTAACCGGTCTTAGTATCTCTCGTGTGTGTGTGGTTTTACTTGTTCAATCGCCTTATCTCTTTCTATATTACTTGTGTTTGTAAAACTAGTGACCTAACAGTGGTATCAATCGCCTACTAGTTGGGTGAATCGTGTTTGTTTTTGAAGTGGGTTTCGGTCCTACGCCTAAAACGCACCTTGATACTTTGGTTCGCTTAAAAACATCTTTTTTACACTTTTGAATCCAAGATTCTTGTCCTTTCAATGTCTTAAGGTGTTAAAATACGTGTTTTTGGCAAAAAGTTTCAAACTTTATGCGTGGATAGTTGTTTTTTAACGTGTTTTTGAACGTAGGTATCATCCTACTCGTAACTGTTTTAGAGACTTTGGTTCATCAAGTTTTACACTTTCATGTATTTTGGTGTTATTGAAGCTATTTTATCCCACAAAAGCCGGTTTAGAAACAATTTTGGACGAAATCATACTTACGAGTAAAACTACGCGTAGTAAAACCCTAAAACTACGCGTAAGTATCTCCTTGGTTTGATCTTCATTTTCGTGGTTTATTCCGTGTTTTCTTACTTGGATAAGTCTGAAAATACGTCGACTTTGGATATCTTTTGCACTGTGATAGTGTAAAAGATCATTTGGGCAAAAACCCTAAATTTACGCATAAGCATTAGCTTACGCGTAGAAATCCTACGCATAAGATTCACTTTACGCGTAAACTCAGTTCTACGCATAAGGTAATCCTACGCCTAAGTTTCTACGCCTAACTTGTGTCTACGCATAACTTTAGAGTATTTTCCCTGCTTATGCGTAAGCTAAATCCTACGCGTAACTCCTAATTGTTACGCGTAACTTTGGTGTTTTTACGCATAAGTGCTACTTGGTTCTTGTCTTTTCTACGCCTAAGGACACTTCATCAACAAAGGTTCATTCGACTACAAAGATCCATTTTTACTACACAAGTTTATCAACATGTCTCAACCACCATACTCTAACTATTTCCCTCACACTTTTAATCATCAACAACAACAACAATTAACTCCACAACATCAACAATGGAATCAACAACAAGCTATTTATCAACAACAATTTAATCAACAACATACTCCACAACTTGGTGCAATTCCCCCACCACAAATGGTTCAACCACCACCAAGTCTTCAAGTTCAACCCTACACTAATAATTACAATCAACATCCATCAAGGAACACTATGAAGGAACCCACTTGGTTTGCAAAGATGTGCGAAGCTTTAAGCAGCCAACAATCAATTCATGAAGCTGGATCACTTGATAGACCTCCAATGCTCACTCCAGGAAACTACGATCAATGGGTGATAAGGTTCTTTAGGTTTTGTGATCTGAAGAAGCCACATGGAAAGTTCTTAAAGAAGGTTATCTTGGAAGGTCCATTTGAGATGCTGATTCGTGCTAAACCGTCAAGTTATCTCACTCAAGCTAGCCACTTGTGAATGGCTAACCGTAAGAAACTTTAAAACAGTTCAGACACAAATGCAATGAAGATCAGGAGAGTATAGTGTTTCCCCAGGTCGTTAAGTCCCAACGAGCTGTGCGAGAATAATCAAACGAATAGTGATCGAGAGGATTTGAACGGAAAAAAGATATGTTTGATTAAACCTAAAGAAAAAGTTTATAAATTACAGGGGCTTAAATGCAAATTAAAGAAAATTAAAAAAGATAAATTATATTAAATAAACGCTATCACTATATTTAAACTGATGTTTTTGATTTTTCTTTTATAAAACTTAAATTAAAAACTACGTGACGTACAAAAGAAAATGTGACACTGAAGCAATATTAATCCTAAAAATATGAAAATGATATTTTTACAAACCTAATGATATGAGAAAATTTTTAGAAAAAGAAAATTATTTTTATTACTATTTATTTAATTATTATTAATTAAAAACTAATTTTAACTATTTAATAATACCCTAAAATACAAGAAAATATGAAATAAAGCTAGAAAAATGAAATTATGACTTGGAAAAATCTAAAATAACCAAAGAGAATTTTCAAAACTAATTATATATTTTTTTGATTATTTTTCTATTTTCTATGAATTAAAAACTATTTAAAACTAATTAAATTGCTAAAAATTACAAATTTAACTATGAAAAATCTGGAAAAATTATTTTTTTGATTATTTTTTTTTCTATTTTCTATGCAGTGCAAAGTGCTTTAGAAATAAGCACTCCAAATAAGCCAAAGGCTACAACTGAGCACCAAACTGACACAGAAGCTATAATAAGCAGAAACTACTCAAATGCAACTAATTTACAACAAGCTTTAACCTCTGGAATACAAACTACTCAGATTTGATTATTTGAGCTAAAGTGCTAAAACAGATTTTGGCTACTACTTTTTAGCTAGAAAATAAGCACTTTAAATAAGCTGGAACTCAAAAACAGAAGTTGGAACCTAAACTAGACCTGGTTAGCTACTTGTAGACCAAAGACCAGACCTGGACAAGCTCTTATGAGCTTTTGACAAGCTCTGCAAGAACTGCACAACACCTGTGCAGTTCAGTTCCCTGTGCACAGGGCATATAAGCCCAACTTGACAAGCTAATTTAGAGCTTATAAAAAATTACTAAAAATCTACAAAAATCATAATAAGAAACTAGACCAGTTGAAGTTTTTGAACCCAAAGTTTTAATGAATTTGACCCTGAAATGAATCAATTAAAAATCTCTCTAGGTTGGGTGAAAACTGGTTTTTTCACCTTTGACTATTGAAGCAGTTTTGCAATTTTGACTTTTGTGAGATTCTAACACCTCCACTATAATCTAGATGTTAAGATAAGCTATGCTGAGACTTGAATAAGCTAGCACTGCAATATCTAAACCTAATCCTAACCTCCTTGAATTTTGTAACTAACAGATTTGAACTTAAGATCAGTTTGAAAGCTATTTTGACTATTGAAGTTCTATGATACAAATTTATGAACTGGGAGTACTAAATGGACCTAAACTATTGTAATGCAACAAAATTTAATCACTAACAAAGCATCTTGCCCAGATTCATAAGCAGATCCAAACACTCATTTGGACCACTGATACACAGATTTTACACTACTAAATCAGATTTCAACCATGAATCAACATGAACACCTGCAAATGATTATGTGAAAACTAAATGGTGCAATAAAACCAAAACTAACACTCAACTAAACCTGCTTCTAATTATGCAGATGATGACAGTAATGTGAGGGAAATTAAGAAGCATATTCAAATCACTTACAAGGTTCTGCCAAAGCTGCAAGCTAATGAAATCAATGGAACAGTACACTAACCACTATCCAACCCAATTTAATGAACTAAACCCATTTCCAACTCTGTATCATCAATCCAGTACCATAGTTGACTTTCGTTGACCACTTACCAATTTTGATTGAAACTGTGTTTCAAGCTTACCAAAAGCTATAATAAGCTTGTTTGAACTTAAAAATAAGCTAATTGAGGCTTGGACATAAGAGTTTGAATCTGAGTTTCTTAACAGTGGACATGAAAACATGAAACATAAATGAAACCTTGAATTAAGACTTGAAATGAATTACAATGACTAAGTGGCTTAGTTTGAATACAATAAAACTTAAGATTACATTTTAAAACACTAATTAAGATAATTTAATAAAAAACGACATACAAAGAAATTTAAAACTAACTACTGCCTTCTTCCTTCTCTCTTCTTCCTTTTTTATACACCAATATTGCTCCCACGTGTCCTCTGAGTGAATCCCACTTGTTTCCAGAACCGTTGGATTTGGCCATTGGATCAATTTTTGGAGGGAAAGGTTGTTTTGACAATTGTGGACTGTTCACTTGCAACTGGGGGGTGGTGGGTTGTAGGGGTGATGATGAGGGGGGGAAGTGTTGCAGGGATAAGGTGTGGTGATGGGAGAGGGGTTGCAGGCAACTTGGTTTTGCAGGCAAGTGGTTTTGAAGGAGAAGAGATAAGGTGGGAAAAGTGGGGTTTGACTGGTTTTGACCAGGGGTTCAAAATGTATGGCAGGGGTTAAAAAGATGGCAGGGGTCACAATGGTTTTGGCAGGGGTCACAATGCTTAGTTTAGTATTACAAGGACTTGTTTTGCAATTTCTGAAATATGAGGGACCAAACCTGCCATTTTCTCAAAGTTGTTTCAAGGGTCACTTTTGCCAAGTTTTAATAGTACAAGGACTATTTTTGATATTTTCAAACTTCCAAGGACCATTTGTGACAATTTTCAAAGTTTAGGGACCTAAGTTGTAATTTTGCAATTTTAAATCTCAAGGACTAATTTTGACAACTCATGAATCCCTAGGGACTTGAAATGATATTTTTCTTTATTTTGATTTACCAGGGACTGTTTTTGACAACTTTTGAAACTTGGGGGACTAAAACTGCCAATTATGCAAACTTGATACGTTTTTCACCAGATTTTGATATTTTTGCATTTAAAACACATAAAACACTTATTTGTGATATTTTTATCATTTTGATGCATTTCTGAGTGTTTTCAGATGTTTTTGCAGTTTAAATGGTACAAAAATGATGAGTATTTAGACACTCATCAATCCCCCACACTAAGATATTGCTAGTCCCTAGCAATATTTTGAGAAAAATTAATGGATTTCATCTCTTTACCAAAAGCCATTACTTTTGGAGTAGCCAAATGTTTCAGTTCAAGTAAGAACTATGGTACACTGATAACCAAATGATTTTGAGCAAACCATCAGCTTTCAACGGATTTGATTTGTCTTTACCAGAAGCCGTTTGCTTCTGGACTAGCCAACTCTTAGATAATATATACTATCTTTGGTGAGCTGATTACCAATTATGGTTTTCCAACTGCCTTTACCACAAGCCATAAACTTGCGGGCTAGCCAACTCTTTACTAATTAAAGATATGGTGAGCTGAACACCATACAATTTTGGGCAAATTGCAAGCCGTCAACGGATTTGAGATATCTTTACCAAGAGCCGTTTGCTCCTGGATTAGCCAATCCTTTTGTGGGTTAGACATGGTGGACTGATTACCATTTGTTGTGTTTAGTACATAGTACTTCCACTAAAAAAAATTTAAAATTTGGCCATTTTGGGGGAAAAAGGGACTAAAAGGGTACATTTATGATTAAATTCGCCAGAATTTCCCCCCCACACTTAGAAATGAATATTGTCCTCAATATTCAAAGTACCGGCTGTTATGCCGAAACTTAGAACGTAAAAAGATAACATTACTAACTAAGTGTAGAAACACAACAATTATTCTCTTTTTTAATATTTACAATTTTCATTCATTTTTAAGATCTATATACAACATGTGGAGTATCTCCCCCACACTAGAGTGGTACACACGGGTGAAAACCCATGTTTAACTACTGTTTATGATTACCGAGTCGCTAGCTTGACTCGACCCCGAATTAATTTGTTCATGGGGAAGTAAGTGGAAGAGACAATCTCCATCGGACTTTCATTCAAGATGTTTGGATAAACATTAAAGTACGTGAAAGTTCCACACCGATGAGATATAGAGAGATCCGGCTCAAGATAATGATACATGGAAATGCCGGGGTCAAAGATAATGTTTTCATTCCCGAAGGAGTGAAGAACAGGAGAAGTGACAGAATATATGAAGAAAAGAAAGAAAATCATGATAAAAATCATGACTAACTCTTCATCCTCAATAGGAGAATTCATAGTTTCATGAATCTCATCAGTTAAGCTCGCTTGATCAAGACATATTATGGGTGTGTCTAGATCAAAGTAGAAATTATCATACTCCAGCGGACATATGATATGAGTGAGTTCACCGGCGAACTCCTCGTGAAGAGAATCAATCACAAGATGTAAATCTGTGAATTCTTGTTCCACTGTAGACTCATCACTATCCTCAATCTGAGTATCAAAGAGTGGATTCTCAGAAATTAAAGTGAATTCAGAGTCGAATTCAAATAGAGGATTAGTGAGAGTTGTTTTGAATGCTTCAGGAACAAAGTGATTAACATTCTCTATTGGACTGTTGGGATAAGAAGTGAGTGAACGATCATTATCAAGGAGACTTTCAGTCTCTCCCAGATCGGCTTTGAAATCAAAAAGACTATCATTACTTTCCGATGAAAGTGGATTGATGTGAGTGAGTTCATCGGTGAACTCCTCAAGAAGATGATCAGCATCAGACTGTGGGAGTGATGCCTCAACATACTCGGTGTTTCCATAAGAAGTACAATCGTCGCTAAAATCGGAGAAAGTTTCAAAATGATCTTTTGAACACTCAAGAGGGGAAAGAGAATCACACATATGATCAGAATTTCCCTGTGACTCTCTCGGGATTGGGACAAGGTTCTCAACACTAGACTTTATGAATTCGTCCGATTCCTTTTCAGGAATAGTGTCAAGATGCTCGTCCCCCATGTTCAGAGAGTGAGTGGGAGCTTCGGGTGTGATAGCAATTGTTTGAGATGGGATTTCAACTGCTGGGATATCAACTGACTGAGGGAGTTGAGAACTAATATCCTTAAAAGGAATACTCTCCTCGTCATCATCATACATAGATGCCTTAAGAAATTGGGAACGCCTTAGAGCTGCATGCTCTAGGACTAATAATTCTTCCCTAGATTTGCGAGCCTCTCGTTCTTCGGCTAGCAATTCTCCCATGGTTTTCTAACCACTCACTTGATTCTTAAAGTTTTGAATCATATCATCAAGTGTTTTTATTGCGGTTTCAAAATCTTGGGAAATTTCTTTAGGCAACGGCTCAGGTGGAGTTTGAACCGTATGGTGCTGTGGAGGTTGAAAATTGTCAAACCTGTGAGAGTCATGATTGTTACAAGGAAATGGATTCCCTATTTGACAATCAGAGCTGAAGTGGGGACCTCCACAGTACTCACAACAGTAAAACTGCTGAGTCTGTACTGGTGAATTATATGAATATTGGTCATAACCAAAGTTCTGAGCTTCACCGAAAAACTGTTTATAGACAAATGTGTTTCCGGATTGACACTCAAATCCTTGGTGAGGACCTCCACAAAATTCACAGCAGTTATGTTGATTATATGAAGATAAGTCGGGCTGTGGTGGGTAATTGGAAAAGTTTGAGGGGTCGTTAAATGAGTTCGGATTAGGATTATAATGAAATGAATTCCTCGAACCACAAAACAAACAACTCCCGTTACGAATATCATTACCACACTGTACACACGTACACCAACGACAGGGTGAACCAAAAAGAGGCTCACCACAACCGACACAAGGAATAAACGATTTCATTTGAGAGTTACGAGAAGGAATCGGTTTATTCAAAGAATCAACAAAACCAACATGGTGATCCGAATGACTATCAAGTCTCGAAGAACATTTTGAAAAATCCGGAGGTGGGACAAGTGGTGTGCTCTGAGAGCTAGCAATTTCCACCACTTCCGTTATGGTCTCCGGTTCTGGTTCTTGAGAAACGTGAAGATTAGGCAAGTCATTCTTGCTAGTCACCGGTCTAAATTCTGCATGTTTGCTTTTAACCGTAAATCGTGAAAGTTTAGGATCAATTTTAGACGGCTTAGGAGCAATTGAGGGGTTAGATCTTTGGATAACCGTAGGTTGGACGTATTTAGCACTTCCATTATCAGAGGGAAGTACCTTGTCCTTTGTCACCCCGGTTTCTCGTTCCATTTCCCTACGCAGAATTATTGGATCATCACGAACAACACGAATTCTTGACATTTGTGATAAAGTCTGAAGTTTTTCAACTTCGTCCCAGAATTCGTCGTAGTCGAGAGATTCCATGAGAATAGAAGAAGTTAGAATCAAATGGATAGAGGGTAAAGGGATAAAGAATCAAAAAGGGTAAGAGGGCAAAGAGGAATATTTTTGGTATTTTTGAAAAACATGATGTAGAAACAAAGAATGAAAATCTTTTTGGGTTTTTGATTTTTAAGATGTTTTTGGATTTTATAAGAAAATATAAATACATATAGATGTTATGAACAAGGAGTGAATATTCAAATTACTAATCTGCTAAACGTAAGATAATTAGCACAGCTCCCCGGCAGCGGCGCCAAAATTTGATTCGTGCTAAACCGTCAAGTTATCTCACTCAAGCTAGCCACTTGTGAATGGCTAACCGTAAGAAACTTTAAAACAGTTCAGACACAAATGCAATGAAGATCAGGAGAGTATAGTGTTTCCCCAGGTCGTTAAGTCCCAACGAGCTGTGCGAGAATAATCAAACGAATAGTGATCGAGAGGATTTGAACGGAAAAGAGATATGTTTGATTAAACCTAAAGAAAAAGTTTATAAATTACAGGGGCTTAAATGCAAATTAAAGAAAATTAAAAAAGATAAATTATATTAAATAAATGCTATCACTATATTTAAACTGATGTTTTTGATTTTTCTTTTATAAAACTTAAATTAAAAACTACGTGACGTACAAAAGAAAATGTGACACTGAAGCAATATTAATCCTAAAAATATGAAAATGACATTTTTACAAACCTAATGATATGAGAAAATTTTTAGAAAAAGAAAATTATTTTTATTACTATTTATTTAATTATTATTAATTAAAAACTAATTTTAACTATTTAATAATACCCTAAAATACAAGAAAATATGAAATAAAGCTAGAAAAATGAAATTATGACTTGGAAAAATCTAAAATAACCAAAGAGAATTTTCAAAACTAATTATATATTTTTCTGATTATTTTTCTATTTTCTATGAATTAAAAACTATTTAAAACTAATTAAATTGCTAAAAATTACAAATTTAACTATGAAAAATCTGGAAAAATTATTTTTTTGCTTTTTATATTTATCTTAACCTAGGAAAAATGAAAACTTATTTTTTTGAAACTTTTCTGAATTAATTGTATTAAAAGCTAATTAAAATTGCCTAAAAACTGTTTTAAATGAAGAAAAATAGCAAACTGACCTAGAAAAATATGAAAAATTCAGGAAAAGTCTAAATTAATATTCTGAATATAAGAAAAATATAAAAATAGTAGCTAGTGTGTAAGATTATGGAACTGCAGTGCAAAGTGCTTTAGAAATAAGCACTCCAAATAAGCCAAAGGCTACAACTGAGCACCAAACTGACACAGAAGCTATAATAAGCAGAAACTACTCAAATGCAACTAATTTACAACAAGCTTTAACCTCTGGAATACAAACTACTCAGATTTGATTATTTGAGCTAAAGTGCTAAAACAGATTTTGGCTACTACTTTTTAGCTAGAAAATAAGCACTTTAAATAAGCTGGAACTCAAAAACAGAAGTTGGAACCTAAACTAGACCTGGTTAGCTACTTGTAGACCAAAGACCAGACCTGGACAAGCTCTTATGAGCTTTTGACAAGCTCTGCAAGAACTGCACAACACCTGTGCAGTTCAGTTCCCTGTGCACAGGGCATATAAGCCCAACTTGACAAGCTAATTTAGAGCTTATAAAAAATTACTAAAAATCTACAAAAATCATAATAAGAAACTAGACCAGTTGAAGTTTTTGAACCCAAAGTTTTAATGAATTTGACCCTGAAATGAATCAATTAAAAATCTCTCTAGGTTGGGTGAAAACTGGTTTTTTCACCTTTGACTATTGAAGCAGTTTTGCAATTTTGACTTTTGTGAGATTCTAACACCTCCACTATAATCTAGATGTTAAGATAAGCTATGCTGAGACTTGAATAAGCTAGCACTGCAATATCTAAACCTAATCCTAACCTCCTTGAATTTTGTAACTAACAGATTTGAACTTAAGATCAGTTTGAAAGCTATTTTGACTATTGAAGTTCTATGATACAAATTTATGAACTGGGAGTACTAAATGGACCTAAACTATTGTAATGCAACAAAATTTAATCACTAACAAAGCATCTTGCCCAGATTCATAAGCAGATCCAAACACTCATTTGGACCACTGATACACAGATTTTACACTACTAAATCAGATTTCAACCATGAATCAACATGAACACCTGCAAATGATTATGTGAAAACTAAATGGTGCAATAAAACCAAAACTAACACTCAACTAAACCTGCTTCTAATTATGCAGATGATGACAGTAATGTGAGGGAAATTAAGAAGCATATTCAAATCACTTACAAGGTTCTGCCAAAGCTGCAAGCTAATGAAATCAATGGAACAGTACACTAACCACTATCCAACCCAATTTAATGAACTAAACCCATTTCCAACTCTGTATCATCAATCCAGTACCATAGTTGACTTTCGTTGACCACTTACCAATTTTGATTGAAACTGTGTTTCAAGCTTACCAAAAGCTATAATAAGCTTGTTTGAACTTAAAAATAAGCTAATTGAGGCTTGGACATAAGAGTTTGAATCTGAGTTTCTTAACAGTGGACATGAAAACATGAAACATAAATGAAACCTTGAATTAAGACTTGAAATGAATTACAATGACTAAGTGGCTTAGTTTGAATACAATAAAACTTAAGATTACATTTTAAAACACTAATTAAGATAATTTAATAAAAAACGACATACAAAGAAATTTAAAACTAACTACTGCCTTCTTCCTTCTCTCTTCTTCCTTTTTTATACACCAATATTGCTCCCACGTGTCCTCTGAGTGAATCCCACTTGTTTCCAGAACCGTTGGATTTGGCCATTGGATCAATTTTTGGCGGGAAAGGTTGTTTTGACAATTGTGGACTGTTCACTTGCAACTGGGGGGTGGTGGGTTGTAGGGGTGATGATGAGGGGGGGGGAAGTGTTGCAGGGATAAGGTGTGGTGATGGGAGAGGGGTTGCAGGCAACTTGGTTTTGCAGGCAAGTGGTTTTGAAGGAGAAGAGATAAGGTGGGAAAAGTGGGGTTTGACTGGTTTTGACCAGGGGTTCAAAATGTATGGCAGGGGTCAAAAAGATGGCAGGGGTCACAATGGTTTTGGCAGGGGTCACAATGCTTAGTTTAGTATTACAAGGACTTGTTTTGCAATTTCTGAAATATGAGGGACCAAACCTGCCATTTTCTCAAAGTTGTTTCAAGGGTCACTTTTGCCAAGTTTTAATAGTACAAGGACTATTTTTGATATTTTCAAACTTCCAAGGACCATTTGTGACAATTTTCAAAGTTTAGGGACCTAAGTTGTAATTTTGCAATTTTAAATCTCAAGGACTAATTTTGACAACTCATGAATCCCTAGGGACTTGAAATGATATTTTTCTTTATTTTGATTTACCAGGGACTGTTTTTGACAACTTTTGAAACTTGGGGGACTAAAACTGCCAATTATGCAAACTTGATACGTTTTTCACCAGATTTTGATATTTTTGCATTTAAAACACATAAAACACTTATTTGTGATATTTTTATCATTTTGATGCATTTCTGAGTGTTTTCAGATGTTTTTGCAGTTTAAATGGTACAAAAATGATGAGTATTTAGACACTCATCAATCCCCCACACTAAGATATTGCTAGTCCCTAGCAATATTTTGAGAAAAATTAATGGATTTCATCTCTTTACCAAAAGCCATTACTTTTGGAGTAGCCAAATGTTTCAGTTCAAGTAAGAACTATGGTACACTGATAACCAAATGATTTTGAGCAAACCATCAGCTTTCAACGGATTTGATTTGTCTTTACCAGAAGCCGTTTGCTTCTGGACTAGCCAACTCTTAGATAATATATACTATCTTTGGTGAGCTGATTACCAATTATGGTTTTCCAACTGCCTTTACCACAAGCCATAAACTTGCGGGCTAGCCAACTCTTTACTAATTAAAGATATGGTGAGCTGAACACCATACAATTTTGGGCAAATTGCAAGCCGTCAACGGATTTGAGATATCTTTACCAAGAGCCGTTTGCTCCTGGATTAGCCAATCCTTTTGTGGGTTAGACATGGTGGACTGATTACCATTTGTTGTGTTTAGTACATAGTACTTCCACTAAAAAAAATTTTAAATTTGGCCATTTTGGGGGAAAAAGGGACTAAAAGGGTACATTTATGATTAAATTCGCCAGAATTTCCCCCCCACACTTAGAAATGAATATTGTCCTCAATATTCAAAGTACCGGCTGTTATGCCGAAACTTAGAACGTAAAAAGATAACATTACTAACTAAGTGTAGAAACACAACAATTATTCTCTTTTTTAATATTTACAATTTTCATTCATTTTTAAGATCTATATACAACATGTGGAGTATCTCCCCCACACTAGAGTGGTACACACGGGTGAAAACCCATGTTTAACTACTGTTTATGATTACCGAGTCGCTAGCTTGACTCGACCCCGAATTAATTTGTTCATGGGGAAGTAAGTGGAAGAGACAATCTCCATCGGACTTTCATTCAAGATGTTTGGATAAACATTAAAGTACGTGAAAGTTCCACACCGATGAGATATAGAGAGATCCGGCTCAAGATAATGATACATGGAAATGCCGGGGTCAAAGATAATGTTTTCATTCCCGAAGGAGTGAAGAACAGGAGAAGTGACAGAATATATGAAGAAAAGAAAGAAAATCATGATAAAAATCATGACTAACTCTTCATCCTCAATAGGAGAATTCATAGTTTCATGAATCTCATCAGTTAAGCTCGCTTGATCAAGACATATTATGGGTGTGTCTAGATCAAAGTAGAAATTATCATACTCCAGCGGACATATGATATGAGTGAGTTCACCGGCGAACTCCTCGTGAAGAGAATCAATCACAAGATGTAAATCTGTGAATTCTTGTTCCACTGTAGACTCATCACTATCCTCAATCTGAGTATCAAAGAGTGGATTCTCAGAAATTAAAGTGAATTCAGAGTCGAATTCAAATAGAGGATTAGTGAGAGTTGTTTTGAATGCTTCAGGAACAAAGTGATTAACATTCTCTATTGGACTGTTGGGATAAGAAGTGAGTGAACGATCATTATCAAGGAGACTTTCAGTCTCTCCCAGATCGGCTTTGAAATCAAAAAGACTATCATTACTTTCCGATGAAAGTGGATTGATGTGAGTGAGTTCATCGGTGAACTCCTCAAGAAGATGATCAGCATCAGACTGTGGGAGTGATGCCTCAACATACTCGGTGTTTCCATAAGAAGTACAATCGTCGCTAAAATCGGAGAAAGTTTCAAAATGATCTTTTGAACACTCAAGAGGGGAAAGAGAATCACACATATGATCAGAAGTTCCCTGTGACTCTCTCGGGATTGGGACAAGGTTCTCAACACTAGACTTTATGAATTCGTCCGATTCCTTTTCAGGAACAGTGTCAAGATGCTCGTCCCCCATGTTCAGAGAGTGAGTGGGAGCTTCGGGTGTGATAGCAATTGTTTGAGATGGGATTTCAACTGCTGGGATATCAACTGACTGAGGGAGTTGAGAACTAATATCCTTAAAAGGAATACTCTCCTCGTCATCATCATACATAGATGCCTTAAGAAATTGGGAACGCCTTAGAGCTGCATGCTCTAGGACTAATAATTCTTCCCTAGATTTGCGAGCCTCTCGTTCTTCGGCTAGCAATTCTCCCATGGTTTTCTAACCACTCACTTGATTCTTAAAGTTTTGAATCATATCATCAAGTGTTTTTATTGCGGTTTCAAAATCTTGGGAAATTTCTTTAGGCAACGGCTCAGGTGGAGTTTGAACCGTATGGTGCTGTGGAGGTTGAAAATTGTCAAACCTGTGAGAGTCATGATTGTTACAAGGAAATGGATTCCCTATTTGACAATCAGAGCTGAAGTGGGGACCTCCACAGTACTCACAACAGTAAAACTGCTGAGTCTGTACTGGTGAATTATATGAATATTGGTCATAACCAAAGTTCTGAGCTTCACCGAAAAACTGTTTATAGACAAATGTGTTTCCGGATTGACACTCAAATCCTTGGTGAGGACCTCCACAAAATTCACAGCAGTTATGTTGATTATATGAAGATAAGTCGGGCTGTGGTGGGTAATTGGAAAAGTTTGAGGGGTCGTTAAATGAGTTCGGATTAGGATTATAATGAAATGAATTCCTCGAACCACAAAACAAACAACTCCCGTTACGAATATCATTACCACACTGTACACACGTACACCAACGACAGGGTGAACCAAAAAGAGGCTCACCACAACCGACACAAGGAATAAACGATTTCATTTGAGAGTTACGAGAAGGAATCGGTTTATTCAAAGAATCAACAAAACCAACATGGTGATCCGAATGACTATCAAGTCTCGAAGAACATTTTGAAAAATCCGGAGGTGGGACAAGTGGTGTGCTCTGAGAGCTAGCAATTTCCACCACTTCCGTTATGGTCTCCGGTTCTGGTTCTTGAGAAACGTGAAGATTAGGCAAGTCATTCTTGCTAGTCACCGGTCAAAATTCTGCATGTTTGCTTTTAACCGTAAATCGTGAAAGTTTAGGATCAATTTTAGACGGCTTAGGAGCAATTGAGGGGTTAGATCTTTGGATAACCGTAGGTTGGACGTATTTAGCACTTCCATTATCAGAGGGAAGTACCTTGTCCTTTGTCACCCCGGTTTCTCGTTCCATTTCCCTACGCAGAATTAATGGATCATCACGAACAACACGAATTCTTGACATTTGTGATAAAGTCTGAAGTTTTTCAACTTCGTCCCAGAATTCGTCGTAGTCGAGAGATTCCATGAGAATAGAAGAAGTTAGAATCAAATGGATAGAGGGTAAAGGGATAAAGAATCAAAAAGGGTAAGAGGGCAAAGAGGAATATTTTTGGTATTTTTGAAAAACATGATGTAGAAACAAAGAATGAAAATCTTTTTGGGTTTTTGATTTTTAAGATGTTTTTGGATTTTATAAGAAAATATAAATACATATAGATGTTATGAACAAGGAGTGAATATTCAAATTACTAATCTGCTAAACGTAAGATAATTAGCACAGCTCCCCGGCAGCGGCGCCAAAATTTGATTCGTGCTAAACCGTCAAGTTATCTCACTCAAGCTAGCCACTTGTGAATGGCTAACCGTAAGAAACTTTAAAACAGTTCAGACACAAATGCAATGAAGATCAGGAGAGTATAGTGTTTCCCCAGGTCGTTAAGTCCCAACGAGCTGTGCGAGAATAATCAAACGAATAGTGATCGAGAGGATTTGAACGAAAAAGAGATATGTTTGATTAAACCTAAAGAAAAAGTTTATAAATTACAGGGGCTTAAATGCAAATTAAAGAAAATTAAAAAAGATAAATTATATTAAATAAATGCTATCACTATATTTAAACTGATGTTTTTGATTTTTCTTTTATAAAACTTAAATTAAAAACTACGTGACGTACAAAAGAAAATGTGACACTGAAGCAATATTAATCCTAAAAATATGAAAATGACATTTTTACAAACCTAATGATATGAGAAAATTTTTAGAAAAAGAAAATTATTTTTATTACTATTTATTTAATTATTATTAATTAAAAACTAATTTTAACTATTTAATAATACCCTAAAATACAAGAAAATATGAAATAAAGCTAGAAAAATGAAATTATGACTTGGAAAAATCTAAAATAACCAAAGAGAATTTTCAAAACTAATTATATATTTTTCTGATTATTTTTCTATTTTCTATGAATTAAAAACTATTTAAAACTAATTAAATTGCTAAAAATTACAAATTTAACTATGAAAAATCTGGAAAAATTATTTTTTTGCTTTTTATATTTATCTTAACCTAGGAAAAATGAAAACTTATTTTTTTGAAACTTTTCTGAATTAATTGTATTAAAAGCTAATTAAAATTGCCTAAAAACTGTTTTAAATGAAGAAAAATAGCAAACTGACCTAGAAAAATATGAAAAATTCAGGAAAAGTCTAAATTAATATTCTGAATATAAGAAAAATATAAAAATAGTAGCTAGTGTGTAAGATTATGGAACTGCAGTGCAAAGTGCTTTAGAAATAAGCACTCCAAATAAGCCAAAGGCTACAACTGAGCACCAAACTGACACAGAAGCTATAATAAGCAGAAACTACTCAAATGCAACTAATTTACAACAAGCTTTAACCTCTGGAATACAAACTACTCAGATTTGATTATTTGAGCTAAAGTGCTAAAACAGATTTTGGCTACTACTTTTTAGCTAGAAAATAAGCACTTTAAATAAGCTGGAACTCAAAAACAGAAGTTGGAACCTAAACTAGACCTGGTTAGCTACTTGTAGACCAAAGACCAGACCTGGACAAGCTCTTATGAGCTTTTGACAAGCTCTGCAAGAACTGCACAACACCTGTGCAGTTCAGTTCCCTGTGCACAGGGCATATAAGCCCAACTTGACAAGCTAATTTAGAGCTTATAAAAAATTACTAAAAATCTACAAAAATCATAATAAGAAACTAGACCAGTTGAAGTTTTTGAACCCAAAGTTTTAATGAATTTGACCCTGAAATGAATCAATTAAAAATCTCTCTAGGTTGGGTGAAAACTGGTTTTTTCACCTTTGACTATTGAAGCAGTTTTGCAATTTTGACTTTTGTGAGATTCTAACACCTCCACTATAATCTAGATGTTAAGATAAGCTATGCTGAGACTTGAATAAGCTAGCACTGCAATATCTAAACCTAATCCTAACCTCCTTGAATTTTGTAACTAACAGATTTGAACTTAAGATCAGTTTGAAAGCTATTTTGACTATTGAAGTTCTATGATACAAATTTATGAACTGGGAGTACTAAATGGACCTAAACTATTGTAATGCAACAAAATTTAATCACTAACAAAGCATCTTGCCCAGATTCATAAGCAGATCCAAACACTCATTTGGACCACTGATACACAGATTTTACACTACTAAATCAGATTTCAACCATGAATCAACATGAACACCTGCAAATGATTATGTGAAAACTAAATGGTGCAATAAAACCAAAACTAACACTCAACTAAACCTGCTTCTAATTATGCAGATGATGACAGTAATGTGAGGGAAATTAAGAAGCATATTCAAATCACTTACAAGGTTCTGCCAAAGCTGCAAGCTAATGAAATCAATGGAACAGTACACTAACCACTATCCAACCCAATTTAATGAACTAAACCCATTTCCAACTCTGTATCATCAATCCAGTACCATAGTTGACTTTCGTTGACCACTTACCAATTTTGATTGAAACTGTGTTTCAAGCTTACCAAAAGCTATAATAAGCTTAAATAAGCTTGTTTGAACTTAAAAATAAGCTAATTGAGGCTTGGACATAAGAGTTTGAATCTGAGTTTCTTAACAGTGGACATGAAAACATGAAACATAAATGAAACCTTGAATTAAGACTTGAAATGAATTACAATGACTAAGTGGCTTAGTTTGAATACAATAAAACTTAAGATTACATTTTAAAACACTAATTAAGATAATTTAATAAAAAACGACGTACAAAGAAATTTAAAACTAACTAATGCCTTCTTCCTTCTCTTTTCTTCCTTTTTTATACACCAATATTGCTCCCACGTGTCCTCTGAGTGAATCCCACTTGTTTCCAGAACCGTTGGATCACTTGGGTGGATTTTGGCCATTGGATCAATTTTTGGCGGGAAAGGTTGTTTTGACAATTGTGGACTGTTCACTTGCAACTGGGGGGTGGTGGGTTGTAGGGGTGATGATGAGGGGGGGGAAGTGTTGCAGGGATAAGGTGTGGTGATGGGAGAGGGGTTGCAGGCAACTTGGTTTTGCAGGCAAGTGGTTTTGAAGGAGAAGAGATAAGGTGGGAAAAGTGGGGTTTGACTGGTTTTGACCAGGGGTTCAAAATGTATGGCAGGGGTCAAAAAGATGGCAGGGGTCACAATGGTTTTGGCAGGGGTCACAATGCTTAGTTTAGTATTACAAGGACTTGTTTTGCAATTTCTGAAATATGAGGGACCAAACCTGCCATTTTCTCAAAGTTGTTTCAAGGGTCACTTTTGCCAAGTTTTAATAGTACAAGGACTATTTTTGATATTTTCAAACTTCCAAGGACCATTTGTGATAATTTTCAAAGTTTAGGGACCTAAGTTGTAATTTTGCAATTTTAAATCTCAAGGACTAATTTTGACAACTCATGAATCCCTAGGGACTTGAAATGATATTTTTCTTTATTTTGATTTACCAGGGACTGTTTTTGACAACTTTTGAAACTTGGGGGACTAAAACTGCCAATTATGCAAACTTGATACGTTTTTCACCAGATTTTGATATTTTTGCATTTAAAACACATAAAACACTTATTTGTGATATTTTTATCATTTTGATGCATTTCTGAGTGTTTTCAGATGTTTTTGCAGTTTAAATGGTACAAAAATGATGAGTATTTAGACACTCATCATATGCCTACTGTCATTATACCCGGAGATCCAACTGCTGTTCCACCAATAGATGAACAAACCAACATTGCTACTGTTGCAGATCTAAATGCTACAGAACTTCTACACTATGAAGCTGATGAACTTGCAATGGAATACATCCTCTTAGGATTACCAAACCCAATTCTTCGTAGTGTTGATGCTCAAAAGACTGCACAAAAAATGTGGGATCATATTCGTCTTCTTATGGAAGGATCTGTACTCAATCAGGAGGATTTGGAATCCAAAATTTACTTGGCTTATGAACACTTCATGATTGAACTTGGAGAGACACTAGAGTCCTATCATCATCGATTTTCAGACATCATCAATGATTTGGATAAACACAACATCATCATGCCAAGAATTGCAGTGAATACAAAGTTCCTGAGTAGTCTTGGTCCTGAATGGGAGAAGTATGTCATTTTTCTCCGTCAAGCGAAAAATATGCATCATTCTACTTATGGATTGTTGTACGATTACTTGAAGCCTCATGAAAAGGAAGTTGATCGGGAAAGGATTCTTGATGAGTGTCTAAATACTCATCATTTTTGTACCATTTAAACTGCAAAAACATCTGAAAACACTCAGAAATGCATCAAAATGATAAAAATATCACAAATAAGTGTTTTATGTGTTTTAAATGCAAAAATGTCAAAATCTGGTGAAAAACGTATAAAGTTTGCATAATTGGCAGTTTTAGTCCCCCAAGTTTCAAAAGTTGTCAAAAACAGTCCCTGGTAAAACCAAAATAAAGAAAAATGTTATTCAAGGCCCCTGAATTATTCTAACTTGTCAAAAATGGTCCTTGAATAAATCTTTTGTTAAATGGCAGAAAAGGTCCCTGAACTTTCATAAAATGTCAAGTTTGGTCCCTGGAAAATTGAAAATGTCAAAACTGGTCCTTGTACTATTGGAACTTGTCAATATTGGTCCCTTGTAACAACTTTGGAGAAATTACAGTTTGGTCCCTCTAGTTTGGCATAATTACATTTTGGTCCTTGTAATACTAACCTAAGTCAAGCCTTGTCAAACTGTTTTGACCCCCTGCCATTTCACCTTTTTGGACCCCCTGTCACACTCTATTTGGACCCCTGGTCAAACAAGCAGTCAAAGCTGCTTTTCCCTCTCACCACTGTACACCTCCCTCTCCACTTGCCTGCTACTCCTCTGCAACCCACCTTTTCCACCACCCTTATCCCTGCTCCCTTATCACCTCAACCCCTCATCATCACACCTCTCACCCCCCCCCCTACCTGCAAATTCAGAGCTAGAAGTCAAATTACAACTTTCCCGCCAAAATGCATATAAAGGCCAATATGGCCTCTGCTCTCCCATTGGCTCAATAAAGTGGTGGGATTGGATCTAGAGGACACGTGGAAGCTTTTGGAGCTATAAAAAGGAAGAGAGAAGAAGCAAAACAGCAGTAGTTAGTTTTTAAGATTTTCTTTATGTCGTTTTTTTTTATAAAATGTCTTAGCCTAGTTTAAATTATGTAATCTTTCGTTTTTAAGATTCAAACTCAAGTTATGTTAACATTGTAATCTGTTTTAAGGATCAAATTCAAAGTTTGGTTAAATTTCTCATTCTTGTGTTTACTGTTGGAATTTTCAAATTCATGCTCTTATATTTAAGCTTCCAATAGCTTCTTTTCTCACTTAAACAAGTTTAATCAAGCTTATTTAAGCTTTTGACAAGCTTTGGAAACAGTTTAAAGTTATTTCACTCAGGGTCAACAAAAGTCAACTATGAGTTCAAATTGCAATGGAATTGGATATGGTTGTTGCAGATGCTTGATATGGGTTGGATTAGATTAAGTTAGCATAGGTTTGGGTCTGGTTTTGGCCTGCAAACAATTTGGACACATGTAAGTGAGTTTCTTAGTTTCATTTTAAAGTCATTTTGCATTTTATGCTTATCCTTGTATCTGTGGTCACAATTGGTTTTAATGTGTTTATATAGTTGCAATTAGGTCAAGATAACTCAGTTTGATCATTGATAGATGATAAATCATTAGTTAGCCTTTCTAAACTTGCAAAACAGTCCCTTAAGGAGTGTTTGGTTTAATGTTTAAAACTGAGTTAGAGGTTAATGTATTGGATTAGATCAGTTGATTTAAGCTTGATATAGTTTACTAATGTCATATCTGTCTTTGGTTTGCTGCCATTTGTGCTCTAAGTCAAAATCACTCTAAAATCTCTCTTAATCTCATAACTGTTGAAACCAGTTTTTGTAATCACTACAGTTAGGTGTGGAATATGTTAAAGTTGCTTGATTTGATCTTATTTCATATCATTACATTGAATTCAGTCCATGATTTGCTTCTAAATTTCACAAAAGTCAAAGTAACAAATCTGTTTTCCAAAGTCAACTATGTCAAAAATCTGTTTTGAGCAGAACTTGCAGACATTGCACAGAGTCCAAGACAGCTAGTTAGGGTCTCATTTTTGGTCCATTTGTAGTTTGCTGGGTGGTCTTGAAGACCCCATATCTGTTTTTCACTTCAGCTTCCTAGAATAGCTTATGCAACTGCTTAAACATAGGGCCTGTTTGCCCTGTGCATTGACTCAGTGAAAGCTGAGTCTGCACAGGGGTTTTGCCAGGCTTGGGAAAAGCTCAATAGAGCTTTTCATGGTCTAGCCTTTGGCTTATAGATAGCCACCCAGGTCTCCTTGAGGTTCCCACTTCTGTTTTCCCTTTTTAGCTTATTATGTAGCTTATGCTTAAGCCCAAAGTTGGCCTCTAAACTGATTTTAGCACTTGGTCTCAATCCAACCAAATCTTGGTAATTGCCATTCTAGTGGTTTAAAGCAGCTTAGACTTATTGCATTTTGGTCATTTTAGCTTATCCAAGCTTCTGTGATCAGTGGGTGGTCCTTGGTGCTCATTAGCTTATTCCAAGTGCTTATTTCTAAGCACTTGTGCTTACAGTTTCATTTTCCTCCAAGCAACCCCCTGTTTTTCTATTTTTCCTAGCTTCCTAATATTATTTTAAGCTTTTCCTGAAATTTTCATATTTTTCCAAGCTTGTTTGCTATTTTTCTTAATTTAAATTAGTTTTTAAGCATTTTTAAATAGCATTAAATACAAATAATTAAGAAAAGTTCCAAAAAAATAATTTTTCATTTTTCTTAAGTTTAGATAAATATAAAAAGACAAAAAAATATTTTTCTAGATTTTTCTTAGTTAAATTTGTATTTTTAAGTAATTTAAGTAGTTTTTAATAGTTTTTAATTTCTAGAAAATTCAAAAATAATCATAAAAATACAAAAATAGTTTTGAAAATTCTCTTTTGATATTTTAGATTTTTCTAAGTCTTAATTTTATTTTTCTAGCTTTGTTTCCTATTTTCTTGTAATTTAGGCTATTATTAAATAGTTAGAAATAGTTTTTAATTAATAATAATTAATTTAATAGTTATAAAAATAATTTTCTTTTTCTATAAATTTTCTTTTATCATTAGGATTGTAAAAATGTATTTTTCACATTTTTAGGATTTATATTGTATAAGTTTCACTTTTTCACTTGTACGTAACGTAGTTTTTAATTCCAGTTTTATAAAAACATAAAAACAAAAACATCATTTTGCAAATAGTGATAGAATTTGTTTAATAGATTTTATCTTTTTAATTTTTTTTAATTTGCATTTAAGCCCCTGTAGTTTATGGGCTTTTTCTTAGTTATAATCATATCCAAATCTCTTTTCCAGTTCAAATCTCTCGATCACTACACGTCTGACTATTCTCGCACAGCTCGTTGGGACTTAACGACCTGGGGAAACACTATACTCTCCTGATCTTCATTGCATTCGTGCTTGAGCAGTTTTAAGCTGATTACGGTCGGCCATTCACAAGTGGCAGGCTTGAGTGATTTAGCTTGACTGTTTGGCACGGATCAAATTTTGGCGCCGCTGCCGGGGAGCAGTGCTAATAGTCTTACGTTTAGCAGATTAGTAATTTGAATATTCACTCCTTGTTTATACCATCTGTATGTATTTATATTTTCTTATAAAAATCAAAAACCCAAAAAGATTTTCATTCTTTGTTTCTACATCATGTTTTTCAAAAATACCAAAAATATTCCTCTTTACCCTCTTACCCTTTTGATTCTTCATTTCTTACCCTCTGTAAACCTTTGATTCTTTCTATGTCTTATCCTCACCCTCTTGGATGTCAATGGTGTGGTGGCCCTTATAATGGTGGCAATTGCCCCAGTTGTAGCATGGTGGAATCAGGAAACGGGTCTGTCTATAACCAGGATCCCTATTCCTTCCATAACACAACTGATTCATTCCATCAGCTACCACACTATGAGACTCAGCAGTTTTACTGTTGTGAGTACTGTGGTGGTTCACACTATAGTTCTGATTGTCAATCGGGAAACACGCTTGTCTATGAGCAGGTTCCTGATAACAATTATGACTACAACACATATGACTCACAGCCACATCAGTTTTACTGTTGTGAATATTGTGGAGGTCCTCACTCTAGCTCTGATTGTCAAACAAGGAGTCCATTTCCTTGTAACAATTACGACTCTTCGTATCATGACCAACCTCCACAGTACCAAGTGAATCAGGCACCACCTCAGCCTGAGCCACTTCCTCAAAATCTTCTCCTTGATCTTTTGGATTTAGTGAAAGATTTGAAGAAATGTAAACATCCCCAAGATAATCCAAATGAAAAATCCATGGAAGTTTTGTTAGCTGAAGAGCGGACTGCTAAATTAGATTCCCAGATTGCCTTTGAAAAATCTATTAGGGAATCAATTGCAAAAGAAAAAGCAGCCAAATCTAGCTCTCGATTCCGTTTCATTCCTGATGACGATGATGATGAAGTTACCCTTGATATTAGTCAACTTTGTACAGATTCATCAAGTTCATCAGTTGAAATTCCTTCCATGAAAAGTCAGGGAGAAAAGACTATGATGGAATTACTAGCAGAAGAACAAATGGAAAGTATAAAACATATGTATGCTAGTCCTTCTAAACTCCCTCAGTCTGTTGTTATCACACCTGATATTCCCACTCACTCTCTGAACATGGGGGATGAGCATCTTGACACTGTTCCTGAAAAGGAATCGGACGAATTCATAAAGTCTAGTGTTGAGAACCTTGTCCCAATCCCAAGAGAGTCACAGGGAACTTCTGATCATATGTGTGATTCTATGTCCCCTCTTGAGTGTTCAAAAGATCATTTTGAAACTTTCTCCGATCTTAGCGAAGATTGTGCTTCTTATGGAGATATCGAGTATGTTGAGGCATCACTCCCACAGTCTGATGCTGATCATCTTCTTGAGGAGTTCACCAATGAACTCACTCACATCAGTCCACTTTCATCAGAAAGTGACGATGATCTCTTTGATTTCGAAGCCGATCTTGGAGAAACTAAAAATCTCCTATATAATGATCATCCACTCATTTCTTGTCCCATTTCCGACTCTTCCATTCCTTCTCTCACTCCAAATGAGGAAGATGAAAACTTTTGGAAGGAGGTCAATGCTTTTCTTAGTGATGAGTCAATTCCAACAGGGATTGACAATACTTGCTATGATTCGGAGGGAGACATCCTCTTTCTTGAAAATCTGTTGATTGAAGAACCGTTTCCAACTCTCCCTCCCGGAAATTTTGTTGCCAATCACCATACAAGCTTCAAGTCTAAGCTTAAAAATCTAACAAATGGTGATTTGCTCCTCACTAATGAAGAATGGGAGTGCATTGTGAGGCACATCTTTATTCCATTTTTCACAAATGGTGTGGTTTCTCGTTCCCTTTTCTCCTTCAGGAATGAGGACACTATTTTTGACCCCGGCATTTCCATGTACCATTTGTGAGCCGGGTCTGTCTGTATATCTCGTCGGTGTGGAACTTTCATGTACTTCAATGTTTATCCAAACATCTTGAATGAAAGTCCGATGGAGATTGTCTCTTCCACTTACTTCCCCATGAACCAATTAATTCGGGGTCGAGTCAAGCTAGCGACTCGGTAATCAAAAACAGTAGCATGCTACATGGGTTTTCACCCGTGTGTACCACCCTAGTGTGGGGGAGATACCCCACATGTTGTATATAGATCTAAAAAATGAATGAAAATTGTAAATATTAAAAAAGAGAATAATTGTTGTGTTTCCACACTTAGCTAGTAATATTATCTTTTTACGTTCTAAGTTTCGGCATAACAGCCGGTACTTTAAATATTGAGGACAATATTCATTTCTAAGTGTGGGGGGGAAATTCTGGCGAATTTTGATCGTAAATGTACCCTTTTAGTCCCTTTTTCCCCCAAAATGGCCAAATTTTAAAAAAAAAATTTAGTGGAAGTACTATGTACTAAACACAACAAATGGTAATCAGTCCACCATGTCTAACCCACAAAGGACTGGCTAATCCAGGAGCAAACGGCTCTTGGTAAAGATATCTCAAATCCGTTGACGGCTTACAATTTGCCCAAAATTGTATGGTATTCAGCTCACCATATCCTTAAAAGTGAAGAGTTGGCTAGCCCGCAAGTTTATGGCTTGTGGTAAAGGCAGTGGAAAAACCATAATTGGTAATCAGCTCACCAAAGATAATATTGATAATTTATCTAAGAGTTGGCTAGTCCAGAGCAAACGGCTTCTGGTAAAGACAAATCAAAACCGTTGAAAGCTGGTGATTTGCTCAAAATCATTTGGTTATCAGTGTACCAAGGTTCTTACTTGAACTGAAACATTTGGCTACTCCAGAAGTAATGGCTTTTGGTAAAGAGATGAAATCCATTAATTTTTCTTAAAACATTGCTAGGGACTAGCAATATCTTAGTGTGAGGGATTGATGAGTGTCTAAATACTCATCATTTTTGTACCATTTAAACTGCAAAAACATCTGAAAACACTCAGAAATGCATCAAAATGATAAAAATATCACAAATAAGTGTTTTATGTGTTTTAAATGCAAAAATGTCAAAATCTGGTGAAAAACGTATAAAGTTTGCATAATTGGCAGTTTTAGTCCTCCAAGTTTCAAAAGTTGTCAAAAACAGTCCCTGGTAAAAACAAAATAAAGAAAAATGTTATTCAAGGCCCCTGAATTATTCTAACTTGTCAAAAATGGTCCTTGAATAAATCTTTTGTTAAATGGCAGAAAAGGTCCCTGAACTTTCATAAAATGTCAAGTTTGGTCCCTGGAAAATTGAAAATGTCAAAACTGGTCCTTGTACTATTGGAACTTGTCAATATTGGTCCCTTGTAACAACTTTGGAGAAATTACAGTTTGGTCCCTCTAGTTTGGCATAATTACATTTTGGTCCTTGTAATACTAACCTAAGTCAAGCCTTGTCAAACTGTTTTGACCCCCTGCCATTTCACCTTTTTGGACCCCCTGTCACACTCTATTTGGACCCCTGGTCAAACAAGCAGTCAAAGCTGCTTTTCCCTCTCACCACTGTACACCTCCCTCTCCACTTGCCTGCTACTCCTCTGCAACCCACCTTTTCCACCACCCTTATCCCTGCTCCCTTATCACCTCAACCCCTCATCATCACACCTCTCACCCCCCCCCCTACCTGCAAATTCAGAGCTAGAAGTCAAATTACAACTTTCCCGCCAAAATGCATATAAAGGCCAATATGGCCTCTGCTCTCCCATTGGCTCAATAAAGTGGTGGGATTGGATCTAGAGGACACGTGGAAGCTTTTGGAGCTATAAAAAGGAAGAGAGAAGAAGCAAAACAGCAGTAGTTAGTTTTTAAGATTTTCTTTATGTCGTTTTTTTTTTATAAAATGTCTTAGCCTAGTTTAAATTATGTAATCTTTCGTTTTTAAGATTCAAACTCAAGTTATGTTAACATTGTAATCTGTTTTAAGGATCAAATTCAAAGTTTGGTTAAATTTCTCATTCTTGTGTTTACTGTTGGAATTTTCAAATTCATGCTCTTATATTTAAGCTTCCAATAGCTTCTTTTCTCACTTAAACAAGTTTAATCAAGCTTATTTAAGCTTTTGACAAGCTTTGGAAACAGTTTAAAGCTCTTTCACTCAGGGTCAACAAAAGTCAACTATGAGTTCAAATTGCAATGGAATTGGATATGGTTGTTGCAGATGCTTGATATGGGTTGGATTAGATTAAGTTAGCATAGGTTTGGGTCTGGTTTTGGCCTGCAAACAATTTGACACATGTAAGTGAGTTTCTCAGTTTCATTTTAAAGTCATTTTGCATTTTATGCTTATCCTTGTATCTGTGGTCACAATTGGTTTTAATGTGTTTATATAGTTGCAATTAGGTCAAGATAACTCAGTTTGATCATTGATAGATGATAAATCATTAGTTAGCCTTTCTAAACTTGCAAAACAGTCCCTTAAGGAGTGTTTGGTTTAATGTTTAAAACTGAGTTAGAGGTTAATGTATTGGATTAGATCAGTTGATTTAAGCTTGATATAGTTTACTAATGTCATATCTGTCTTTGGTTTGCTGCCATTTGTGCTCTAAGTCAAAATCACTCTAAAATCTCTCTTAATCTCATAACTGTTGAAACTAGTTTTTGTAATCACTACAGTTAGGTGTGGAATATGTTGAAGTTGCTTGATTTGATCTTATTTCATATCATTACATTGAATTCAGTCCATGATTTGCTTCTAAATTTCACAAAAGTCAAAGTAACAAATCTGTTTTCCAAAGTCAACTATGTCAAAAATCTGTTTTGAGCGGAACTTGCAGACATTGCACAGAGTCCAAGACAGCTAGTTAGGGTCTCATTTTTGGTCCATTTGTAGTTTGCTGGGTGGTCTTGAAGACCCCATATCTGTTTTTCACTTCAGCTTCCTAGAATAGCTTATGCAACTGCTTAAACATAGGGCCTGTTTGCCCTGTGCATTGACTCAGTGAAAGCTGAGTCTGCACAGGGGTTTTGCCAGGCTTGGGAAAAGCTCAATAGAGCTTGTCATGGTCTAGCCTTTGGCTTATAGATAGCCACCCAGGTCTCCTTGAGGTTCCCACTTCTGTTTTCCCTTTTTAGCTTATTATGTAGCTTATGCTTAAGCCCAAAGTTGGCCTCTAAACTGATTTTAGCACTTGGTCTCAATCCAACCAAATCTTGGTAATTGCCATTCCAGTGGTTTAAAGCAGCTTAGACTTATTGCATTTTGGTCATTTTAGCTTATCCAAGCTTCTGTGATCAGTGGGTGGTCCTTGGTGCTCATTAGCTTATTCCAAGTGCTTATTTCTAAGCACTTGTGCTTACAATTTCATTTTCCTCCAAGCAATCCTCTGTTTTTCTATTTTTCCTAGCTTCCTAATATTATTTTAAGCTTTTCCTGAAATTTTCATATTTTTCCAAGCTTGTTTGCTATTTTTCTTAATTTAAATTAGTTTTTAAGCATTTTTAAATAGCATTAAATACAAATAATTAAGAAAAGTTCCAAAAAAATAATTTTTCATTTTTCTTAAGTTTAGATAAATATAAAAAGACAAAAAAATATTTTTCTAGATTTTTCTTAGTTAAATTTGTATTTTTAAGTAATTTAAGTAGTTTTTAATAGTTTTTAATTCCTAGAAAATTCAAAAATAATCAGAAAAATACAAAAATAGTTTTGAAAATTCTCTTTTGATATTTTAGATTTTTCTAAGTCTTAATTTTATTTTTCTAGCTTTGTTTCCTATTTTCTTGTAATTTAGGCTATTATTAAATAGTTAGAAATAGTTTTTAATTAATAATAATTAATTTAATAGTTATAAAAATAATTTTCTTTTTCTATAAATTTTCTTTTATCATTAGGATTGTAAAAATGTATTTTTCACATTTTTAGGATTTATATTGTATAAGTTTCACTTTTTCACTTGTACGTAACGTAGTTTTTAATTCCAGTTTTATAAAAACATAAAAACAAAAACATCATTTTGCAAATAGTGATAGCATTTATTTAATAGATTTTATCTTTTTAATTTTCTTTAATTTGCATTTAAGCCCCTGTAGTTTATGGGCTTTTTCTTAGTTATAATCATATCCAAATCTCTTTTCCAGTTCAAATATCTCGATCACTACACGTCTGACTATTCTCGCACAGCTCGTTGGGACTTAACGACCTGGGGAAACACTATACTCTCCTGATCTTCATTGCATTCGTGCTTGAGCAGTTTTAAGCTGATTACGGTCGGCCATTCACAAGTGGCAGGCTTGAGTGATTTAGCTTGACTGTTTGGCACGGATCAATTCTCCGTGCTCAAATTGCTAAACAGTCACATCCGGATAATCAACAACTTGCCTTGTATGTTCAACAGAATTATCCCTCTCAACCAGCAACTCAGCCAACTGCTTCAAACACACCTTCACAGCAACAACCTCAACAAAATCAATTAGTTCCATACAACAACAATGCTCAAGCATATGTCAGTGAAGCGACTGAGGAAATCGATCCGTTCGAAGCATTGCAACAAGGATTTGTGATGATTGCTAATGCTTTTGGCCGTTACACCAATAAATCCAACAATCGTATTCGTTCCTCATCTAACACACGGACTCAAGCTGTTGTGAACAATGGACGTGTTGAAGTTCAAAATCGTGATTATGGTCGTCAGATGGGCGGTGGTCAAGGGTTTAATGCTGTGGGTAGGAATACCAACAGAGCTCAAGTGGTGGAACAGGGAAATGCTCAGAATCGGTTAAATGGTCTTAGATGCTACAACTGCAATGAGAAGGGACACCTGGCTAATGCATGCCCAAAGCCGAGGACTAGGGGCAGTGCTTATTTCAAAGGGGCTTTACTTTTGACTCTTAAGGATGAAGCTGGTGGATCTCTCACAGACAAAGAACAGAACTTTATGGCAGATGCAGACTCAGATGATGATATAGAGGACTTGCAGGCCAATGCAGCTGTTATGTTGATGGCTAATATGCAAGAGTTACACATGAGTGAAACAGGCCCAGTGTATGACACTGATGGCTTGTCTCAGGTACCCGAACAAACCATCATCATATCTGAACTAATATCTCCGTCAATATCTGAATCCGGCACGGCTCAGAATGTTCAAAATGAGTCATCTACATCTCATTTTGCCGATTTTCAAATAAACACCGTAGTCACATTTGACGATCCAGATGACCTTATGGTTTCCCTTGATAATCAAATTGACTCCGTGGTTATACTTGAGGATCTAAATAATGATCATGTTGTGACTCACGTTGAACACGATGAACCTTTGCCTCATCCAGATCTTGTTCTGTTACTTAAAGACCAACAATCCAAAATTGCTGAATGTGTTGCATTAAATCAAACCTTAAAAAGTAAAAATGCACTGTTAACCAAGGATTTTGAATGCTTACAAATGCAACTCAACTTTTTCAAAACTCAAGAAAATTGTGAAAAAGGTTTTGAAGCCGCTTTTGCAAAATCTCATCAAAACGAAAAATATTTAGAAAAACAGATGCGTGATCTAGCCGCTTCGAAGAATGCTTTGTTGTCTGAATTAGAACAACTGAAACATGAACATAAAAAGCAAATTAACGCTCTCTCCTTGGAAAATCAAAAAGCTAAGGCTGAGTTGTTAACTTGTCAAAAACAGTTCTCCGCATACAAAAAGCATTCAACGAATCGGGTGGATGACCTTCTTGAAGAAATTATCGGCTTGCAAAACAAACTTAAAGAGTTTACAACTGTTGTTTACAAACATGGTGAATCAGTAACAGCTATTGAAAAGTTTACCTTAAAACCCAATCCAAAAGGATATGGAAAAAATCTAGCTGATTACAAACCAAAGCTTTCACTAAAATCATTCAAACCAACTCCTGAAGTTTCCAGTGCAGAATACAAAATTGATAATACTGTTATGAGTGTTGTTGAATACCATCGTCAAGAGGAATTAGATGCAGAAGAAGAGAGTCGATCAAAATTAAAAAACGTTGTTTACAACAAACCTTTTAATTATAAAAATGCGGTCACTTTCGTCACACCAACGGATTCTTCTAACACACCAAGGGTTATCATCAAAACACCTGAGTCTTCTAATGTTAATCCCCAACCAGATTATGCACAAACTTATGGTCCTTTACCTTCAATTAGTGAAGTAAACTCAAAACCTGAAAATCGAAATATTCTTAGATATTTTGACATTTTCATGGCTGACCTTAAAATTTTACAACATGAGATAGAATATCGTTCTGAAATCAAAATTGAACATTTTCAGTCGCCTCTGGCGAGAGAACAAAGAGATATTTTTCAGAAAAATCTTTTACCTAATGTTAAAAACTTGAAAAGTTGTGCATTAGCCTGGGAACGGGATTTTCATAAGGAACTTGGAACTATGAAGGTCGTTTTCGAGAAAACTGAAACATCTATTTCTAATACTAAACGTAAAAAGAAACTTTTGAGAAAAGATGTTGATCGACTCTTGGAAGATGTTATCTGTGCTGATATCCATAATGTTGTGTTATTCTATTCTTTGCCACATGCATCCGATTATATCTCTGCTGATAATGTTGACTCTGTGGTAACTATTGAGAATACTGATAAGATGCTTCAAATCGAGTCTTTAAAAGCTGAAAATGATCAATTGCTTAACGAACTTTCCTATGCAAAACGTCGTCTTCTTTGGTGTGAAAAAGATATTCACAATCATCAACTTAAGTTTCAAAAGAAAATCGCTCAATTGAGTGCTAAATCTTCTGATCCTAAAATTGAACAACTGGATGCTCAAAACGTGTCTTTAAAAAGTCAAATCTCAAAATATGAACAAGAACTTGTAAAAGTTAAACAGGAATATGGTATCATATTTGATTTACTCAATAAGACTCGACATGAAGCATCAAACGAACTTGATCACTATCTTGCTCACACTAGAGATGTCATGAATTTTGCTGGTAATATTCGGTCTGAAAATCAAGATTTGATTCACACTATCTCTAAGCTAAGAGAAATGTTAGGAAAGTATGAACAACTTCCGCCTACCGTGATTAAGAGAATAGCACCAGTCACACTTAGTAATCGTGAACCTAGAATCCCTACTGCCAAATCACAAGTTGCTAATGTGTTTCCCTCTACTGAAACAGGAATAGTTGCGTCTTTTCCAAACGTCCGCACTTCACAGCCTAGGAGCACTCAATCGAAGAATAGGAAGTTGCGACCTAAGAAAAGATCAATAAGGAATGCTAAAGTAGAAGAACACCCTAGGACTATGAATAAGACTCACGTTGCTTCTACTATAGATGTTGCGTCTGGCAAATGTAATAGAAATAGTGATGTAACGAATGCTAAACCTTTAAGCACTTTTGATATTCAGTCTGATGCACCTTGTGTTATTTGTCGTAAAAGTATGAATTCTGATTGTCATGACAAATGTGTTGCTAAAGCTATAATCTCTCGGTTACGGAATCCTAAGAATCGGAATACCTCTAGGCCCACTAATCATTCTAAGTCTGTGCTTGGTAGACCGCCTTCTTTAGATTCTAAGGCAAACTTTGCTGTCACTGTAGCTCCAGTTTCACCTCCTACGAATGTAGTACCACCTAGTGCATTCACTAAGACTAAAGCAAAGAGTAGTTATAGATGGCAGAAATGGATATATATAACACACTAGGATTTAAATGGATGCCTAAAATTATCAATGTGTGTATGTCTAATATACCTGCTTCGGAACCCTCTAACATTTCGGGTTCCACATCTACTTCTATTCCATCTGTGTCGTCTGTGTGTAATGCAGGTGATACAGATCATTCTCTGGATTGTTGATAGCGGATGTTCCCGACACATGACAGGCAACCTTAAACTGTTATCAAACTTTATTGCAAAGTTCATTGGCACTGTCAGGTTCGGGAACGATCACTTCGCATCTATCATGGGCTACGGAGATTATGTCAATGGGAACATCGAAATCAGCAGGGTTTACTATGTGGAAGGCCTCGGTCACAATCTATTTTCAGTAGGTCAATTTTGTGATGGAGACTTGGAGGTTGCTTTCAGGGAGAAAACTTGTTTCATTCGTGATTTACAAGGAAATGACCTTATGTCTGGCTCGCGTAACTCTAGTCTCTACACTATCTCTATGCAAGACATGGTTGCTTCCTCTCCCATCTGCTTACTTTCAAAGGCAACATCTACAAAATCCTGGCTATGGCACCGTCGTCTCTCACATCTAAACTTTCAAACCATCACCAACCTTGCTCGACACAAAATCGTTGAAGGACTCCTACGATTCTGGTATTCAAAAGATCACCTTTGCTCAGCCTGTGAACAAGGGAAAAGCACTCGTGCTCATTTTCCTTCAAAGGTGGAACACAGCTCTCAGCATGTGCTTCACCTTCTTCACATGGATTTGTGTGGCCCAATGCGCGTGCAAACGATCAATGGCAAACGCTACATCTTAGTAATTGTTGATGACTACTCACGATGGACTTGGGTCTACTTTCTTCGAAGCAAAGACCAAGCTCCACAAATGATCATCACCTTTCTCACAAAAATACAGGTTCAGCTCCGCAACACCGTCAGGATAATCAGAACAGACAAAGGAACTGAATTTGTTAACAAAACCCTTCGTGAATTCTATGAGAAAGTGGGAATTCAGCATCAAACATCTATTGCACGTACACCTGAACAAAACGGAGTTGTTGAAAACGAAACCGAACGTTAGTGGAAGCTGCAAGAACAATGTTAATCAATGCTAAACTTCCAGATTACTTATGGGCAGAAGCTGTATCTACTGCATGCTATACTCAAAACCGTTCTATGATCACAAAACGCCACAACAAAACACCTTTCGAGCTTGTCCACAACTATAAACCGAACCTCAAACACTTTCATGTATTTGGATCCCTTTGCTATCCGAATAATGATCGTGATGATTTTGGAAAGCTCAAAGCCAAAGCTGATATTGGAGTCTTTATTGGATACTGTGACAATTCTAAAGGTTTCTGAATCTGGAATCGTCGAACTAAGGAGGTAATGGAAACGATTCATGCTCATTTTGATGAACTCACGGAGATGGCTTCTGAGTATAACAGCTTAGAACCCGGTCACAACCGTTTAAACTTCCCTCAACCCCCATCATCAGCTGAACAAAGCCCCCAGCTAACTCGTCAACAAATGGAAAGGTTATTTGCTCCTCTGTTCTGTGACGATATTGATGAACGTGCTCCAGGTGTATCCGCTGTTTCCGCTGCACAACCCGATAATATTCCTATACCTGATACACCTGCTACAACAACTACTGTTGAAGATGCACCTACACCAGTTGACTCCAACACAACAGTTGAACACACCGCTTCCAACAATGATGAACCGGCTGATGATATTCTGAATGAAGTACCCCCACCTGCAGATTTTGATCCAAATGCGTTCTTTAACCCGTTTGCTAATGAGACTGCTGCAGCAGATGTCGCGGAATCTTCAACAAACCATTTGAATCCTCAGAATCTGCACAATGTATACCAACATCAACCCTCTACACACCGATGGACAAAAGACCATCCTCTGGCTAACATTATTGGCAACCCGAATCAACCAGTCGTTACGAGACAACGTCTTCACACAGATGGTGAACATTGCATTTATGCACTCACTGTCTGCCAATCTGAGCCTAAAAACATTAAAGACGCAATGACAAAAGACAACTGGATTGAATCCATGCAGGAAGAACTCAACCAATTCAAACGTCTTGAAGTATGGGAACTGGTTGAAAGACCAACAGGGGTCTACGTCATTGGTCTAAAATGGATTTGGAAAAACAAATTGGATGCTGAAGGGAACGTTATCCGAAACAAGTCACGTCTAGTTGCTAAGGGTTATCGTCAGGAAGAGGGAATAGACTTTGAAGAATCTTTTGCTCCGGTTGCTCGTCTTGAGGCTGTTCGGATATTTCTCGCGTTCGCGGCTCATATGAATATGATGGTCTATCAGATGGATGTCAAAACGGCGTTTCTCAATGGACAACTTAAAGAAACGGTCTATGTCAGCCAACCAGATGGATTCGTTGATCCTGAGTTCCCGAACCATGTCTACAAACTGAACAAAGCTCTTTATAGTCTCAAACAAGCCCCTCGGGCATGGTACGATAAGCTATCATCTTTCCTCATTGCTAATAATTTCACCAAAGGTTCGGTTGACCCAACTCTTTTTATACAATATCACGGGGCACACATCTTAATTGTTCAAATTTACGTGGATGACATCATTTTTGGGTCTACACATAAAAAGTTTTCAATCGCTTTTGCAAAACTAATGAAGAAAAATTTTGAAATGTCCATGATGGGTGAACTTACATTCTTTCTAGGATTGCAAGTTCATCAATCACCCCGTGGTATTTTCTTGAGTCAGTCCAAATATGCCCTTGAACTGTTAAACAAATTTGGAATGACAACCTGTGACAATTATGCCACACCAATGGCTCATACCAAAAAGCTAGATGCTGATTTACATGGAAAATTGGTTGACCCTACCAAATACCGAAGTATTATTGGGTCTCTCATGTATCTAACAGCTAGCAGACCTGATATTGTCTTTGCAGTTTATCTATGCTCCCGTTATCAGTCGCGACCAACTGAAACCCACCTCTCTGAGGCTAAAAGAATCCTCCGATACATCAAGGGAACCATTAACTTGGGGATCTGGTATCCGAAGGATTCTGGTTTTGAACTAATCGCATTTTCAGACGCTGATCACGCAGGATGCTTAGACTCAAGGAAAAGTACTTCAGGAGCTCTATAATTTCTCGGTGATAAACTGGTGTCTTGGCAATCAAAGAAGCAGGATTGTACATCGTTGTCATCAACCGAAGCAGAATATGTAGCCATGTCCGCGTGTTGTGCTCAAGTCATCTGGATGAGAACACAACTCAAAGACTATGGTTACGTATTTGACAGAATCCCGATGTACTGCGACAATCGGAGTGCCATTGCGATCTCGTGCAACTCAGTTCAGCACTCGAAATCAAAGCACATCGATCTACGCTATCATTTCATCAAGGACCACGTGGAACAGGGTACCGTTGAATTATACTTTGTGGGTACTGAATACCAATTGGCAGATCTCCTCACCAAAGCCTTGCCTCCCGCTAGGTTTAATGAGTTGGTCCACCGGATTGGTATGAGGTGTTTGACTCAAGAGGAATTGGATAACCTCTTAAAACAGTCTTAAAAACCTGTCAAACACCAAAACATCTTTTGTAAATAATTTTTTCAAAAACAAAATACAAAAATATAAAATCTTATAAAACATCAAAAATATTCTTCTAATCTATAATCTTTCAACATGGCAAGTACATTTCTTCCTTCATCACTATAATCTTTCAAAATTCAGTATTTTAACGATCAAGTGTTGAAGGGGAGAAAATTATAACTTTAACTGTTTCAAAACATCTGTGTACTTGCATGTTATCATATCCCGGTTGTTTCTTTTAACAAATGGTGGTGAAGTTTCTGGTACAATGACACTCCTCGGACTAAAATTAAAAACTTTTCATCAGTTTTCTTAAGTCGAGGGGGAGTGTCGTCAAGTTTCTTTCCAAAAAATCTTCGTTTGGTAACCAAAATGGAAGTTAAATGGCTTTGTTTGAAAAAGGAAAAGGTGGAGGGACTATAACTGTCAAAACCTGAAAGTATTTTTTCAATAAAATACCCCACCTAACACTTTCACTTCACATTTATTACTAAAACCTAAAGAATCCTACGCTTAGAAATCGTTTAAGAAATCCGTGCATTTGATCACCACTTTGTAAGTTGTTTTGTATTTATGACATGATTTTAAGCTAAGGTTTTTAATTTCATGGAAATCCAACGGCTAAAAAGTGTTTTTCGAGTGATTATGTGCTCTACGCGTATGCGTATGAACACACAATCAGTGTGAGTGTGTTTGTGGTGAAATGGTTTGTGTCAAAACGTTCCTAATACATCATTAATACCATTTTAACCATCAAAACCCACCCAGAAACACGAATTGGTGATTTTGCAAAATTAGGGTTTATAAGTCGAATTGGGTTTTTCAAAATGAGAAGTGTTTTGTTCAAAAAGATTGTTGTGTAATGTTTATATGATGATGAATTGATGATTTCCATGCTCCATAACCACCCAGAAACACTAATTGTGTCAGAATTAGAAATTAGGGTTTAAGGTTCTTGAGTTTGGGTATTCTTGATTCACTGCAAACTAAGTGTTAAAACTTGGTTACTATACTCTCACAACATCTAAGACATACCAGAAAAACTTTGGTGCATAAACTATGGCTAAAATTCATACGCGTAGATTTAGGGTTTCAAACTACGCGTAAGGTTTTCTACGCTTAACTGTTATTATATGCAATTATGTTTTGATCTGTCATAGAATGAATGTATGTGTCCAAATTGATGATATGATGCTTTGTTTCAGGCTTGCTACACTTAAAATTCAGAATCAAGGTCCTTGTTACTCTACGCATAAGGATTACCCTACGCGTAGTCAGTTATGCTTAAGAATAATCCTACGCATAACTATTACGCGTAAGGTTCTACAATGGGACTACGCGTATCCTGTGAAGGATATGCGTAAACAGTGACCTCTACGCATAAGGTCTACTCTTACGAGTAAGTCTTACGCGTAAGGTTTTTATACGCCTACGCATAAGCTCTACGTGTAAGGTCCCCTTTTTCCTACGCGTAACATTTCTTACGCGTAAGTTAGGATCCTACGCGTAAGCTTTCGTCTACGCATATGTCAATACTGTTTACGCTTAACTTTGCCAAAACTACGCTTATCCCTGGATTGACCTTCATGATGAGTTGTTACGTGTACAAACTTGTAAATAAACTAATCATATCATCACGAATCCAATAATGTCACTAATAAACTTAATCGTTTGATATGTTGTGAACAATAAGTGATAACATAAACTTTAAAACTTAAAGTTAACTAACTCACGAAACATTTCACGACGTCATTAGACTATTGGACAAACAAGTGACTTAGGACTCGTAACAATCATTATCACTGTACATTCAATAACTAGACAATTAGACCTTCTGTTGACTAACATTATGTCTTTCGATATGTTGGTTCTTTTGGCTAATGTTATTTCAGATCACGACATGGCTGAACAAATGAATGTGGATACACAAGAAGTTCTTACAATTGCTGATATCTTTCCAGAAGGTTACCCGAGAAAGCTTGGAAAGAACAACCTTAGGGTTGACTTTGACACCCTCACATGCTCAGAATCTTCTTGTCTCATTGCAGTGGATATTCTTAGGAATCATCCCTACCAAAACATGCTCTCACACTCTGCCACAGTTCTAGAGGTTTACATTCAACAATTATGGGATTCCATGCAGAGGATCACTGGTCAAAATGCTGTGAATGTAACTCTTAATCACAAACAAGTCACTATCACTCCTGATGACTTACGGGCTGTTCTCATCATTCCAGACATCGCTCCAACCGACTTCTTTGCCACCCCTACTGAACAGACTGTCCTGCAATTCTTGATAGATATTGGTTATGATGAAGCTAAAGGAATCATTTCTAAGCACTCTCACGTGGAGCTGAAGAATATTCCTCAACCATGGAGGACACTCTATATGATCATCACCAAATCAGTCTCTGGTCGTGACAGTGGCTATGAGCATCCCAAGCTCATGGAACTGCAGATTTTCTGGTCTCTGATCAACAAGAAGGACATCATAATTGAAGCACTGCTTTGGGAAGACATGATGCTGTGTCAGAAGAAGCTGGGCAACAAAATTCCCTATGTCAGATACACCAAGCTGTTGATTCAGAGAGCTCTTGGACTTCATCCTGATATCCCCAAGAGAATCAATGACCCAGATAATCATGACATCCAGACTGAGCACATTCTATCTGTCAGAATCAAAGAAACGTCTACAAAGAAACAGGGAGCTGAATTACCCGATCACCTTCTTACAGAGGAAATCAAAAATCTGGAAACGTATAAAAGGTATCGGGTAGCCGTTAAAGAAGGTAAAGTTGGACACCTTGATGAAAAGGCTTCTGGGACACCTACTCGGAGAACCAGAAGAGGCAGTGCTGGAAGTGCCGCAAGTACGGAGAGTCCAAGGAAGTTCCCCAAGAGGAACCCTCCTTCAAAGAGGATTGTTCCATCTAAGGAAGCTACTCCCATCCCAATTCCCAAAACCGAACCGCAAAAACAGCTTTTGGATGAAAGCTCTGAAGGTACTGACACAGATGAAGAGATTTCCTACTCTGAAACTGCAAAGGATGACAATCCTTCAGTACCAAAACCTCCAAGTCCTCAAGCTGATAAAGGAAAAGGGAAGACTCCTGCACTTGTGCCCTATGATGAAAGCTCTGAAGAAGAAGAAGAAGAGCTACTGGATCAATCATACAGGAAGAAGTTTAACATCGTCAGACACCTTCATATAAATGCCTTTAAACATATTTTAAAACAACATTAATTAGACTTTTAAAGAATACATTCAACAATTAAAATTAAAAAAAAAAAAAAAAAAAAAAAAAAAAAAAAAAAAAAAAAAAATCCTAACTCGGGTTAGTCGGGTTGACCCGAACCCGAATAAGCAAAGTATTTGAACCCGATACCCTACCCTAGTTCGTACTCAGGTTAAAGGGGTTGACCCGAGTTAGACTTTGGACCCGAGTAACCCGACCAGATTATCTTTAGTCGGGTTCGGGTCCGGGTCCGGGTTGGGTCGGGATTTTTGACACCCCTACTTGTCACTCTTTGTTATTATGTGTATTGAATTTTTTTTTATTGTGAGTACCGCACTTTCAAATTTCGATTATTATGTGTATTTTGTGACTATTCAGTCATGTAAAATGACCATTTTACCTTTCAAAATTTTAAAAAATTGTAAGGTTAAAATGGTCACAAATTACACACCATAATCAAAATTTAAAAGTTCAACATACACAAGAGAAAAAAGTTCAATACACACAATAACAAAAAGTGATAAGCATTATACATTTTCAAGCAATTAACCCAAAAATATAATAGCAAAACAACAGATATTTACTACTGTTGTTCATGCCGATTTCACATGTGAAAAAAGTTAGTCCAATCAGAAATATGGTAAAAAAAAAAAAAAAAAAAAAAAAAAAAAAAAAAAAAAAGGGTCAGGTATTGACATCCGAGTTTTAAGCAACTGCAAATACGGACGTCGGAATCAAATGCTTTAAAACAACAAAGTTAGGCATCAAATTCCTTGAAGAAATTAAAGGAGAATAAGCATAAACTTTCCTTTCCCTTTGTGACGTTTACATATTCGTTAAAATTATAGAGTTGAGATCAATATAGATCTCGTATTCTTCATAGATCCAATAAATCAATCTTAACCATCTATTTTTCATCAAAATTAATAAAAAATCATTTTTCACTTTTTTTTAAATAAAATATCTTGCAAACGGTAAATCGTTAAGCAACATAAAATGCACCATCACGACGAAAATTCTTTTATCTTTCATTAGACATGCACTTCGATATACTTTTGACGAAGTTTTTTTTCGAGTTTTGTTTTGGTGTTAAAATTTGTGTCTTGAAAAATCATATGTGATTTGTATGTTAGGAATCACGTGTGATTTCACAAATTACATGTGATTTGAAAATAGCAAATCACTTGATTTCTCCAGACGTAAATTTGAACACTTATAAAAAACATGGCGAAAAAAAGTTCCTCGAAAGTATATAGAAGTATCCCTCTATAGATAGATAATTTAATTCTTATTGTGATGATATGATTCTTTTCGTGTAACAATTAACGGTTTGCGAGATAGTTAATTTTTAAAAAAATAATTATTTTTTTTAGGATGAAGTCTATAAATACGTAACATACTATATCCAAGTTACCAATGTAGGTAACGCACCTCATATTGTTCCATTGCAAGCAAATAACTTTCAAATAATTGACAAGTGTGTATAAATATTGCACCATTAGTCCTCAATAGATATTGTCAGTTAAAAAATTTGCGTTGTTGGTCCTTAATACATAACCTCAGTTAACATACCACCACCACCACCACCAATCACCACCGCCACTCACCACCGCCACCCACCACCGCCACCACCACCACCAATCACCACCGCTACTCACCACCACCACCAATCACCACCACCACCGCCACCACCAATCACCATCGCCACCCACTTCCACCACCACCACCACCAATCAGTACCGCCACTCACCACCACCACCACCCACCTCTACCACCGCCACCACTTACCACCACCACTCACCGCCGCCACCCATTTCCACCACCAATCACCACCGCCATATACCACCACCCACCACTGTCATCACCAATCACCACCACCACTCACCGCCGCCACCCACTTCCACCACCATTCATCACCACCGCCACTCACTCACCACCACCAATCACCACTGCCACTCACTACCGCCACCTACTTCCACCATCGCCACCACCAATCACCACCACCCCCCACCACCACCAATAATCACCACCACTTACCACCGCCACCGGCTGCCACCACCACACTTACCACCACCAACATCAATCATCACAACCACTCACTAATGCCACCCACTGCTACCACCGCCACTCAACACCACCACCACTCACCACCGTCACCCTCAAGTAGTGGTGGTGATTGATGGTGGTGGTGGCAGTGGTGAGTGGTTGTGGTTGTAACACCCCCAAAATTTCAACTTAGCAGCGGAAGGCTAATCGGGGTATTACTTCCTAGATCACAGTCATAAATCATGGAAAACGACTTTAAATGAGACGTTTTTATGAAAGGTGTTGTCATTCAATGAAAACTCAATTGTTATGGTTACAAAAGCAATACCATGATGTTTACACAAAAGAAAAATATTGAGTTCAAAGTAAATGACAACTTTAGGTTACACCAAAATAAAAGTCTTGTTGCCCACTCTGTGCCATAAAATTCTTCATTAATTACCTGAGATAAACATGCTTAAAAGGTCAACAAAAATGTTGATTGAATCCATAGGTTTAAAGTTAATCAGTTGAACACAAGATATATAGTGATAATTGTTTCGAAGACAATTATTCAGGAAAAATAAGTATTATTGCCCTAAGCTCATGACACGCAAAACGTTAAATGTGCATCACAGATATGATGTAAAAGTAATAATGCCCCCTGATAGGTAGCTTGCCATTCTACCTAGTGTTCTCAAATATAATACGTTTGGTAACCAGAAAGTTAACCCAAATGGGAATGTCAGCCCCAATAGATCAGCATAGCATTCATTTTCAAAATGACTTGTGTTCAGGATTGTAGCATGTATCTCCCCCACGGGATTTTATAAATCAAGTAAAGGTGGGGTTGTGAACTCACCTCAGTGATACAGTAGCAAAGTATAGCAAGGTCAAGTATGTGATGGCAACGGCTCCGACACAGAACCTAAATATAATATGGCAAGTCTCATATATATTCCGTTTACGACCTCAAATGGTAATGTTTGAAAAATGGTTTAGTTGTGAGGTACTGGTATCGTTCCTACTTGTGTGAAAATGCTAAAAGTTCAATAACAAAATAATTTTCATATTATTCAAGTTGTTTACATCTTTAGAAAAATCATATAGTTATATATATCCGAAATAGTTTTGTTAATGGTCGATGGATGCATAGTTATTGTCTAATATTTATAAGCGTTTGATAAATATTTATTTTAAACGTTTTAGGTATTCGTATAACAAGTTACAAATATGTATATACGTATATTACTTGTGTAAGTCGGTTTTTAAAAAATACACTTATATGTATATATTTTGACATCGAAATAGTCGTAAATATAAGTTTTTATAAATTTGGCGCAAGGTATTGAAAGTATATAAGTTTTCCAAAAAAATTCCAAAATTTACAGTTTTAACACATAAGTTTCAAAAAGTTATATTTTATACTTTAACATATATATTTTTGAAAGTGAAGTCCTTAATTACAAATTTATACTTTTTAATCCAAAACTTTCTGTCTTAACAGTTTATAACCCTTATTCAAAACTGTATTTCAGTTTTTAGTCCAAAAATATCAAATTTACACTTTTTACTTCTACGGGTTAAATTTGGAAAACTAGTCAAAATTAACATTTTTCACTTAAAACACATAGTTTCCTAAAATTTACAGTTTCTACCTCATGCATGTGTATTAGTTTTCTGTTTAAACCCGGTTGTTTCCATAATCGACAGTTTTTACCCATAACTTGAAATATTTGCATTTTGGTCCAAAAACTAACTTTTGTAAAATTTGATTTTCTTTCCAACCAAATAAGTTTCTTAGCTTATTATGAGCTTATTGGACCACTTATTTCATGAATGGGTCGTTTGATTTGGTTAATGGGTCGTATATCTCATTAAGGGTCCGTTTAGTTAGAAATAAATCAAAGAGCTCAAGGCTTGTTTTGGTTTTATTTCAAAAGTGTTTTTGGCTTATAAAACTGCTTATTTTCAGCTTAATTTTCAGCTTATTGATATGGGCCTTGTTGGATCATGACTTGAGGTAAAACAGTTGGCCGTGAGCCCAGTTATGGTGCGTTTGGTTTTTAAACTAGCGAGGCATGTTTGGTTTGTGTAAACAAGTATGTTTGGTTGTTTTAAAAATGAACGTGGCATGTATGTGTGTTAAGTGTTGCCAAAACAAGTTTTCTCCTATCCATACAAGTCAAATACGACACAATTAATGTCACAAACGAATAACTTTTATCTCTATACATGAAATGGTGTGTAAAAAGGTCAAGATGACTTTTCCAATGTGTTACATATGTTCTAGCTACGAATTAAACTCATAATACATATGGAAAAGAGAGGAGTTCACTTACGACACCAAATGGTGGGAAAAATACGTATGGACAAGAAACGAGACCCAAAAACACTAGAACCCGATTGTTTTTCCAAAACGTACCCTGTAGCTAAACTATCCAAGGTGACCTTTTACTCTTAGTTTTAAATACCCAAATTACTTCTTTCCTTTCCCTTGTGACATTCGACAGTGAGTGAGTATGAGTTTTGAGAGTGTTTGTGAGAGTGAAGAGTGGTGAGGCGTTATCGTGTTAGAGGGTTGCTTAAATAGCCCAAGCTAGGTATGGCTTTGACATTATTTTACTACTAAAATTCATGGGAATTGAGCAAAAGGAAAAGACTCCTTGGATTGTTTTGGGATGCATGAACATTCAGCCGAAACTATGGACATGAGAGGGAGTAGTCAAGTCGAACAAGTGGGTAAAGAGACATACTACACAAAGGGTTTAATAGTCAAAGTAGAGTCAAATGGGTTTAGGGCATTAATTTATTAACTAGAGTGTGGCTTAGTGCTTGGTGCCCTCATTTGGTTAGTACAACACGCAAAAAGAAATGGAAAGGGCAAAGGAGTATTGTGTCGTGTGTGGGTGAGATATCTCCGGTGTGTGTTGCGTTTTGGATACCGAGCAAAAAAAAATAAAAAATAAAAAATAACACCAAATGGTAGTGGGCAAGTGAAATTGATTTAGCCCAAAGATAAGTTTTGGAAGGTGCGTCTGGACTAAGTGAACCGAAGGAAATGTATCATGGCGTGCGTTTGGTTAGACTGAGCCTAAGAAAGAATTAAATAAAAATTATATAAAGTAAGTAAATTAAATAAATTTTAAATGAGAAGTGGTAAATTTGGTCGTGTCAAAATGATTCAGAACATACTTGTCATTTCTGGAATAGTGTTACGTTTGCGAGATAGTTCATGAGATTGCTATTTATAAGAATTTTTTTTTTGGGTGCTTAAATTGGCATTGATTCGCATTTACATTCTTTAATGACATGTTGATTTTACGGGTGCTTACAGTGGTGATTGTTGTTGGTGATGGTAACTGGTGGTAGGTGGTGGTGGTGACAGTGGGTAGCAATGGTGAGTGGTGGTGGTCGTGGTGGAAGTGGGTGGCGGCAGTGAGTGGTGGTGGTGATTAGTGATGGCAGTGGTGGGTGGTTGTGTGTGGCTGTAGTGATTGGTGGTAGTGGTAAGTGGTAGTGGTAGGTAGGCGGTGGTGGAAGTGGGTGGCGGCGGTGAGTGGTGGTGGTGATTGGTGGTGGTAAGTGGTGGCAGTGGTGGAGGTGGGTGGTGGTGGTGGTGGTGTGGTGAGTGGCGGTGCTGATTAGTGGTGGTTGTGGCAGTGGGTGGCGGTGGTGATTGGTGGTGGCGGTGGTGGGGGTGGGTGGTAGTGGAGGGTGGTGGTGGTGAGTGGCGGTGGTGATTGGTGGTGGCGATGGTGGCAGTGGGTGGCGGTGGTGAGTGGTGGTGGTGGTAAGTTAACTGAGGTTATGTATTAAGGACCAACAATGCAAAAAATTTAAGTGATATTATCTATTGAGGACTAACGGTGCAATTTGTTTACCATTGTTAGAAATCTAAGGTTAACAAATTACATACTTGTCAATTATTTTAAAAGTTATTTGCTTGCAATGGAACAATATGAGGTGCTTTACCTACATTGGTAACTTGGATATAGTACGTTACGTATTTATGGACTTCAGCCCTTTTTTATCAAAAAATGAATGACCATGATCGTTTCATTAGATCTTTAAAAAATAGTTGATCCAAAATAAATCAATTTTTAATAATCCAATTCATCGGGGCATCGGGCCTTAAATAGAGAATCTTAAGACCAAAAGTCATGGCCCAGAAACATTGGCCATTATGGTCCTCCCATACACCCTCAACTCAGCTTCTTTTCTTTTTTTTATTTTATTTTATATATATCTATATTTATTTATTTTTTCTTTAGATTGTCACTTTGTGAAACTATGTTCTTCTCAATTTGCATCATGCACATATAGTGTAGTAGTGTCCATGTTTCATGATAATTTAGCCAAGTACATTAGAGTCCATACCTAGCCTTTTGTGTAAACATCAAACAAACTTGGTATTTATCGATCCATATAGACCAAATAGTTAATACTAGTATATTAACAATAACTAGTTGTAGATACTAGATAGATGTAGATTTCCATCAAAGTTTTGTTTAATTAATCCAATTTCGTTAGTAAGAAATAATAGGAGAATGACACTTTTAAATAGAAACGAGTTAAACACAACAAAAAAACAACTGGTTAAAGAAAGTTGTTTGGAAAATGACACAAATATATATAAATACAAAAGCACTATTTTAGGCATTTTAGCAGTACTATTTTTATAAGAACCACCTTTAAACTAGTTGCACACTTAAAATACTCTAGTCGAGTGACAAAAAGACTTGAGAAACAGATTATATAGGAGACTACTTTGACATGTCGTATTATCATATTAGTCGCATATAGAGGTGGCAATTTGTGCCTAAGAAAGAAAAGAAAAAAAATTGGCTAAATGAACAATTTTTTAAAAGATTTGATACATTTAGCTCCTTCTTTATTTTGAAATTGGCATATATTACCCATTTAAAAGTTAAATGAGCATAATTGACACATGTTTTTCTCTAATATTAAATTGTTTTTAATGAAAAACATATAGATATAATATATTTAATTACTAAAATATAAATGATGTGTTCCGTTTGAGGATTTTTTTTTTTTTTTTTTTTTTTTTTTTTTTTTTTTTGTCGTTTTAGGTATTTTCTAACCGATTCATATAACATTAGCCCGTTTTGTCCATGATCATTTAAGCCCGTGCCCGTTTAAGCGCGTGCCCATTAGGATAGTGCTCATTTAACCCGTTGCCCGTGCCCGCCCGGCGTGCCCGTTTTACCACCTCTAGTCGCAAACACGCTCTTGTTTACTCTACTCGGTTTGATTCAAGTTAGAAGATTTACTATCAATGCCATTAGTCATTACATCAAAGTTGATTGCAAAATAATTTTACTATCAAAGTTTTACTATCAAAGATTTACTATCAATGCCATTTTGCATATCTAGTTTTACTATCAAAGTTGATTTAAGTTAATAATAATTGCAAAATAAAACTAGATTTAAGTTAATTGGATGATGTTACAACTATTTTTTCTTTATAATTATCGGAATATAAAAACACAATTTACTGATTACATAACTAGATAGTACTGTATAGACTCGACTTAGTAGTTTCGCGACTTAGTATTAACGAAATGAGGCTTTCTGTGACATGTGTACGTAAAGAATATAGCATTCGTTTTGACAAACTTTAGAACATCCATTTGTGAGAAGAAAAAAAAATTAAAAGGATTTTTAGCCTCAAAATTTAAGGGTCCGTTTGGGCTGTAGATGGGTTTGGGATTAGGATTTAGATTATGATTTGAGTTTGGATTAAAGTTGAATTTAGATGTGATGTAAGTAAGAAAAAAATAATATTTAAAGTTATTTTATAAAATTTGAATTAAAAAGTTTATTATTAAAATATAATAAAAAGATAAAAGAAAAAAAATTAGTGACTAAAAATTGTCATAGGCTCACAAAAGATGATAATAGTTGTAAACCTATCATGTGAGGGTGGATTTGTAGAATCGAGGTATGTCGCCTTTCAAAAAGTGTGCATGTCTAACAAAGAATGTATTCAAAGCATCCATCAACTCAAACCTATGAAAACCCCAAAACCAAACGGGCCTTAATTAAGGATAGAAAAGCTACTTAGAAATGCATACATTTTCGGTAAGTACATATATAATATGTGGTTGTATTTTTTTTCTCTCTCTATTATTATTATTATTATTATTATTATTATTATTATTATTATTATTATTATTATTATTATTATTATTTAATTTTTTATTTGATTTTACTGTGTAAAGCAGTTATTTTTTGCTTTGGACTTTTGGAGTAATGGGTTGTAGGGGCTGAGCATTGCAGATCCACATCAAAACCGAGAGGATTGACAGAAAACCGACCAACCAAAGGACCAGCGTTCCGATCTTGGTCCGGATTTCTTCTTTATTTCGGCTTTGGTACGGTCCGGACTGGACCGGTCTTATGTAACACCCGACAATTATGCCTTCTTGGATCGGACTGGACCGGACCGAACACATTCGGTCTTGTCCTCGGTCTTAGGTTTTGGGCTAATTCGGTCTCGGTCCGGTCCAGTTTTGACCGGTACGATCCGGTTTTGGACCGTTGATTACCCCTAATCGGTTGAGTGGCTGTTGGACAATTTGTTATTCGGCCGACTTCATGGACTCGCTAAACGTGTCGTTTTATATTTTGTTAACTTAAATTAAAATATTGTGCACCCAACATACATTGAAAATGTTATTTTTCAGAGTCTCAAATAATGGAGTTGTGACTTGTGATACATGTGGTTTAAATTCACTTGTTTGATATAGACACATGGTTTAATTTATATGAGGCATAATAAAACTTAAAATAAATTACGTTTTTTAGCAAAGAGATGCCACAGCCGCAAAATATCATACGATATCAAACCTCGCAATTGAGGAAATTTCAACATGAAACATTACATCCCAAACGAAGTTTTCATAAGCACTAAAAGCTATTTTAGTGACATGATGAGCCGCTAAATTACAATCGTGCTTAACCAATAAAATAGAGAGAGCAAACTGGGATGCCCATACCTTAATATCATCAATAATAGCAGCTACGGTTCAAGGAGGATCGGATTCTGAAGAAACAAAAGATATAGCCAATTTTGAGTCCAACTCAATTGTTGTATTTTGCCAACCTTGCGAGATAGCTAAATGACAAGCATTTATAATAGCTAAAATATCAGCCATGAGAGGATCAGATGCCAAGCATTCTCGCTAGAACATAAGAGAATCGATCATGTGGAGTCACGGGCAATGACACCCAAAGCCGCCTGGTATGGTTTATATGATGCATCGCAATTAAGTTTACACAAATATTGGTACGGGGTCCACCTAAGTGAACTCTCTTGAGGAACATCATGATTTAACCAAGGCACAAGAGGTGGGAAATGATGCAGGAAACACAAAATTAAATTCACGTACCATTGAATTGATAGAAGATATCGCATGCAGTGGACAAGGCTCAAAAGCTTTAAAGACTTTTCCATTCCGACTCTTCCATATCTTCCATGTTGTATTTGCCAAATAAGTGTGAAGTTTCATACGTTCCGACTCTGAGTGAACTTTTTCTAACAGAGCCTGCACACGCGATACAATCGAACCTTGAGTGGCATCAAAACGTAAACCCAACGATGACTTAAACCACACCAATTTTGTCCACGGACATTTAAATAACATATGCTCAACCATCTCAACATTATTATAACAAATAGTGCATATAGGCGGGCAATTACACCCTCTTCGTGAAACGTTTTCGTGAGTTGCCAATGCATTCGAACAAGCCTTCCAACAAAAAAACTTAACTCTTGGAAAAGTTTTAAGATTTCACAATTGTTTTCAGAAGCTTTTATTTGGGGCTAATAATGAAGAGGGCATCATGTCACAATGATTCTCACGTTGAAGGAGAGCTTGTCGATAGCCCGATTTCACACAATAACTTCCTTTTGCTTCATAATGCCACACAAGTCTTTTCGAGGCCTTTGTTTTTGATATACGAATCTGTCAGATAAGACTAACCTCTTATGGAAGATATCATTTAGTTTAGATATATCACATGTTCCTTTATTAATAAAATCATAAACAAGTGCATCAGGTGAGAAGGGACCTTGAAGGTGTCGAACGTATAAGTCATGAGGATATGGAATCCATTTTTGTGTCCATAAGGAGATGTTTGACCCGTTACCAACCTGTCAACGAACATCATGAAAAAAAAGATCTCTTTCAAGAAGCAAACTTTGCCAAAGCCATGAAGGGTGAGACCCTTTTCAAGCTGTGAGAAAATTAGAACGAGAAAAATATGTTCCTTTTAAAGCACGACCCCAAAAGCTACGTGGATTGATAATGAGCTCCACCCTTGCTTAGTAAGTTACTTTGAGGCCTTGAGGGCCACATTTAATGGTGAGCATATTTCACATGATCTTTATTGCTAGTTGGAGCAAAATTGTTACAAAACTTACGAAGATCGATTTTAAATATTCAAAATTTTCAAGTTTGTTTTTTCGAAAGCTATATAATCATGACAATATAATCAATGCAGAACAATAATTATCTAAAGATCAAATCAAAAGATCTCAACCACCCTTCTATTTTAAATCTAAAGGTTAAGATTAATCCTCATTTTGATATAATTAATTATTGAAAAGCAATTTTGTAACTATACACATCAATTAAAAGGTTTGTACACCCTCCTGTTTACTCATTTCATTTCACCTTTGTAATACCAGTTTTTACACTCTTTCTCACCAAACACACACACAAAGCACCATAAACCGTCATCGATCTGTCATATCACCATAAACCGTCGTCGATTTGACGTTGATCACGCCTGCGATCTATTTTTCCGATGATTGTCGATCTGATGTTGGGAAGCAATTTCTGTATCATCAATTTGCGATCTACATTATCTGATGATGGTCGTCGTGGATTAGGTTGGATGATGACAATTGATTTTTAATTTGACAGCGGTTGCGGTTTATGATGGTGGTGGTGGTGGTTAGGGGGAGGAAGGTTAAGAGGGAATTGAAGAGTTTTTTTTTTATAAATAACAGTTTAACTTTTCTAAAATCGAGTTACCGGATTTTTCCTGTCAAGAGAAGACAGTCGACTTTGTTCATCCGAAAGTAGAATAACTATATTCTCTCTCTGATTTGAAACACTATCTTTCTGTGAAACAAACAGAAAATATTAAAATACTTGGGGGTGAAAGCAACCACAACACATGCATATGCCATTTAGAAAATATTAAAATACTTGGAGTGGTTGAATACGTTCATATTTTTGGTAAATGATAATATGAATGTCTAGAATCTTCATAAATCTTATTATGGTTAGAAACGATGCTATGGAAGAGTCAATGCCATATGCATGGGCCGTATCACTTGCAAAAAGTAACGAATATGTATGTTTTACTATATCTCAAAACATATTTGTTAAAAATCGGTCGGTTGACCCGTGAATTTTGACATTTCGTTTAGTAAGGGAACCATTTTAGTTTTACTCCTGCGTCCGCCACTGCTTTACTTGTTGTATTTTTACGTAGGTTGATATACAAATCCCATGTAATTTACCACAAATCACATGTGATTTATCGTAAATTATTTTTTTTGAAAGTGAATCACATGTGATTTACTCATTTTTATATTAAAACATATGTGTTTCAGTTTATAACAACAAAAACTAAATCACACGTAATTTACATTTTTCATAACAAAGCAAATATATAAATAACAGAATCACACATGATTTCAGGAATTTATTTTATAAAATGAAGGAAAATTTTGATTTGAAATTAAAGATCACATGTGATTTGCCGCATATCACATGTGATTTTACATTAAATTATTTTTGAAAGTGAATCAGATGTGATTTAGTCATTTTTAAATTAAAACTGAATCACACGTAATTTACATTTTTTCATAACAGAGCAAAAAATAAATAATAGAATCACACGTGATTCTTTTGGTTGATCACATGTGATTTTTTGGTAGATCACTTATGATTTTTTTAAAATAACAAATCACATGTGATTTTTTTGGTGAATCACTTATGATTTTTTAAAAATAACAAATCACATGTGATTTTTTTGGTGGATCACATGTGATTCTTTTTTAATATGATTCTTTTGGTGGATCACTTGTGATTTTTTAAAAATAGCAAATCACATGTGATTTTTTTATTGAAGTCATGTGGATCACTTGTGATCTACCAAAGAATCACATGAGATTTTGTATAAATCACTTGTAATTTTTGTAAAATAATATTAGACCTAATAAAGAATTTATACATGAAATGAACTGTTTTGATACAGTCAAATTGATTCACTTTACATTTTTTTTACAAAACACTAAAAAAAACACAAACCTTTACACTTTTTTACACAGTAAATATATAAAATAAATTTTTTATATTCTCTTGCCAATAGCTAGATCTACTTCAGCATTTCTTCATAATTTATTTCTTCAATATTTCATTTCTCATATAATCTCAAACTCATCACTTTTCATAAGTGAATGTTCAAAACAACAAAAGCCCATCAAATTATATCAACTCTTCAAATCCACACATCATTCATCCAAATGAAACCAATTAAAACAAAAGCCAAGTCATCATCCCCATTAAACCCAGATCAAGAATCACCTCCAAACATCAAATTAACCCCAAAAATAGAAAAAAAAAAAAAAAAAAAAAAAAAATATGTCCATCGTGTCTATAATGCAATTGCTTATCATCAAGAAGAAAACACATGCACTTGTTTATCATCAAGAAACAACAATAATTACATCATTTTGGTGGGTTTGTTGGTGTACAAAATTTAGTGCATAAAGTACAAGCCAATAAAGCAGTAATAATTAAGAAAGTCTATCAGCACTTGATTGCAATTTTTGACTTTTTTGAATAATAGATCTTCGTTACCGTTAACGACGATGAATTTGTTTGATTTTTTCGGTGATCGACGGTGATTTGTTTGATTTTTGCGGTGGTCGACGGTGATTTGTGTATTTATACGGTGATGTAGAAGGTTAAACGGAAGTTTTACGGTGATTTAGAAGGTTAATCAAAAGCTTTTCCGGTGATTTAGAAGGATTCCGGTTAACTAAAAGTTTTGGCAGGAGAGGGAATTTGTGGAAGACGGCTTAAAAAAATGAGATCGGATGATATATTTTTAGGCTTTTATTAAATGAGTTTGGATGACAATTTTACCCCTGCTTTTATGATTATTATTTTGATCTTTGTCGTTGGATGAAATCGGAATGGAGGGCTACGATTCTCTCTTTTGTTCTTTGGAGGGCTATAATCATATTCAATAAAGGTGGCTTTTTTATAAAATATTTTCTAACTACTTCGTTTTTGAAAACTATGCATAGAAAAAAGTAGTCCTAGGAATAAATAACAAGAAAGACATTGTGGAGATATTGACATACTCCGTATTTCATTTAGTGTCGAATAAACTATTTGGAATACATGATTAAGGATAAATAACTGTATTCGATATCCGGATTAATATATACCCTCTTGTCTTGAAAAAAGTGTTTACAAATAAATAATACGTAGTAGATATTTTATGATATGTGTAATTAGGGCTAATTTTGATGGATCAAAAATCATTTTTATCCTCATACTTATTATAAGGGCAAATCGCATAAAAAGATACTCATCTTATGTCCAATTTCAATTAAAGGTACTATTCTTTTTTTTTCTCAATTTAAGGTACCCGATTTTTTTTTGGGGCCGATTTAGGTTTTTTTCTAACTTCCGTTAACTATTTCGTTAGTAAATTACATGTTTGGTCCTTGAGTTTGTATAGGCATTACATGTTTGGTCCTTCAGTCTGTTTTTGCAAATTTTCAAAAAAAAAAAATTCGAAATAAAAATTTTTTCAAAAAAAAATTTTCGAAATATTTTTTTTCCAAATTTTTTTCAAAAACAATTTTTCGAAATATTTTTTTTCCAAATTTTTTTCAACAAAACTTTTTCGAAATTTTTTTTTTCCAAATTTTTTTAAAGAAATTTTTTTCGAAATATTTTTTTTAAAAAAAAATTTTCGAAATATTTTTTTTCCAAAATTTTTTTCGTGCAAAAACGGACGAAAATATTTTGAATTTTTGTTTTGAAATATTTCGAAAAAGTTTTTTTGAAAAAAATTTGGAAAAAAAATATTTCGAATTTTTAAAAAAAAAAAATATTTTTTGAAAATATGCAAAAACGGACTGAAGGACCAAACATGTAATGCCTATACAAACTCAAGGACCAAACATGTAATTTACTAACGAAATAGTTAACGGAAGTTAGAAAAAAACCTAAATCGGCCCAAAAAAAAAGTCGGGTACCTTAAATTGAGAAAAAAAAAAAAAGGAATAGTACCTTTAATTGAAATTGAACATAAAATGAGTACATTTTTATGCGATTTGCCCTATTATAAAAATTAAAAATTTGTAATTAATATAATGTTTATATAAAAAGGTAAAATTATATATAAAAAAAAAGAAAAAAAATGTCACAATTACTACCTATATATAAAAAGTGGACAATTTCTTTAGACAAACTTGAATAGTAAAATGAACATTTCTTATGGGACGGATCGAAAGAGTATTAAAAAGAACGGAGTTAGAATACATGATTAAGGATAAATTTAGTGACTTTTTGTACTTATGTAGTCATTCCGCTATACATGCAACTTGTTTCAATAAAACCATTTTACAGACTACATTAGCATGCATAATGCATGACTGAAAATTCAAATGGCATGTATTCTGACAAGAGGAAATGGCTTCCTATTGTAAAATCAAACGATCGAGATCATTGACGGAGGATAATAGGGGCAGGTAGGGGTGCTGGCCCCCTAGAATTTTGGTCACAATTAGCGATTTTCATGGAAGTAGAGAATTAAGCAGTATTTTTGTGTTATGGCTTCCTAAAATTGTGGCAATATGTGTTGACTTCTTCCAAGTATTTATTTCTTTTTTCTAATAGAAGTTAGTTTATTTCATAATAACTTTAATGTATTAAAGCTTTTATGCATTTAAGAAAATGGTTATCAATTGGTAGCTCTTGCTAATCAGTTATTAACTTATGACAGTTTACTACGGAGTAGTTTGAATGTTTTTTTTTTATATTTGTTATCTTCCTAGAACATAAGATCAGTGAAAAAAACCTTTCCTTATTCAAAACTTGCCACTGCATACCATAAGGATAAACTTTAATGTTACAATGTTACATTTTTTCTCGAAATTTTTTGGCCCCCCAGTCAAGACGGTCAAGCTCCGTCACTGATCGAGATACTAGATAAGATTACCAAGCTTTGTGTTTTTTTAAAGTTATTTATTTATTTAAGACCTGAACTTATATAAAGTGAGACTCAAATCACTTTTCAAATATATCGGTGTTGAGTTGTCTGAATGAATATTTTTTATAAGTTGAGTAACTTAAATGTCGTGTTTAATAAGTTCAAAGATTTAAACTTATAATTTTTATAAGTTAACTAATACAAAATGTTTGAGCTCAATAACATAATTAGTTAAAGAGATAAATTAGTAACCTCTTCCCTTAAATTCAAAGTAACAATTGTCAATATCTTACACAATTGTCTTAAAAAGCTTGAACATACGACCACTTGATCATGTAACAATTTGTAAAAACAACCGCTAAATATAAAATAACTAGCTTATAGACCTGTGGATTCACGGAAATTTTAAAGAAGTTATTTATTAAGGAGTTACGTGTGTAAATAAATTAACAAACAACAATAATCGCAAATAGGTACAATTATTTTATGAAGGAATAATAAGTAAATAGGTAAAATTATTTTATGAAAGAAACTTGGTTTATAACGATTAAAATAAAAAACGTGCATGTATCGTCTTATCAATTTGATAGTAGTTTTGTGTTTATCACAAAGGCAGTCGTGTGCTTATTGCAAAGGGCACCGGAACTGCGCTTCCAAACCTGAAAAGCATGAGTACATGTGAGACAGAAAAAATACATCAACAAAATGTGAGCAAATTTTAATTAACTCGTTTTCCATGTCTATAACTTATGTGATTGGAGTTGTGATACGTATTGTGATACGTATCATCTCAACTGAGAAGCACAATGCCCTCAATTTTTTTTTGAAACTTCTAATTCTCTATGGGCAAAAGGTCAGTTAATAACATCAAAGTGTGATTAGTTTAAATGTTGGTTATGCATTTTTTTAGTATCTTCAGATACGGAAGAACTTCAAACGCTGCTGGTTCTAATGTAATAAGACATACCATGTGATGATTATTAATATTCCATTGCAAAAATTTAGCTGTGATTCATGTGTTAATTATAGTAAATTTAAATGACTTCATACCCAAATCGTTTACGCAAACATCTTGTGATATTCCTTTTTTTGCGATCTTCTCCAGCAATGCTAAAGGATTAGCATTACTTGATACATCCAACATGAAACGCTGAAAAACAACATTTCTAACTTAGAACCATGATTATTATATGCTGAGATGAGGGCGTCGGGTATGTTTGAAAACCCATACTTATTTTATTACGAAAAACTAATTCAAGAGGTTTTGCGCGTTGAAATTACACTTTCACTTTTGACACATTTCAACCATTTCACCCATTTCTCTTAAACTAAATTTTCTATGCTATCCTTAGTCGAGTAATAAAAAATTAAAATTGCCACATTCACTAAATGTTGTATCTTTTTTCAAAAACATATACGCAAATGCTCTATAAGTTTTGTGTATTTTATTGCTGATCGTATACGAACTCAGTTATATGATTGGGCCAGAAGCATTCTTACAGGAAGAAAGTCTATAATATCTGTTATCTCTGATGCTTCAACAGGAGTTGATGGCTAAATATTCTTGCCAAACACATCCACCATCATGCTTAAAAGCAGTTCCAAAGTAAATCAAGATAAGAAAATCTCATAAAAGAAAATATCATAAATTAAAAGGCTTACGTTGTTGTACACTTGAGAGCATGTACATCAAGAAAGAAAATCTCATAAAAGGCTTACGTTGTTGTATTGTGCTTCAAGATCTCGTAAAACATATTCATTGCATCAACCTATAGATTCAACACACCATTGTTGTATCTTTCACGTGGGGTAACTATGACACTAATATTAATTTTGTGAGAAAAATATATGAGATCTTGTGATTCTTATGACCCGTACTTACAAAAACCAAAAGTATAAAGATAATATTCCTAATAGTATGTTTATGATGGTTCGAAGGATTGATTACTCTATATATTATAATATGTAGAATATAAAGATAATGTTTACACCCAGTAGCGGAGCTAGAAAAATTTCAGTGGGAGGGCCGAAACAATTTTTTTTCGAGAAATACATTAAATGGGAGGGCCGGAATAAATTTTTTTCCGAAAATACACATGAAATCGCAAATAAATACACTAACGGGCTTAGACCTAGGGGGGCCGGGACCCTCCCCGGTCCTCACATAGCTCCGCCAGTGTTTACACCATTTCATGACACACTATATGGATATTATGAAAGAAAAACAATCCCTTGTCATCAAGAGCACAAATGTGCTTTATATATGCAGATTTTTGACCTTATAAAGGATATTAAGTTATATATATATATATATAATATATATATATATATATATATATATATATATATATATATATATATATACACGGCAAACAATAAGAGTAAGGAGTCATACAACGGATCCTAATGATGAACAACATCTTAGCTTCAGGGTTAACATAAAATCCACCTTTCAACCTCGCCTCACATTTCAACTGAATCATTTCCTTTTGATGCATATCATAATCAACCCACATTACTCCAAACTCAAAACCATACACCATACGCCAAAAGTGGCTGAAAACAATCATACCTGTCAGAGTACTGCATAGCCCTGTTGAAAATCAACTTCCTGTGGCATTCATTTTCTTCAAGGCTTCAATCTCGACCTTCTTAGCCACAACCCATTCATCACTTCTCTTATGCTTTTTTAGAACCGACTCCGGAACCACATCCACATGCATTTTTCCACACTACATCAACCATTACAATATTAAATACCACATACCAATTATTCAACAACGCAAAACACTAAAATCAAACTTACACCATCAAAGTTTTTTAGTCATCACAATTAATCTAACCCCCAATTTATTTCCAAAAATTAAAAAAAAAATAAAAAAAAAATGTGATCATGTATAAGAATAGATTTAAACAAACTAATCACAAACATAATTGCAAATTATAATGGATGACAACAAAATAAAAGAAACCAAATAACAAAAAAACTTACAAAATTTACCAATTTAATGGTATGGCCACCAACCAATAAACTGCTATCGAGTCAGATGTTAGGGTTGATTATAATGACTCAAATTGCTTACTTATTTTTGGATGATTATTTGAATTGGGCAAAATTAATTGTATTAGTTGTATAGATGTAACTGAATCAATGACATTCAATGCGTTTGAAAAATTGGAGTACTAAAGAAGCTTTGACTTGTGTGTGTTTTATTGTGCGTGTTTCATAGAGTGGAGTATTCCATAGAAGTTGTACATTCCAAACTTTTAGACCAATCACATTTGAAACATGTCAGCCAATTAATTGCAAGGTACAAAACTCTTGTTTATTATATTAGATAGATTTCTAACCCTGATTGCCACCCTTAATTTCTTGTTCGCTAGTTCAAAATTTGATAGTGCTTCACGGATTGCCACCCTTAATTTCTTGTTCGCTAGTTCAAAATTTGATAGTGCTTCACGGATTGCCACCCTTAAGCCTACATACTTACTATAAAAGGAAGGCTTAAAATTCAATACATACCATTATTCAAAATTAAATGCACACATTTCCACTTTTCCACTAAATTAAATACAATTTTCAAATTATTTACAACCCATTATTAAAAACGTGTAACCGCTAAAAATAATTATTATCAATAATGATTATTAAAAACATATAACCGCATCCACTATATAAATACACACAAATCATTTCATATCTCTCTCACATACATATAAAACATCAGCAATAATGCTGAGTGTACCATCGTCGCATTGCGCGGGTACCCTGCTAGTCACTTATAATGTGACAACCAAATCAGAAAAGGACTCTTTACAACATTTCTTTGGTAACATGTTTGTGAATCCAAAATAATTTGAAAATTTATACCCTTGAGGATTGAAGTCAGATATGTGGCTACAGTTCATCAATACAAACAATTTGTATGTGCACAACTACACACCAATCCTACCCATGAACACTTGAAATAAACAAATGAAATCAATGATGTATGAGCAAAGAAATCGAATAAAAAAGCCACCTAAGGGAAAGGGCTTCCTATTGTAAAAGTATTCTTGCTCGAATTGCTGGAAATTTTGAGGTAACATACCTACTTTTCTTTATCTCTGTAGATATTTTCTCGGCACCATCCCTTCTGTATCAACCTTTTTTACTCTCATTTACTACTGATGGCATGCCATTCTTCTAGACAATTGATGCATTTCATAGATGGGCTACCAGTGCCCGTCTGGTCACCAATGTCTCGGTCCCACGTTTCTGTCTTAATGCCATAGATGATCCGGTCTGCACTGATGAAGCCATTCCTTGGGACGAAATACGGTACAAAGAATACATGTTTTGTTTTTATTTATTTTTTTTAAATTGAATAATTCACAACCTTAGTAGTGTTTAGATTTAAAAAAAAATTATACCAATTAAATGAAATCAAATTAGCAAAAGAGTTGGATTATGAGCCCATTATGTCAAATTGAAGGATAGATGTGGGATGATAGGTGGGTCATGTAATGGGTTAAAACGGGTCATTTTTAGTATGGGTCAAAACGGACCGAATTGGCTTGTATTTATCCAAAAACCAACTTTTTCCGACTCCTATATATTTTTGAATAAAAAGCTACAAAAAAATGTAATCAAATTGTCTCTACTTAACATTATGGAGAGACTAACATGGTTACCGAAGATGCCGAGTATAGATTTGTCAAATTTTCAATCATGTATTCTCTTAATCTGAAATTTGTTAGGACGACATAACCAACTAAAAAGAAAGATGTTTACAATTTTGCTCGGACAATCGACTATAATGACTAAAATCTAGAATTAATAAGATGTTTGGACTGATTTGGTGTAATTTATTTTCAGAAAAAATAAAAATGTTGTTCTTGCTACCACTGAACATGGCGGACACATTGAATATTTTGAAGGAATATCGGGAAAAAGCTTGTGGTAAATTTCTCTCCTCATTTTCTTAAATGATGTCAGTATATAAATTGACAACAATTATATTCTCGCGATTTTTGGCCACTAATATGGTTATGTGTAGTCTATTTGTGTGGTGTTAAGTAATTACTTTGAGCTATGTGGGTTTGGGGCCACTAACGAATTCAAATCCATGTCTCGTGGTGGATGGGTTAGTGGTTCTCCAATTTGTTAATAGTGATAATTGTGAGGTCAATATGTGATCTATTTGTTTGGTTTATGGTATAATAAAATTGATGCCGTTTCAAAAAAAAAAATGAATATCTCTTATGACTTTACTGTGTAATATTGGTACGTAAATACAGAAATACTGATCCTTGACTCTTTTACATGTGGATTAGGGTTGTTGAAGAATACCTGTCTAATCTGCATGCAAGCCCGTCATTGAGAAAAAAGCTGGTACAGCAGCTTTTAATAACCTTAATTTTTTGTCAAACAATTAAAATAGAGGATTATTTTATCAATAACAATAGTTAAGCGTAGAAATGATCAGATATCCCACTTCGCCTAAATTCTTTTTGGTCTGCTATACCAGTTTTTCCTAATGAATTTAACATTTTATGTTCTGTATAGTTTTTCATGTATGTTTTTTTGTCGGTTAGTAATTATTGAATAACTTTGGTTCTGGTTAGACATTGAACTAATAGTGAATAGGGTGCTTTCCAATGTTTGTTGTATGCACACTCTTTTATTTTTACTTAGAAATAGAAACGCAAGAAGAACTCCGATAACTGATCATTTTATACTGATGTAACAGATGCAGAAGTTCAAAGAATCGGCTTCTAAGACCTTGCAATTTGAGGATTCACTTTCTAGAGACAACAAGAAATCAGTCTAGATTCCAATTTAGTCATTTCTGGGGGACTTCATTTATTCTGTATAGCAAGCACTAAATTTCTGCCCAATGTCTCTAGACATCTTCCCAGTCATCTAGCATGACAACTTCTCTTACTTCATGCCATTGGTGTTTATAAGGAGTCGACGTATGTGAATATCCTCGGTTCTTAGCTGAAACACCCTGAAACAATAGAGCAAGAATTGGAAAATTTGACCTATGAGCATTTAAATTATCAATGTAACATGTGATTGTAAGGAACCCTTTCTATCCACTTTCTTCATTTACATTGCCAAAGTTTAGAATCATTAGAACATGTTCAATACACGTTATATATGAACCATTAAATAATGCTTGTAGACGTCTCTCACGTGTCTAAAATGTAATCTGAGTTGCACGAACCATGTTCAATACATATTATATGCACTTACGTTATTCCCTTTAAATAAGGCGATGTATAACTAATTCGTGAAGCGAACTGTAAAACCAAAAGCCATCTTTTTTTCTTGTGTTATTTGTGGGTAATGTGTGCAAATTGCATGATATCTGTCCACTTAATCAGTTTATAACATACATGGACATATATGATGCAAGATTCAATAAAAAAGCTTGTGTAGCTGATCTTATTGTTACTGACAGATGGAAATGGGATGCAATATGGAACTCTAAATTCCCTATTTAAATCAACTTCCAGTGCCTACTTTGCTTGAGGAAATAAAGGATGAGGTTATGTGGTTGCCAAATGAGAGGAAGATTGTTCAGTTTTCTACTAGTCATGTATGGAAAGATTTGAATAGCCAGAACCAAACAGTCCATTGGAAGCAGTGGCGGATCTTGAACTTTTTTTTTTTTTTTTTTTTTTTTGGGGGGGGCGGGGGGGGGGGGGGGGGGGGGGGGGGGGGGGGCGAATTTATTTTGAGGGAGCCGAATCGGAGATTTGTTTGTAACCTCAACTAAATTACCCCTAAAACTTATAATATTTACACTAGGTGCCGCAAATTTTGGGGGGGCCAGGACCCTCCCCTGCCTTACATAGTTTCGTCCATGCAGTTGGAAGTCACTTATTTGGTTTACACAGTGTACTCCCACGGTACTCATTTATGATGTGGATGGCCATCCAAGGAAAACTGATGACTCAAGATAGACTTGCTAAGTGGAATCCAAACTTGGTTTTGGTATGTGCTTTATGTGGAAATTGTCCTGACTCAAATGATCACTTATTCTTTGAATGTGATTCTTCTAAAAACGTTTGGCATGCTTTGCTTCAAACAAAAGATGAACTGTGTTTTACCTGATAAATGGTCGTTGCTTATTCCTACAATGACCAGTATGGGATTCAAAAATAGCATTGGGAATATAGTTAGAAGATTGCTTCTTGATGCTACTGCTTATCTCATATGGCAAGAAACAAACCTGATTTTCAACTCAAAAAAAGCACATAGGATGTAACACCCGTATCCCGGATACAAATAGCCCCACCGTAGGAGCTTCAATAAGGATAAAGGTTATTGTGTATAAGTGTAGGAGCTTCAATACAGCTTACTGGAGCTATGAGATATGGCATTTCGGATTGTATGAAAGTAGAACCGACTTGTTCTAGTCCAATACGGCGTATTGGACATAGAAATATGGCGTATTGATGGAGTAGCATGGATACGGCGTATCCATGAGAATGGATACGGCGTAGCGATCAAAATGGACAAAAATGACTAAAATGCCCTTATAGTTGGTTTTATATGTGATGGCTCTAGACATTTCCACATTTATCCTGTGTGTTCTTGTGAGTGTCGGTTTAAAAGAGAAAGAAAGGAAGAATGGAGCTTATGATGAAGATGTTGTTATGGTTAAGTGTTCCAATTCATGGGATATGTTCCTAGCTTTGTTTCTCCATAAGGTATGATGAGTAATTATTGTTTAATTGGTGAAATAAGAGTTAGGGTTTATGAACCCTAATTTGGGATAAATGGGTAAATGGTGGTTTTAAGATAATTAATGGGTTATAGTAATTATGAGATGATTTATATTGGGTTAAACTAGTATTTTGTGGGTTGATCATCATATGATCAATATATGATCATATGATGACTAAGTATGTTAAGGGGATGTTAGTAGTTATCGATATTTAATTATGTATTAAGTGTTTATGTATGATGATCTTGATCTAAGATGATGATGGTGATGATGATGATAATGATATGATGTTGATGGTGGTATTAGCTTAGTTACTATGTGTTTGATATGGAAGTTGTTATATATATTATGTGATTATGAATGTTAGAGTTAAGGCTTGATATAGTTACTTAGAAGGTAGATGGACCAAGGGATTTGATTAGATAAATGTTATAGAGTTAGCTTTGGATTATGAAAGGATAAACGTATGTGTAAATGTCTTATGTGTTTATGTGTGTTATAGTAATGTGCTCATGATGCATTTATGATGATGAATGTATTAATCATGTACTAATCAATTACTTACTAAGCGTTATTGCTTACGTTATAGTTTACCAGAGTCCAAATAAGTAGTGATGCCATCCTCTTACAAGACATGTGTAACTGATATGGTTTCAGGCTACATGTTTTGTTTTGAGTATGGACATGTAGCTATTAATTGGTTGGACTAGCTATTTAGTGATACTGCGCTAGATGATGACTCATTTTGATAGGATCTTCAAAGTCATTTGTGAGGATGTAGCTGCAAGTAGCTTCCAAGGTAATCTTGCAATGGGGAAATGTAGTTGAAGTGTTGGTATACTTACCCTTTTCTGTCTCAGTTTCTTTTAAACTGTATAGTCTTTGTATGCAACAGTTTATTTGTTTCCAGCTTCTTAAAAGGTGTTTGGGAAAATGTCCAAATCCTTTTAAAAATGTTTGTGTTGTAAAAAAAATCTTAAAATTAGCCGAAAAATTATAGCTTATGAAATACTACGTATAAACCAAAAAACAAATAAGCTCGCAAGCTACATATAAGCTTAAACAAACGTCCCCTCAATTCATCTAATAAATTTAGAGTTAAAATTTATATGTCATTGTTTCCTCCACATATGTTTTCATCACTTTCATTCACGTTTTCATTCTATGCCAATCAAGATCAAGAAAATCTTTTGTAATCTTTCTTCCTTTTTTCTTTCTTTTTGGCACGTGACACAAAATCACAGGAAGCGAAACACAACCATTTATTTACAATATCTCAACATCAATCTCTTGGTACTTGTTTTCTTTGTTTTCTCCTTTAAATCGAAACCACAAACATGCATGCAACTCAAAACAATAAGAGCACTCCCATCGTTCACCAAAATAACGCCGTGAGGCACGGCGTTAACGCCGTTATTGGGCGTTGCCCGATGGAAACGAAATGGGATAACGGCGTTAAAAGGGAGGCGTTGCCCCCTTAACGCCCGTTATGGGTCGGAAAAAAAAAAAAAAAAAAAAAAAAAATTGAAAATGTTACAAAACTAGTCCTTGTAACGTTAAGATTTTGAAAAAATTTACAAAAACCCCCTAACGGCTAGTTTTAAAAAAAAAATCAAAAACATTATTTTACCATTATAAATACCCAACTAAAACTCTATTTTTTTCACACTTCCTCTCACACTTTATATACTTCCTCTCACACTTTCATTATTCAAAAAATCAAATTCGTTGTAACAATGGATCCAAATCAAGCTGGTGATTTTCCTCTGTCTCGGTCAGACACAGAAGACCTAGAAGACTTCCAATTTATGGCGTCCGCGTACGAGTATCACCTTCAGTTGGAACAAGGGGAAGGCAGTGAATCTCAACATCCTACTCGTCCTCGTACCCATATATATCGTGAACGTGAGCTTGCAGAGGAACGTCTGCTCAACGATTATTTCGTACAAGGTTGTAAGTATTCAAACCGGAATTTTCGTAGAAGATTTCGTATGAGCCGGAAACTATTCCTGCAAATAGTTGAAGGTATTGAATCTTATACTTCCGATAATATTCCAGATCATTTTAATTACTTTAAGCAGACACCCGATGCTTGTGGTCGAATGAGTATAAGTGCTCTAATGAAGTGTACGTCTGCCATACGCCAATTGGCGTACGGCACCTCACCCGATGCATTTGATGAATACTTGCAAATGGGTGCGAGTACGTCACAATTATGTCTTGATAATTTTAACAAATGTATTATTGATTTGTTTATGCCGGAGTATTTAAGAAAACCAACATGGGCCGACATTCAAAAAATTTATCAACTACATGAAGAAAAACATGGTTTTCCGGGAATGCTTGGTAGCATTGACTGCATGCACTGGGAATGAAAAATTTGTCCAGTGGCTTGGCAAGGGCATTTTGCTAGGGGTGATAAAAAAATACCCAACAATTATGCTTGAAGCTGTTGCTTCTCAAGATTTATGGATCTGGCATGCATTTTTTGGGATGGCGGGGGCAAATAACGATATTAATGTTTTAGATAACTCTCCGTTATTCGATGACCTTCTTGCTGATAATGCCCCAAGAGCACCTTATATGGTCAACGGAACTAGGTATGAACATGGGTATTACTTGGCTGATGGAATTTATCCACAGTGGGCAACTTTCGTCAAATCCTTCACGGCAACAACTGATGAAAAACATACGTACTTTAAAAGGAGACAAGAAAGTGCCCGAAAGGATATTGAACGTGCTTTTGGTGTTCTTCAAGGTCGTTGGGGTATACTACAACAACCGGCACGTCAATTTGAAATTGCTACGATACGTAGAATCATGTATTGTTGCATTATTATGCATAACATGATTGTAAAAGATCAAAAATTTGAATTACGTGACTATAACGAACTGTGGGTGGATCCGTCAAGAAATTTGAGGCAACGAAGATGGGTCGAAAGATGTGATACTCACAGTCGTAAGGCAAAAGAAATACACGACCAACAAACGCATACCCAACTCCAACAGGACCTTATGGAGCATGTTTGGCAGAATAATCTTGAACGACATGGACAACAACAAGAGAGCGACGACGATGAATAAGTATTTGCTATGTTTTTTTTTAACTGCAGTGTGTTCTTTTTTTTTTTTATTATTTCGTTGTATTTTATTATTATTATTTTTTTTTAATCTCGTATTGTAATATGTTTTTAGTTTTAATGAAATGTTTGTTTTAGTTTAATAAATGAAATGTTTGTTTTAGTTTAGGGGTTGAAATTGAAAATATGAAATATTATTGGTGTTATGGTGTTATTGGGATGTTATGGATGGGAGTGTTTTTTGGGGATGTTAATGTTAAATGTTAAAGCTGATGTGGCGCTGACGTGGAATGTGTTAGAGCATCCACAATGGGAAAAGTCTTTAAAAGACTTTTCCCTATTCTAAAAAGCTTTTCAAGGACTTTTTTGCATTGAACTAGTGTGTTTTTAAGAAGACTTTTTACAAAGACTTGGTAAACACCAAGTCTTTTGTAAAAGTGTTAGTTATTAAGTGTCATCTTCATTAATTGCATTCAATGCATAAAGTCTTTATGACTTTATGCATTGTAGATGCTCTTATTGGTGTTATGGTGTTATGGATGAGAGTGCTCTAACAAAGTCATTTAAGTTGATCAATGGTGGGTTTTCTTTTATCCTTTGAAAAACTGACCATTTTGAAAAAGGGTGATATGCACACCACTAAAAGTGATGTGCACACCATCAAGCATAGCGGTGTTGTACTATTACTGGTGTGATTTTGTGATGAAAGAATAAAGTGTAATTTTATGGTGAATGAATCAAAAAGTGTGGTGTGCATATCAACACTCTTATATAAACCTTAGTCCTTAGATCTGAAATTCCCGTTTTTTTTTAACAGTCGAAAGCTTGAAAGTTGTGTTTCACAATTAAAAAAAAAATAAAAAAATAAAGAGGATTTGTGAATTTTGATTTTGTGTGTGGGTAGCAAAATGGATAATGGGATTCGTGTTGGATGCCTATGGAGTGTTGTTTTCTTCATTAATTGCTCTAAGTGACCCAAAACAGTGACCCATGAGGTCCAAGTGACCCAAAAAAAACATAAGAAAAACACCAATTTTTGTGTTACCCTTTACATCGCCGACCCTAGATAGATAAAGAATAATAACATGGCACTAGTTTTCGACCATCGGATCAAGTAATATTCAACCTTCACCCTATAAATTATTTGGAATGTTATGATGTAATTGAAGCACGTTTTTATTTAACAAAACCGGATAAGTTTGAAAATAATACACTTAAATTTAGGGTGGAGTTTAAAGATACGCAACAAACTTTTTCGAAAAGAACGAAATACGTAACCAACTAAATTTATTACTTGTATCGCTAAAATACCTTCAAATTTTGATCAATGTACGTAATATTGACATGTTTGACCGGTTAACACTTAGAAAACTTATATTATTGGTCCCTGTGGTTTGCATTGACTTTCACCGGTCGTCCTTTGACTTTTTATATGTTATAAAAGTTACATTAATGGTCCTTGTGGTTTGCGTTGACTTTCACCTTTAGTCCATTGAATTTTTTTCACTTTTTCGATCGTGTTTACACGTTTTCGTCCGTTTTTATTCGTTTTTACACGTTTTCGTCTGTTTTTACACGTTTTCATTTGTTTTTACAAGTTTCTGTTCGTTTTTACACGTTTTTGTCCGCTTTTATATGTTTTCATCCGTTTTTACATGTTTTCGCTTATTTTTACATGTTTTCATCCGTTTTGCACGTTTTCGTCTGTTTTTACATGTTTTCGTTAGTTTTTGTACATTTTCGTCTGTTTTACAGTGTAAAGTTCGTTTTTGCACGTTTATGTCTGTTTTAACATAAACGTGCAAAAATAAACTTTGCATGTGTAAAAACGGACGAAAATGTGTAAAATCAGATAAAAACATGTAAAACGGATGAAAATGTGTAAAACGGACCGAAACGTGCAAAAAACGAACTTTACACGTGTAAAAACGGACGAAAATGTGCAAAACAAGGGAAAAATGCAAAAAACAGAGGAAAACATGTAAAAACGGACGAAAACGTGTAAAAACAGACAAAACTTGTAAAAACGGACGAAAACATGTAAAAATGGACAAAAAATTGTAAAAAATAGACGAAAACGTGTAAAAACGGGCGAAAACATATACAAACCGCCGAAAACGTGCAAAAACGAACAAAAACGTGTAAAAATGGATGAAAACTTGTAAATACAGGCGAAAACGTACAAAAATGGATAAAACATGTAAAAACGGATGAAAACGTGTAAAAACTAATGGAAAATGTAAAAATAAAGAATGTCTGATTAAGTGTCAAAAAAATTAGTGTAAAAAAAGTGTAATAAGTGTAAACAAAAATAAATGTATGAATAAGTGGTAAAAAAAAGTATATTAAGTGTAAAAAAAATATTAGTGTATTAATAAACGAAAAAAAAATAAAAAATTAAAAAAAGTCAAGGGACTAAAGATGAAAGTCAACACAAACGACAAGGACAATTAAGGAAAACCGGTGAAAGTCAACGCAAACCACAAGAACCAATAATGTAAGTTTTCTAAGTGTTAACCGGTCAAACAGGTCACCATCCGGTCAATATTACGTACATTGATCAAAATTCGAAAGTATTTTAGCGATACAAGTAATAGATTTTGTTGGTTACGTATTTTGTTTTTTAAAGAAATTTTATTGCGTATCTTTAGACTTCACCCTTAAATACAGTTATTTGGTCAAAAGTATCATCTTGAATTTGTTTTCAAATTTCTTACATAGCCGAAACTGCCGCAGCTCTCCTTGTGTTGCTATTTCTTTATCCTTCAGTGATATATATGAACTAAAAACCCATCAATTTACCTACCTTTTGAATTTAATTCATACTCTGCAATGTACACTCAAGATAATCTTAAGGCTTTCTACTATGTATATGCAAGAGCATTTATTAATTTTTGTATGATTCAGACATACTTATATGTATATGTTTTACTTTCATTGAAGTCACGTATGCTATACGTACAATTTTGTAAATTATATTTTCATATCATCTGACATAAAATAATTAAGTTTACGAATGAAGAGTGGGAAGTATGATGACGAGAAAAATATGATAACGAGATGAGAGCATATTATAGTAAATCTTGTATATTGTAGTAAATCTTTATAAGTTTTGAGTTTAATATTTCATATCAGTTAGTTGTCAATGCTGATTTTATGTTTTTTGTGTTGTAGGTGTGATGGCCAATATGATTGCAGTTATCAAACAAAAAGGCCAGCATTAGGCTCAAGGTGTGTTTTGATGGTTTACGCTCAGGTTGAAAGAGGAAACAAAGAAATAGAAATGTAATGAAAATGTATTGTTGGTATGCATTATTTGTTAGATGTTGCTTTATAATGTTTGCTTATGTTATTATATTGTTATTGTATATAAAGTACTAGAAGTAGAACTCATTGTACGAGAACTCATTACATAACATGTAACTAGCTTTCGGTTCTCATTTCATACAACCACAGATACAGGTTTTCAGTACGTTCACATTCTACATGTTTTACCATACTTAATTTATAAGCTCATGTTTGAAATATCTATTATTTCCGTTAAAAGTTGGAAAATCACAACACAACGTTATAAGTTCATGTTTAAGCCTTTATAAAGGTTATTTTGTAGTTGTTGAAAGTATGTGTTGTTTTGTGACAATATTTATAAAGTAAAAAAGTGTAGACCCGTGCCACGCACGGGTATTGCACTTGTTACGGTGACCCATAAAATAGTCAAAATTAGGTGTAATAAAAATAAAAATCAATCACGTAATTAGAATGAAAGAAGAGTAGTCAAAATTAGGTGTAATAAAAACAAAATCAGTCGCGTAATTAGAATGAAAGAAGAAATAGAGACAAAGCAATCAATCTCAAAATTAGGAACTAAAATACTTTAAAAATGAAAGTAGAAAAGATCACATTATAATAAGTACCTTTACTTTGTGTTTAATGAGTACAAGAAACAAAAATAGGGAGAATGTAATGAAAAGACTTACACAAATGTAGATAACAAGCATGAAACCCGCCGCGTTGCGGCGGGGGCGTTTCCTTTTTTTTTGGAGCAGTTCATGCACTGATGTTGTAAGAAATTGATCGAGTACATCACAACTGTTTTCATTTACAGAAATTGCATGTCCAAATGCTAATGTACAGCCTTACAATTCCATATTACATTTATCCAAGACGTTATGATAACAGTCTAGGTCCTAATATTTCATGTACATAGTAGAGGTTCACATTACATATTTAGTATCAGCAAGTGTCATATTGTAACTTAAATGAATGGAGTACATGTAGGTAGGCGATCAAATACATGCGTGTTTGTTGCAACAGCCTCTGCAACAGCCGGTTGTGAGTCCATCGGATGTGCCACAACTGGTCGTACTCGGAACACACCCTGTGTTTGTGATACATCTGCAACACATGTAAATTAGCACGTGTAATTAGACCATAATAAATCACATAATCAAACCATGTTATGCAAACACATGTAAATTAGCAGGTGTAATTAGACCATAACAATTGTTTGATACTTTTAATTGTTTGATACTACAGCAGCTAGTCAAACAGCCATTTGTGATGTCACTGGACATGCTACACTTGCTCTTGCCTGAGGCATTACCTGTGTTTCTGACGCTCTGCAACGAAGTCGGGGTAACAGATTTAATGAGAGTACAACACGTTACATAATAACTTATTGAGAGCACAATACATTACATATTAAGTTGAGAAACTATGATTGTAAGCCACACTTACTGGGACTGGAATTTGTAAATGGCAAATAATGAGTTTCGGAAACAGGTCATTTATTATTGGAAATTTGACGCTGCAGCTCGTGTCTTGTGGAAACTACAAAACAACTATATGGGCATGTTGGAATGATTACCAGAAATCAATGCTACAATATTTGTAAACAATCATTCTTAAATATAAGCATAAGCACAAAATATATGCACTCTTGAACAATAAATCTGTAAATGGTTAGTTCGATAAAACTTACCCATAGCTTGTTAAAAGTTGATCATGAACTGGTCCACTCTTTGCCTTGCTGACCAAAAAAAAGAAAATTAAAAATCACAAATCAATTATAACGATGGTTACTTAGTCACTGATGTCAAGCGTATACAACTGCAATAAAAAATAAGCTGCACTTAGCTACCTGAATAGGGTTATTTGATCCATCGTAGTTCTGATGAACAACCTGATTAGAAAAAATAGCTCAATCGGAGAGACGCATAGGAAATTAAATATTATATAAAGTATAAAATTACAATGTGCATTCATGGTTTTAGCTGCTAACCTGAAAAAGAAATGCAATTGTTGAGGCCCCGCACGCTAGGATGACAAAGTAAATCGTCGTCGTTGCAAAAGGCCGCTGCCCACCACGTTTTTATTCCGACCCAAATCAACAGCACTAAGCATCCATTTTGCAATCCCTGCTTGTAATCAATGACTATGTTATAACCTTATTTGCGGCCTACATCACAGAACCCTACTTTATATTATAACCTTATTTTAGAAAAACCAAGTAACATAGTCTATGATACACAGAGTAAGACATTAAGGGGGTGTTCACAATCCCACATGAAAACTGCTAACCCTAGTATTTATGACGGTTATAAGTTGCTCTTGATGAACAATTTTCACCAATCCCGAACACACCTAACAATAAAAGCCGCAACTTGTTTGAATACATGCAACAGAACTTCAATCTAAATCTTTTAAAAGAAATATACCAAAACCTCTTCACCTTTATAGAATCCCAAAAACATTGGTCCCATAAAACGAAGCCGCATAATTTTTCAGCGAATCTTACATCCTGCATTTGAATATCAGATAGTTAGAACATTTTTTTGACGTGCGTCTGCATAAGGAAGACATGTGATACCGTGGAGTATTATGGATTCAGTTCGGTCATGGTTATTAGCTGAACCCGATTCCTATGCTTTTCTTGTTCCTCATCTTCAAGCCTTTGAGAATGTACATCTATTGTTGTTGTGAGACTAACGAATTGTTCGTACCTGTTTTTTCCTAGACATTAGTAACTGTTTATTATTTTGATAATTCTTTGCATATCTTATTTGCTATAAAGCATGTTACTTACTTCTTAAATGGCTACTCGATGGTATGATTTTGCGATGACCAGCTACTTCCAATAATCAGCTGTAAACAAAACGAAGAGGTTCAACCATTAAAAGAAATAATTGATTCATTATAAACACATATCAATTTAAATATAAAAACACCGTGCTAGAATCTTCGCGAGTACTCTTTCTGGTACACACACACGAATCATCATCAACAGTAGCATCAGCAACATTTCAGCTTGTAGAAAGTCTTTTGAATTAGTTCACTTTTGGTAATTTATTACGTTCACCTGCTGACAAAATAAAATGTAACATCAGTTTATATAAGATAAGACTTAAGGAACGGATAATATTTTATGTTCGCTACATATGTATAAACATTATTTGATTCGGTACAATGAGAAATTATCTTGGCATTTGTATGCATAATAAAGAATCAATTGTAGGTTGGTTTATATTTTGGCATGATAAATTTTTCGGTTGTAGGGATAGCAGCAACATTACAGGATTCTGTTAGAGGTTAATCCTACAATGTAATTGGGAGATCCTACCTATAGTTTGGAATGGTCTGTGACCGGTTGTCGTTGCCCTTTGTATCGTGAATTCTCAGTAACTTTATGGCCGTAAGCAGCGCATCTTTTGTAGTACCATGTTCGGTTTGGATTAATTCTGGAAATGTTTGCTTCATTTATGAACCTGATTCGCTAAGGGGATAATTTATTGTTAGAAATATGATTTTTTTGACAATGGTCAATGTAAAAAAGTGTATATTTACCTTGTAGTTATGGGATAGTAACCTGCTGGCCACCTATACTGGGGTGACCTTCGCGTAAGTTCTGGCAAGCAACTCCGTCAACCAAGATATCTTCCTGGAAAGACTTGTGATCGGTCCGTACAGGATGGCAAAAGAATATACAAAAACCTTCATGCAGTGAAAGCTCACAAAAAAATACATGTCAATAAATACCAGACCACTTACCTAAACATCCCTCTGCAAACAGGTCGTGCCTCTTATCAACCTTTATGTTGGTAATATATCTAGAATCCATGTAAATTAATAATTAATGTAGAAATTCATATAAAGAAATGAGACTAAACGAAACAGAGGGATTAAAAGTACACAATTACAGACTTTTTATCTTCATATCTTAAACCTCAAACATGAGCGTTCACATTAAGCTCACTAACCCGATACGTCTAGGTTACAATCATTAACACAGTTCAAGACTAATTATATACGAACATGTTTTAAGAAGTACCTACAAGCCGACTGAAAACGAAACCAAAAATTTTTCCTCAAGCCCACTACTATCACCCTACGTGGACGGTAATTCCGAATTTGTAAAACATCTAATCAATTGCAAGAACGCCTAAAATTAGAAAATAAAAACCCCTAATTAATGACTAAGAATATTACACGGATTATATAAATACAAATTTTGAAACCCACCAGAAGAAATACAGTAAAGTAGAATTTGTTAACCCAAACTCTAAACTTTTTTATGAGATAATTTTTGTTTGTTAAGCTTTTCCAAATAGAACACGGACCACAAAACCATCACCCAAAAGTAGATTAACAAACAAAGATTATCTCATTAACCAAGAATCAAAAACACAACTTAACACCACCCTTAAAATAAATATTTGTAGTTCATTACCAATTAACGGTCCGCCAAGAGAAGGCTTTTTTCACAGTTTAGCCAATTTGAGCAACATAACGTCGAACCAAACAACTAATATAGACTTTAACAAATCATTTAATCCGACATCCTACCGTTCTTTATGTTGGCACACCTCCAAGGCTGCATCACAATAAACGATCCGCCAAGATACGGATTTCAGTAATATAACCTGTAACCAAACAATTTCAATAATTTTACAATCAACATAGAAAATAACAAATTCAATCAAGAGAGAATTTTTTAACCAAACATTATTAAGACCGTGGTTTTTTTCATAATAAATAATAACATCAAAGACATAGATGATATTACCCATCATTAGCTCTTCCAATCACCTCGAACACATAATCTCATATATACACTGAGTTCCTGTAAAAAAAACCAAAAACAAATTTGAGGTTTCATTTTGCATAATCTAACATAACAATAAAAATGAAAGAACTTACCTCAATCTTAGAAATCACCCATGTAACATTGGATTTAATCTGCCAAAACAACAACGACTAATTCAAGAAAACCCTAAATTGAAACTAAATATTGTACAAAATAAAGCTCTAGAAGAAAAACCCCATCACGTATATGTGTAATCGGAAAAACACAAACGTTCTGTATATGTGTGTGTAAATTATGGAAGGAGGAATGACACGTATCACCTTAGATACACGTATCAAATTTGAGCCACCAGCTTTCATTGTTGATAACGACGAAGATAGCTTCCACCGACAGTACATATTAACACAGTTATTAGGCCTGAAGTTGAAGCAAATTGGGCTGAAATGTGCGCATGACTGTGGCCAATGTATCAAAGAAGCCCAACTAAAATTTTAATAGGAAATGGCACAATATTTTATTATTGCAAAGACACGCAAGTAAGCTGGGAGCCGAATATTTTATGTCTGGAGGCACGAAGTCATAGGTTCCTCGCCAAATGATATACTATATAATGAAAAGTCAGTCTTGTTAGAGTAGATATAAACAAGTGTTTAATGGTCATTTTAAAATCAAACTATATTTAATATGTATTTCAAGGTTTTATTTATATATAAATTGGGTATTGACACTTTTGAGTTTTAGATTTGATATATATGTAATGTTTAAGTTATATTAGATATATATGTAATTTTGAAACAAACAAGAGGTTTATATGAAATTCTTCCTTTTAATGGAGTAGATAGATAAATGAGTTTTATGTTTAATTTGTAATCTTTTAGCCCCTTTTTTAGCCCATTAAAAGACCTTTTATCTTTACTACCTTATAATGTATTTAGGACCTTCTCTAGATAGCAAGACTTAAAATTCAGATTTTGTAACTTACTTATTATAGAAATATAATGTTTTTTGCTAAATTAACACATACACATGCTAGCTTAAAGTTAAGCCAATACTTGTAACATTAGTAGTCATTGAATACAAAATTTTAAGTCCTTCCAATATTTTTAAAGCCCACTTTTATGACTTTAAAAGCCATGTATTATAACAGCCACATTCTTGCAGCCCACTTTAACAGCCCATTAAATGTATTGATTAGTACAAAACGGGTATAAAGACCCACAAATAAACACACACAAAAAGCCAATCATATCTCACACTCTCTCTCTTAAAAACGTAAATTGCCACTCTTGTGCTAAATAGCAACCGGCGCCACCACCGCTAACGGCATGTGTCGGCATCACCACCCCTTGACATGGCCTAGGTGGCTTTCGCTCGCCAAAACTTTTTATATAATCGAAAAACATTGCACGCCAAAAAATTTAGTTTCAGGGTACCCGCCGTCACAACGCACGGGTACCCTGCTAGTTTTTAAATAACGAACCGTGTGTTAGGTTTCAAAAAATATCATGGATTTAAAATTATAAATTAGCAAAATCATCAAAATTTGCAAAAACAACAGATATAAAAAATTACAAATAAGTAAACAAACTCAACATCAATTATGTATATGGAAAAAATGTGTTATATTTGGTTTCAAAAGGCTGAAACGTCTCTGATTTGGAATGAAATGTAGGAAACGGTGTACACTTTTTATTAAAATAATAAATCAGATTACAATAATTAAATAACAGAATGTAAAAACAGTAAATAAACGCAGACATAAAGGAGTAGAAGCAGAAGACAGACACTATAACGATATATATAAACGAAAGCAGTAAAAGGTCGTGAACGAGGCTCGTGTTTAACACGATTCCCTTAAAACAGATTCGCCGTCTGTTTCCCAGGGTACAACGTTCTAACTGTTGCACAGTCGGACCTGACTCACTTGCCTGAAAATTCACCGAAGCTTTGAGTGTTTCTGATCGAAGAGAAAGCTGGAAATCTTTGCTGGAGAAGCTGCGGTATTTGATACTTTAAACTGAATGAGAGTTGTCTGTATTTATATTGAAAACCTAACTTGTTTTCCAAGATAAATAAGCTCCGAAAATATACAAATCTGTTATAATAAAACACGATTTGCATATAATTTATTAACACAATATTATTCTGTAAAACTTATTCACTAAGTTTAAATCTATTCCTAAAATAGATTGATACATAATACAGAATTTGGAAAACTACAAGCCCGAATCTGCAGCAAAAAGATACGCAGGTATGCGAGGTTTCGGAGCTGCATTCGTGTCCGCAGGTCGCGCGGGCTCGCATGAATTCAGAAGCTTCGAACCCATTTTAGCCCAGAAATCCTGAAATCTGCACCCCCCCCTGCGCGCGCGCACGTAGGTGTTGGAGTAAAACTAACAAATCAATTTGAAGGTTCATATCAAGATTCCTATATAAACAAGGTTTCACTTCTTGTTTTGGGCGATGTGGGATACTCCCACTTTTCCAGATTTTGTGTTTCAAGTGCCTCACTTTGAGACACGATATCTCATTCATATCAACTCCATTTTTGACACTCTTTAGCTCGTTGCGAAGCTCTCGTCGAGAAGAACGCAAAGCTACCAAGAATTATAAATATATATAACATATACATATATTAAATAGTGTCCAAAATTTGCAAAAACTCATTTTGCAAAACTCATTTTCCAACAATCCCCCACATGAATGGAAATCGGTCGAAAAGACACGAAAGTTTCGGTGAAATTTTTGCGGTTAAGTCTTGCATAGGATAGGTAGGTGTAACCCTTTGAACCTTCCCTTGTGAGATGCACTTAGTGTCCTAGATCTGAGTAGACGCGATGTCCTTGAACTCATTATCCATTTACGTAGACGACATTACACTTCACACAAGACTCTCCCTGACAATGTCAAGTCCTCATAGTCGTGTTCATTATGGTCATGAACACTAGCCTGGTTCTGCAAGAGCTCTTAGGAATTGCGCCCCCACATTTCCCTTCGAAGCGACCCCACTTCTCTCTCACATAGGTGATTTCATCTTGAATCATTAAAAACATATGTTTTGTGATTTCATCTTGAATCATTATGCTTTATGATTTCATCCTGAATCATTAAAGTCATATGTTTAACCTTTCAACAAGTCACATTTGTTATAGGAATGGACTAGGAAAGTTACAATATTTAGTAACTCCCCCACATTGACGTGACTTCCCCCACATTTCTATGATTAGGTTGTCCTATTGAACCCAGATCTTGGGATCTCCAGTCAACTGGGTTAGGTTTTCCTTCATAGAAACTCATTCCTTTAAGGGCTTTAGTCCCATTCCTCTAGACGACTTACTTACTAACTCTCTGCTTAAGCCTTTCGTAAGCGGATCCGCGATGTTATCCTTTGACTTTACATAGTCAATTGAGATAACTCCTGTTGAGAGTAGTTGTCGTATCGAATTATGTCGACGACGGATATGTCTGGACTTTCCATTATACATTATGCTATGAGCTCTGCCAATTGCCGATTGACTATCACAATGTATACTAATGGCCGTTACCGGTTTAGGCCACCTTGGTATGTCCTCTACGAATTGACGTAGCCATTCCGCCTCTTGTCCGCATTTATCTAACGCGATAAATTCTGATTCCATCGTGGACTTAGCTATAACCGTTTGCTTGGAAGACTTCCAAGATATAGCTGCCCCTCCTAGTGTAAACACATATCCACTAGCCGATCTAGAATCCTTTATGTCAGATATCCAATTTGCATCACTGTATCCTTCGATAACAGCTGGATATCGATCATAATGCAGTCCATAATCGCGACTGTATCTCAAATAGTGAAGTACCCTAGTCATAGCTGCCCAATGTGCATAGCTTGGGTTACTAGTATACCTACTTAGCCTGCTAACAGCATATGCTAAGTCAGGTCGGGTACCTGTCATTAAGTACATTAACATGCCAATAATTCTTGAATACTCTAATTGGGCAACACCTAAGCCTCTATTTTTAGATAGATGCTTACTGGTGTCAATTGAAGTTCTAGCTAGGCCAGAATCCCCCGCATTATGAGTATTAAGAATTTTGTCCACATAATGTGCTTGACTTAACACAAGTCCATTCTGAGTTCGTATGATCTTTATTCCAAGGATCACATCAGCCAAACCCATATCCTTCATGTCAAACTTTGATTTCAACATGTCTTTAGTAGATTTGATCATCTTGTCGTTACTGCCAACGATAAGCATATCATCAACATATAAACACAAGATTACGTATCCACTATTTGTGTCTTTGACATAAACACATTTGTCGCATTCATTAATTTTGAATCCACTCTCTAGCATGGCGTGGTCAAATTTTTGATGCCATTGTTTGGGAGCTTGCTTTAAGCCATATAATGACTTAACAAGCCTACAAACTTTGTTCTCTTGTCCAGGAGCCATGAAACCCTCAAGTTGGTTCATGTAGATTTCTTCTTCTAAATCTCCGTTTAGAAATGCCGTTTTCACATCCATTTGGTGAACTTCCAAATTTCTTAAAGCGGCAATAGCAAGTATCATCCTAATCGATGTTATTCGCGTAATAGGCGAATATGTATCAAAGTAATCAAGACCTTCTCGTTGTCTAAATCCTTTGATTACTAATCTTGCTTTATACTTGTCAATGGTGCCATCGGCTTTCATCTTCTTCTTGAAGATCCATTTATGGCCTAGTGGTTTATAACCAGGAGGTAAATCCACGAGCTCCCAAGTATGATTTTGTAAAATAGAATCTATTTCACTTTTAATGGCTTCTTTCCATTGAGGCCCTTCTGAGGAAGTAACCGCTTCTCGGTATGAATTAGGTTCGTTTTCAACCATAAAAGAAACAAAATCTGGTCCAAACAATTTCTCGGTTCTTGCCCTTTTGCTTCTTCTAGGTTCAACCTCTTCTTCCTCAGTTTGATCTTGTCTCTCATCTTGGAGATCATTATCATCTCGTTGTCTCTTATCTTGGACAACTTCTTCATCTATTCTAGATGAACTTCCAGTTTCCTTCGTTAAACAAGGAAATATAGTTTCAAAGAATGAAGCATTCCTTGATTCCATTAATGTACCCTTTTGTATATCTGGATTTTTCGAATCATGTACAATGAAGCGATAAGCACTGCTATTCTTAGCATATCCGATGAATATACAATCCACAGATTTAGGTCCAATCTTTTGGGCCTTGGGAGTCGGTATAGCTACCTTTGCTAGACACCCCCACACTCGTAAGTACTGATATGGTGGCTTTCTTCCCATCCATAATTCATAAGGGGTCTCTTCTTTTTCCTTACGAGGTATCTTATTTAAAAGATAAGTAGCCGTTAAAATGGCTTCCCCCACATGTCCTGGCTTAGACCAGAACTTATCAACATGGCATTAACCATTTCTTTCAAGGTACGGTTCTTCCTTTCGGCAATACCATTCTGCTGAGGTGAATAGGGAGCAGTGAACTCGTGTCTAATTCCATGTTTTGCACATAGGTCAGCAAATGGAGACACATATTCACCTCCTCTATCACTTCGGACCACCTTGATTTTCTTACTAAGTTGATTCTCAACTTCGTTTTTGTATAGAACAAACTTGTCTATAGCTTCATCCTTACTTTTCAGTAAGTAAACATAGCAATACTTTGTACAATCATCAATAAACGTGATAAAGTACTTATTGCCACCTTTTGTGGGTAGTGATTTCAAATCACATATGTCAGTGTGTATCATATCAAGTGGTTCGGTTTTTCGTTCAACCGATTTGAAAGATGCTCTTGTAAGTTTGGCTTCAACACAAGTTTCACATTTATATTTTGAGTCAATATGGAAATTAGGCATGCAATTAAATTTAATCAAACGACGTATTGAATTAAAATTTACATGTCCAAGACGGCCATGCCACATATTAGAAGACTCAATCAAGTAAGCAGAAGAATTCATATTATTGATATCTTTCTTAACAACCATTACATTGAGTTTAAACATACCATTCAGGGCATATCCCCTACCAACATACACTTGATTCTTAGAAAGAACAAACTTATCAGACTCAAAAACAAGACGAAAACCAAACTTGTTCAACAGCCAACCAGACACAAGATTCTTGCGAATCTCTGGAACATACAAGACATTAGTCAACTTGAGCTCTTTCTCGGATGTCATCTTCAAGATTACATCTCCTTCGCCCTTGATTTCAGCAGTTGCAGAGTTGCCCATGTACAGCTTCTCTCCACTATCAACCGCTCTGAAAGAGTGAAACATACTCTTATCAGCACACACATGACGGGTAGCCCCAGTATCCACCCACCATTCCCTGTTGTTGGAACCTACCAGGTTAACTTCAGAGATCATGGCAATGACATCAGACACCATAGCAATCATGTCCACATCTTTATTCACCATATTAGCCTGGCGTGGAGTCACCCGCTTCGGCATCTTACAATTAGCAACACGGTGACCTGGCTGGTCACAATTGAAACACACCCCTTGGAACTTCTGTTTCACAATTGCAGCTTTAGGAGCAAGGTAATCAGACTTCCCTTTGCCCTTCTTGTCATTCTTTCCTTTTCCTTTGCCTTTAGCTTTGACATTGGACTTTGAAGATGACGAAACATGCTCAACCATATTTGCCTTTGCAGAATCAGGCGTATACGTGTTTTTCTGAGCCAACTTGTTGTCCTGTTCAATACGAAGACGAACAACCAAGTCTTTAACACTCATCTCCTTTCGCTTATGCTTCAGGTAGTTCTTGAATTCTACCCAGCTTGGAGGTAACTTTTCAATAATAGCAGCAACTTGAAAAGTTTCACTCAAAGTCATTCCCTCAGCATGAATGTCGTGTAGCAAAACCTGCAGATCTTGAACCTGACTCATCACATTCTTTGAATCATCCATCTTGTAATCCAAAAAACGAGCTACCACGAACTTCTTTGTACCAGCATCCTCAGTTTTGTACTTGCGTTCCAATGACTCCCATAATTCTTTGGCAGTCTTGGTCTTACAGTACACGTTGTACAAAGAATCAACCAAACCATTCAGAACACAGTTGTGACACAAAAAATCTGAATGTTTCCATGCTTCCAAGGCTTGAACAGCCTGTTGATTAGAGGATTGACCTTCTGCAAGAGGTTCCATGTTAGGTGGGTTCTCTTTTAAGAACCGCGCAAGGTTCAAAGTAATGAGATAGAAAAACATCTTCTGTTGCCACCTCTTGAAATTCTGCCCATTGAATTTCTCTGGTTTCTCAGCATGATTAGCAACCGTGTTGGTAACTGGCGCACTAGTTACGTTCACAGGAGTAGTCACAGGAGGGGTATTGGTGTTTGTCATCCTGAAAAACAAACACAAACAGTCAAACAAGCTGTTGTAAATTGGTATCTACTAGTACCAGATCGGATTCAACAAAACTCTAACTTGGTTTCGATGGATCACGTAAATCAGTTTATTAGAAACTCAATCTTGATTTCGTTATAAACTGATAAGATAAACTGCTTAAAAAAAACGTTATAGATCTGAACGCCAAATCTGTATGTATAAAACTGTTAAAGAAACTGATTTCCAAAGAAACTCAACAAGGTTTCGACAGAAAACAGTTTATAAAATCCTGTTAATTATTAATCCGATTTGATAACAAAGTGTTCTAAATTCGGTTTAACATAATCTGTTTTAAGACTGTAGGAAATGGTGTACACTTTTTATTAAAATAATAAATCAGATTACAATAATTAAATAACAGAATGTAAAAACAGTAAATAAACGCAGACAGAAAGGAGTAGAAGCAAAAGACAGACATTATAACGATATATATAAACGAAAGCAGTAAAAGGTCGTGAACGAGGCTCATGTTTAACACGATTCCCTTAAAACAGATTCGTCGTCTGTTTCCCAGGGGACAACGTTCTAAGTGTTGCACAGTCGGACCTGACTCACTTGCCTGAAAATTCACCGAAGCTCTGAGTGTTTCTGATCGAAGAGAAAGCTGGAAATCTTTGCTGGAGAAGCTGCGTTATTTGATACTTTAAACTGAATGAGAGTTGCCTGTATTTATATTGAAAACCTAACTTGTTTTCCAAGATAAATAAGCTCCGAAAATATACAAATTTGTTATAATAAAACACGATTTGCATATAATTTATTAACACAATATTATTCTGTAAAACTTATTCACTAAGTTTAAATCTATTCCTAAAATAGATTGATACAGAATATAGAATTTGGAAAACTACAAGCCCGAATCTGCAGCAAAAAGATACGCAGGTATGCGAGGTTTCGGAGCTGCATTCGTGTCCGCATGTCGCGCGGGCTCGCATGAATTCAGAAGCTTCGAACCCATTTTGGCCCAGAAATCTGCACCCCCCCCCCCTGCGCGCACGCACGTAGGTGTTGGAGTAAAACCAACAAATCAATTTGAAGGTTCATATCAAGATTCTTATATAAACAAGGTTTCACTTCTTGTTTTTGGCGATGTGGGATACTCCCACTTTTCCAAATTTTGTGTTTCAAGTGCCTCACTTTGAGACACGATATCTCATTCATATCAACTCCATTTTTGACACTCTTTAGGTCGTTGCGAAGCTCTCGTCGAGGAGAACGCAAAGCTACCAAGAAATATAAATATATATAACATATACATATATTAAATAGTGTCCAAAATTTGCAAAAACTCATTTTGCAAAACTCATTTTCCAACATGAAAGACGAGAATTCTTTTTTTTTTAACGGCAAAATTTTATTAAACTAGCAAGGAGTTAGAACAAACAACACTTTACAAAGAGATCAAATTCGGGTTTTTAAGCCAAGCCTCCCAAGCAAACATCCATTTACATCTATTTTTACTCCATAAAAAAGAAGAGGACACTATATCGTCAATTATCATCGAGCGAGAAGGAAGTTTGTCACCAAAGAGGATCTGGTTCCGAAATAACCAGATGTACCACCATGCGACACTAAAGACTCCTTCCATAAGGCATTTACGATTGAGGGCCATTCTAAGGTTCGAAAACGATTGGTTCCAATATGAAAAAGAGGACCACTGCTGCCAGTCCGATTCCCACCACCTGCATATATATCTCAGGATATTTTGAGCCAAATCACACTTAAAGAAAATATGAGAAGCATCTTCCCCAGTAGAGATGCAAATCGGACAACTATCAGAATCCAAAGATATACCTCTATGAATTAAACTAGACCTAGTCGGTAAGCAATCCCGTCGGGCTCTCCAAGTAAAAACATTAATTTAAATAGGGATAGTTTTTACCATCTCGTCGGTTCAGGCCACAAAGGAAGAAACATATCATCTAAAGTGTTCCGAATGTCTTTGACGATGAAGGAACCATCTCCAGAAATGCTACAAAACCACCGATCATGAGAAGCAGAAAGGGAAACAGAATCCAAACAAGTAACTAAGGCAGAAAGCTGCTATTGTTCGATTCCACCTCGAACAGGTCTTCGAAAGGAGGCATACACATTATCAGCCAATTTATTAGCTACTGATATCTGTTTGTCTTGCTCAAGCGCGAAGATACAAGGAAAAACATCACAAAGACGAGAGTCACCTTTCCAAACATCGAGCCAGAATCTGGTATTACTTCCATCTCCAACACGTTTAGAACAAAAGGACATGAAATCGAAACCTTGAGATTTTAACAAATGAACTTCCCGCAAAATCGAACTCCAAGTTGAGGCCATATGAGTTGAATGTGATCCAATAGTAGTCCCATAGATAGCTCGAATGACTCGAAACCACAAGGAGCCATCTTCCGAAACAAACCTCCAAACCCACTTAAGTAACAAAGCCCGATTAAGGGCATAAAAACTTGAAACGCCTAGCCCACCATTCTTTTTCGAAGCAAGAACATTATTCCAAGAAACCCACGTAATTTTTTTGTCTATAGAATCTGCCCCAATAAAAAAATGATTGCGAATGGATTCCATCTCCTTTAAAATGCCTTTCGGGGCCTTAAAAATAGACATACAATAAAGTGGAGTGGCGCCAAGAACTAATTTTAGAAGCGTAAGCCTACCATCAATAGAAAGAGTTTTCGACTTCCATTTTGAAAGACGAGAACGTAATTTAAGAATAACATCGGCCCAAGCCTTATGCCGAGACATATTCTCTCCAACCGTAACTCCAAGGTAACGAAATTGATCATTCATAATAGAACAACCAATAGAAGAGGCCGCCGTCTCAACATCTAGCCGAGGAACACCGACGCCCAGGAATTGACTCTTATGAATATTGATATGTAACCCCGAAGCAAGATGAAAGACGAGAATTCTTGCTTGTAGATGCAAGTTTTTCAATAAAATTGAGGTTAAAATAGTCACCGAAGTCAAACTACACTTCTTTACAAGAAACAAAAGACATTTCTCATTAGTGAAACTAGCTTGGAAAAATCATAGATTTTGATAAGCAACATGCGTTACTATACTCTGTTTGACAAAAGTTCGGTGCAGAACCATATTTTGCTAAAGATCAGACCGGTTGATCTCAGCCATCCATCCAACTTCAATCCAGTGGCTAAGATTAATTGGCTTTTTAATTTAATTATTTAATGAGGGGCATTTTGGTAATTCTATTATATTAATAATTAAATGTCAGGGGTCTGTCTCTTCACTTCTCACCAGTTACACACATACACACACTATTTTCACACACTAACCACCCCAAAACCACCGTATTCAAACCCTAACCGCTATTCATGCCAAATTGATCAAAATTAACGCTATAAAATGGACATACGAGATGAAATATCACTATATAAAGGTGATCCTTTGCCGCAATCGTCTTCATTGTCAGTTTCTCCGATCAAAATAAGCTTTGAAATGTTGATTCTTGTACATTTAACAGACCGCCGGCTGTTGTGGAGGCTACCGAGACTTGTAACAGAATTATAAGCAAGAGAAGTATCCAAGAGATAGTTTCATGTAAACACTTTATTTCTTATATAAGAATTTTATTTGTTAACAATTAATGTGTGTTTTTGTGTATAACTTTTAAAAATGTCGACCTTTTTTTTAAACTTGTGATGACCAGATTGATCCATTTAAAAGATTATATCCTAAAATGGAAGAGTTTCTTGTTGATATTGCTGACGAGTTTGTGGAATCTGTGAGTTACATTCTCTTTTAAATTTAGGAGCATTAAACTTTGCGGTTACAGTTTATTGTGGGCTAGAATAAGATTGTGCGGTTTTACTATTTGATTAGCCTCTTCTATCCGGCGTTCTTGTGACAGGTTACAACGTTTGCTTGCTCGTTGGCCAAACATCGTAGATCAAACGCACTGGAGTCCAACGACGTTCTTCTGCATTTAGTTCAGTTCTAAAGAGTTTAAATATGTTCACATACTTTATTTAAAATTATGATATTGACTGTAAGCGAACATCGGTTTTATCTCAGAAAGAAACTGGAACATGAGTCTTCCTGGGTTCGGTCGAGATGAAATTAAGTGCTATAAGAAACCAGTAAGATCTAAGACTAAGTCCACTTAGTATTGATTATTGAATATGAAATCCTTTTTATTAAAAAAATGAGTTTGATTTTTTTGTGTGTTGGTTTCAGTTTAGTAATGATGCTCACAGAGAGCGATTGGCTGCGGCATGTACATTTGATTAAAGGCTATATGATCTTGTGACCACTAGCAATTATTTGATACAACAAAAGAAAGTTAATTTGATTTATCTTTATTGATTGTTACATTGTAGATAAAGAGGTCTCTTGCTGCTGCTGAGATATCAAAAACAAAGACTTCGGGTGAACCGGCTGGTGGTGGTGGTGCTAAAGGTCATCCAGCAAAGGATACACCTAGTCTTGTTATCGGTTCCCAAAACCTCAAAGGATCGTAATTGGCAGCACTTGTATTTGCTAGTGGTCACAAGACCAGAAGGATATCTTGTGGCCTATGTTGACCAAGCTTGGTATCACCATGAAATCTGAAGAGAAAGAGTTGATGGGTAAGGCTTTGATGAAGCATGTTATGCAGAATTGGCTTTGAAATCTTAAGATATCACATGTTGTGAATCACATGTGATTTGTTCTGAATCACAGGTGATTAGTTCTTAATCACATGTGATTTGTTCTGAATCACATGCAATTGTTGTGAATCACATGTGATTTGTTGTGAATCACATGTGATTTTGTAATATAACTCTGAGTAATCACTTACAATTACATGCTACTAACTACATTTTTGTATGTGACTAACTACAGGTATTACTTAGCCGAAGGCTGAGTCTAAGCCTATTTAGAGAAAAAGAAAGTTATTATATTCCAAAGAAGATTATAAAAGTGATGAGCATAAGAAGGTGTCAAAGAATTTCAAAGGGAGGATGATTAGGTTCTAGGTACTTTATGTGTTAGGTTATTCAAATTGTGAGTTCGTTATCACCGGATGATTATGCTTTAGGTACTTTATGTATGTACGAGTGATGATTATTGATTTATATGAATTTGTTGATCTTAGGTGCTTCTATTTAAAAAAAAATGATAAATGAAAAAAGGGAAGTTCAAGCCATATGCCTTATTTGTGGTTTTGTTGTATTTTTACGCATGTTGATAAGCAAATCACATGTGATTTATCTCAAATCACATGTGATTTTACCTCAAATTATTTTGTAAGGTGAATCACATGTGGTTAACACACGAATCACATGTGATTTACACACTAATCACATGTGATTTGCATGCGATTTATACTTGATTTGATAACATGTTAGAGTACTCTCTTATGTCTTACATTCAAATATAATACAAATACTAGAAATGAGCATTCAGTAAAAAAATTTGTATTTAAGTAATTGAGAATTTCATAAATTCAATTTACAACATGTATAAAGCACTACTTTAAAAAATGAAAAATAAATTCAAATGAAAATTTATTTTGCATGTGTCTTTGTTTTCTCTCCACTATTCCATGTTTCTTTTTCGGCTTCACCCTAACTTCAAGTGGCTTCTATCTTCAAAACAGAATCACGTGTGATCTACTTTGTTTCCAGCGTTTGTTTCCAGCGTTTGATGGATCTAGAAATAATTCAACAAAAATAAATCAGTTACCTTCAAAACAGAATCACATGTGATCTACTTCCAATTGCATTGTTTGTCATCTCCAAGGCACGTTATTGTCTTGTTTACTAGGCTATAGTTGAACCACTTTGTGTAAAAAAGGTATAGTGTTTAATAAAACATATTTTAACTAAAAAAGTAATAATAATAAATTATTTATCATCTATTCAAAACAACTTTTTTTTAAAGGGAACAAGATTTTTTTACCACTACGAGCAAAACTATTACACATGATGGCATCCCAACTCCTTAATCAAGCGGATTAACGTAGAAGAGACACGAACAAAAAAAAAACCAAAGACCCCCGCAATTTGGGTATTGCAAACTAAAAAACAATACAAAACGCAAGGGCCAATTAAACACAAACAAGAAGTAAATCACACGTGATTCCTTGTTTTTTTTTGTGATTCGTGTGTAAATCACATGTGATTCGTGTGTAAATCACATGTGATTCGTGTGTACACCACATGTGATTTACCTTTAAAAAATAATTTGAGGTACTTAACCCCTCAGACTTGATCGCCATTAGGATTTGGTTGGAATTATTACATTCACTAAAGTTCTTGCAAAATTAGTATCTGGTCAGCTTTAGTATACGGTCAACTTCAATTAAAAACAATCCATCTGTATCATGAAACCATTATCAGAAGATTTGTATCCATAATTATGCCAGAACTGAAGTTATGTCTCAGATGGATCATACTCTAAACTGTTTGAAGTTACCTTTCTTATCCCATTGAACACCACACTGTGCACAGTGAATCATGTCATATGACAACGATGGAAATGAAAGTTTATTTGAAATGAAGTTGTAGATAATGGCCGGAAGACCTCTTTCAAGAGATAACTGAACTTGACTACTAGTTAACTCGTATGGCTCAGCGATAGCAAATAAGCCCCAAAGCCACCAAAACGACAATTCAATCTCCTTATCACAAATGGACCAAAACTCTTGAGCTCATTATAATCACTCACAACTTGCTCCTTCAACCTATTTATAATTAGTATAAACTTTCACATTCACACCACTACCACTAACAGAGTCAAATTCACTCGAACCTAACAACGCAATTAGCAAGAAAACACTAACAACACATAAAAGTAGCTAGTGTGGTGTTCATAATCTTCATCTTTTACGAGTCATAAATTTATGAGATAAAGGCAATAAACTGAATTTATAATAAAATCACTAAGCTCAGCTCATAGAAAAAATAACTAACCAAATAAAATATAGAAACACTTATATGTTATCAGGTTCAACGGCGGATGGCGGATGGCGGATGGCGGAGGACGACGAATCGTCAGATCAGCGGCGGAACAATAGATCGTCAGCGGAACAACATATACGTGATTATTCTGGTGATTCTGTGTGACCGACGACGGTTTTTAAGGCGGTGGTTTTATTGTTATTTTCCGGCGTGATTTTCCGGTGGTTGTTTGTGATGAGAGAGAATGTCTGTGTGTTTTTATGAGAGAGAGGTGAAATGATATGAAGATATTTTTTGCTTTTAAGAAGAGAGGTGGAATTACTAATTTGACCTTGTTTGTTATTTTCAGATTTGATCTCTGTCGTTGGATGAAAGAATGATGGATGGTTGGGATCATGTAGTTTGTTCTTTAGATACCATGTGTTTGTCATAGATCTCAACTCTACTTTGTTTTACTATGATAACCAGTTTGCATGAAGCAATATAAGCATTGCCCTATAAAATATTATCAAACCGTTGTCGCGCACATTATAGGTATAATTACATATGTTTACCAGAATTGCGTTGGCTACTAATATTTTCTTTTAACTGCTCATCTTCCTCAATGTTTTCCTTCTCCAAAGAGGAGTCTTTATTGTCAGGAGATGCCCATTTGCATAAATTGAACTTTGGTGACTTTGTCAGGCTACCTAAAACAGAGGTGAAACTAATTAACACTTTTCTACACTTGTAAACATGACATTTCTGAGCCTAAATCACCAGACAACACATAAGTGTGACAAACATAAGAAAAAAAATATATAATGAGGATCCAAAGATTAAAAGATCATCTGGGGGCGACTATGACAAGGTTGCCTTATTGACATAAACTTTGGATAAAAGTTACTAAGCTACCATCTTAAACTACAGGTTCAATTTAGTTTGGTTGACAACGATGACCATTTCAATATAGACATTCATATTTAGGGATGAGCACGGTACCGGTCCCGTACCCATCCCGTACCGATTAGTGGTACCGATTTTTTCCCGAGCATAAACATTTAGCTATAATCACATATTCTTACATAATTACGTCACACGTTGAATTGTCTGGGACACAGAATGTGATATTTACATATCACATCATCTCTAAGTATATATTTAACTAAGGATTTTACATTTTTCATGTGATAGTAACATCTAATAGTACACAATATCTAAAATAATCTTGTATCCGCCACTGAACATGTTGTATTTGTAGTTGTGTACGTGGACCTTAGTCATACCATATGCATACGGTACCTAACATTACCAACTTGATACGTATATAGTATTTACTTTTCCGTCTGGTCTATATATATATAACAACCAACTAGCTACCCGCGGTGATCAAACACCATAATGGAGTGCAAACGAAAAACCTTGTTGTTTTCTGTTATTTTCATTCTCACCATTCAATTCCACTTGTTATTTATATCGCATTCTAAATCAATCATCGAAACACTTCCTGGATATCTTGGTGATCATCTCCCGTTCAAACTTGAAACAGGGTACGTACGGATCATTTAAATTTCCGCTTTAATATATTACGCACAAAGCAACATAACTATTGTGCATGGTAATACATAAAACATGCATTCACCTATGTCACTATGGGAGCATTATGGTGCCTATAAATATATGAACAGTTTTCCATGTTTAATTTTTTATGTTTACATATTTAATCTTAATGTCTTTTGTATTGAAGTTACGTTGGAATAGGAGAGAAGGAAGACGTGCAATTATTTTACTATTTTGTTGAGTCGACGAGAAATCCGTTGGAAGACCCTCTCATATTTTATATTCCTGGTGGCCCTGGAGCTTCTGCCTTAATCACCTTCTTGTATGAAATAGGTATGCATGCATGTACTGTTATTCTAAATGCTTCATTGTCATGCAACTAATTCTATTAGAACTATACTAAGGTTCCGTTTGGTTTGTAGTTGGGTTTAAGATTATGATTTGGATTAGGATAGAGACAATGGCGGAACTTGACCAGTTTTCTTAGGGGTTCCAAAATCATGGTTTTATTCGAACAAGGAACGTAATAGTACTAATTAGCAGACGTAGCATAAGATGTTGATTGACAAACAAGTTAGAAACCTACTTGAACAATGGATCTCACTTCATTGAATAACTAAAGCTACGACAGTAAATATTTAACATAGATGATATTGAAGAGAATAGGGTGTATGTTGTCGCCAGTAGAGGATTTTGCCCTATCTTTTTGTATAAAAATTATTAATATTGAATTTAAAAGTTATTGTCCTTATCTATTTCACCACCAAGCATTTTTAATTAATATATAACGACCATTCCCCCAAGTTATATTTTTCTGAACAAGGATAACGAAACTACAATTAGAATACATATAGACTTATATCACGATATCTTTTTCTTCCTCATTCTTATTTTGGTTAGAATACATATAGTAACAAAATAAATAAATAAGAGGAGCTGGACCCTCCCTAGCCCATTTAAAGTTCCGTCAATAAATATAAATTTTGATTTGAATTTCATATTAGAGTAAAAAATATATAAATAATTATTCATAATTTGATAGATTATTTATAATTAAAATTTATTATTAAAAAAAACAATAAAGAAAGAACATGTGATTTAGGTAGAAATGTGACCCTCCCCCCTCTCGGGATGTGTCATAAAGGGGTAAGGATACAAAAATTTCTCTTTGTTCTCACCCAATTTACAGTAAAACACAGTTTTGTTTCGTGTTTTCTGTCAGTTTTAAGCTTTTGACTTATTAACCTTTATATTTATTATTCCGTATTTTAATATTTATAGTCTTTTTATATAAACAAAATTATAAAAAATAAAAAATAAATAAATAAATCGAAAAAAAGGAGGGTATCATTTGTAAAAAAAAATGGAAATAACCTCTCTCATAAAACAGTCATTGTTGTGGAAACCATCTAACTAGATTCTTGCACGCCAAATTTTAAGACTTTATCCTCCTTGCCCACTTTTTTTCTTCAAAACAATAGGAGTATTTCTTTACTTGCGGATGATGAACTCTACTAACCAATCGCATCCTATATCATGCATCTAGATAGATAGACTTTTAGATGTAGGTTGACTAACGATGAATAATTAAGCCAATGAAATTTTAGGGTTTTCATAACTCTCTCTTGCAGAAAAGTATATATATAAAGTTATTTTTCTCACGTAATTATAAAACTTCATTGTCATAAAATCTATGCGTATCTTTTTTCTCACGACGAGTCATATTACAAATTTGTCTCCTATCGGATTTGAACACTTGATCAACATCATAACACAAAACACAAACACAAACATTAACACAAAACCAGTTAATTATTAAAAATAATAATAATAATAAAAAAATGTATAACTTGGTTGCTGGGTATGCTGCGAAGCCGTATGATGCCACTTAGGGTGTCGACTCGCCTTATAGGACACCAGCGAGCTCGATAATGGCCCACACCTTGTGCTCTTAGAAACAAATTGGATGTAAAAGCTTCCTAGAATAGAAATATCCTTTTATTCGAAGTAATTATTTACGATAATTTTGAATACTTGTTTCACTTATCGATATATGTTTTTATTCGAAGTAATGGTCTAGCCTGTTGTATTAGCGCAATTCCTCACATTTTATATTATTGCGTTCATGCAATAGTTGCCGACTTACTGTTGTACATGATACAACTATGTTGCGCGAAGCAAATGCAGAACATAACAAAAATTTATTTCCATTTCATATTACCTTAACAGTAGGGTTTCTCATGACTAGAAGAAAGAATTACAAAAAACTACAATAGCTTAGAATAAGCCAACATAGGATCATTGATTCACTCTAAGCCAAACTGAATTCATGTGTTCCGAACTTCCGATTTCAATTACTTAAATAGAACCTGCTTTGCAGAGCCGTCTTTGAGAGTGTGCAAGGTGGGCGACTGCTCAGGGCTCCAAAATTTTTAGAGGCCCTAAAATTTGTCTCTTTAATAATTATATGCATGTGTACACATATGTTTTTATGGAGAAAAAAAATATTTAAATGAGAAAATATCTTAAATGATTAATATGTTAGAACATTTAGATAACTAATTGCATTATATCTTATAAACAGTGATACTTTATCTATAACATTCTTTCTCAAAAGACCTCAATATTTAATTTCGTACAGGCCAGCTCTCAAAATTTTTATCAACTCACTGGACGGCCCTGCTGCTTTGCGTAAACTCTAAAATGAACAAATATGATATGTGTTAGGTAAAAGTTACTACAAGTTTATATAAATTTGCAAATCCTAAACACTTGCCTTGCTGAAAAAATAATTTATTTGAAATGAACAAAACCTTATCTGATAAGTCTTGAAGAAAGTTCATCAAAACGTATTGAAGTTTTGGTCTAATTATTATTTGTCGTTATCCACTTAAAAAAAGAAAAAGAAGGCGTAACGATGTTTTAACAAGTTGCTATAATTCCCTTTAAGCAAAAACTTATAGTATAAAATCTTGTAAGGAGCTAAAAAAAATTTACAAGGGAAGCAGAAGGGCATCGAAGGGGTTTAAACAAGTCAACCAAGTTACAGAAAATTTCTGTGCATCTATTTATGATCCAAGTGAACGAATTGAACTTTACATTCTTTAGGAGTTTTTCTTTGGGTTTTTGAATCCAAACACAAGCTCGTTTCTAAAACGTCAATCATTCACAACGTTGATTAGACCATTGTATCGAAAAGAGGAGCCAAAGCCGATGAAATGCTGGTTTTGTCCGCGAGAGATTAAAGGCCCTTAAGTCCAGGAGGGAGTATAAAAATTACAAATTTTAGTGTTTTTTCTTTTAAGGATTGTAAAAGACAAAAAGACTCGATTTTTTTTTTTTTTTTTTTTTTTTTTTTTTTTTTTTTTTAATTATTATTATTATTTTTTTTAGTCTAGAAATGGTCTATAATAGTGTTTCACGTGAGTTGAATTGGAGAACTTGATAGATAAAGGTGTAGAAATCAAAAGAATACTGAAAACACTATATTATCAGATTCAACTAAACAATAAAGATTACAAAACATTATATAGAAAAGTAACTAACCTAACCCTAGCAACTAAATGGCCTAAACAAGTGGGCCGGGCCAATAGACCTTTATTATCTAACACCCTCTCTCAAACTCACAATGTTGCAGCAGTAACATTGAGAGTTTGTCAAACATAAAATAAATTAAAACTGAAAAGCAAACAAAAAACGGATGGTCCCATAGTGCAAACGTGGTGCAAACTCAGAACAGAGCAACACAATTACGGAGATGAACGAGAGCATATTCAGGCAGACAGATTCAAATTCAGACAAGCAGATTCAGATTCAGACAGATTCAAATTCAGACAAGCAAATTCAGACAGATTCAAATTCATATTCAGACAGATTCAGATTCAGACAAAACCAGACGGAACCAGATGCGGAACCACGTGTGTAATCAGACAGATTCATATTCATACAAAACCAGGCAGAACCACATGTAAAACAGATGCATGATGTTGATGTCGAGATGCAACACATAATTACTTAAGACCTAGTCGGATTAATTAAGGCTATTGCATCACTATCACCATTATCATCACCAATACAAAACCCATTACCAATTCAGAATTCGAACCAAACAATAACCCGATACAAATACCAATACCAATAATCAATACTAATACTAAATCAAATACCAACACTAATACGAAACCGAATAAATGCTATTCCAAACTGATCACTAGGCATAACCAAACCAAATTCGAAACACTCAAACCTTATTAAACAAATACCAACATCCTTACAATAGTACCATGAACCTGATCACAACGTAAAACACCCCAAACAAATCAATCAGCTATTGACTACCAGATCAATATTCACCTTTCCATTGTGACGTCATCAAACAAATAAATACCATAACTTACTAACCCACTAGCACTTTAGATCCAATCAAAGTTTAACAACCAAACTTTAGTCAAACCATATATAACTAATAGCCGAACATATCAAACCTTATACGAACATATCTTGTTTTCTTTTTCTTTTTTTTACTCGGCGGCAACGGCCGAACCAAGAGACAATTTTTTTTTCTTTTTCTTCTTCATCTTTAACCTAGCTCTGATACCATGTAGAAATCAAAAGAATACTGAAAACACTATATTATCAGATTCAACTAAACAATAAAGATTACAAAACATTATATAGAAAAGTAACTAACCTAACCCTAGCAACTAAATGGGCCTAAACAAGTGGGCCGGGCCAATAGACCTTTATTATCTAACAAAAGGAACCTTAAGAAGATACGTACATAAGAGTCATTATGGATATGTACAAGGAGGAGAAGACCTGCGTACGATCCATAGTGGGGATCACAGAGTATTTCCCTGCCGAAGTAGGACTTCACCAGGGATTAGCCATTAGCCCTTACATATTCGCCTTTATTCTTGAAGAGTTATCGTGATGGATTCAAGAGTGCATCAATTGGAGCATGATTTTCGCAGAAGAGATTGTGTTGTTGGCAGAATCAGGGGAAGGGTTAAACAACATACTTGAGCACTAAAGGAAGGCCCTGGAAGACAATGGCCTTCGTGTAAGTAGAGAGAAGACATAATAACTGAGATGTGATTTCGGTAGGATCGAGATCGGCCACAACGAAGAAACGGAAGTTGTATCGGTGACCAGATCCTTTAACCAAAGAAGTCTTTTAGATATTTGGGTTTTGTGATATAGAAATCAGGGAGGATAGACGATGATGTAATCCACCGTATTAGAAGAGGTTGGGCGAAATGGAGGGCAACTTCAGGAGTATTATGCGATAACCCCCCCCCCCCTTAAGCTAAAGGGAAAATTTTATAGGGTGGAAATTAGATCTACTATGTTGTATGGGTTTGTGTGTTGACTTATCGCGAAAGCTCAAACAAACAGGGTGGAAGTGGCAGAACTGAGAATGCTAAGGTAGACTTGTGGTAAAACCAATTTTTGACATGATTCCGAACTGAGTTTTCAGGGCAGTACTTGAAGTAGGATTTATTATCCTGAAGATGCAAGAAGGAAGGTTGAGGTAATTTGGTCATGTCAGGAGGAGGCCATAATCAGCGCTAGTAAGAAGAGTCAAAACGCTAATAATCGAAAGATTGAGAAGGAGGGGTAGACCTAAACTTAGGTGGGAGGATAGACTTAAGCAAGACATAAGGGAGCTTCTATTGTCCGATGACATGACCTTAGATAGGAATGCGTGAAGAGATAGGATTAGAGTCTGTGGGTAGTTGGGGCTAGGTTGTTCGAGGGGTGAGGTAGCCTTTGCGTTTAGGCCTAATAGGAGTCTCTTAGTAGCCTTGGCCCTTGAGTTTTTAGATATAGAGCCCCCTAGCTAGTTCCCTTTTAAGTTTTAGGCTTTTAGTGGTCTTTCTTGTCTCTTTTGCTTCGCCTTAGCTTTAGGCCCCATAGCATTGCCCTACTTAGATCTTTGACGCTTTCTTAGGCCTTGGTCTTGTTTGCCTTTAGCCTCTTTTTCTTTGCCTGCGTTTTTCTTGGTGCTCTTTCCTTTTTGCGTTTTGTGTTTTAGCTTTTGTTCTTGAATGCTATGCTCGTGTCTCCGTGCCTCTTTTGCGCTTTATATTCTCTTTTTTCTGGGTTTCTTGCGGCACTTGCTTATCTTTGTTTATGTCCTTTTCTCTTATCTTCTTTTAAAGGTTTTTCTGCCTATCTGCTATGTATGTTTGTATGCATGTTTAATCCTTTTATCTTATGTCTGTTTAGCTTTTTTTATTGCTCACTTTCACACATACATTTATTTATGAGCACTCTCATCGTACAAATTTGCCGGAGGTCTTTCTGGAAGCAGTCTTAATACTCTCTGGTTTAACCTGTGGTAGAAGTAGGATATGTCTATATTATACCTTCCTCATACATCGCCTCAACGGGATTAGATATGTCGTTGTTGTCGTGACCGTCTTAGTATTGACAAGTTTCTACTCTTAAATTGACAAATTTCTACTTTGAGATAACGAACTTAAAAAGGACAAAATCATTTTGAAGTCTTGCACTATCATAGTCAATTACAATTTTTACAATTTTGAAAATTGAAATGAAGTCTTACATTTTTTCAAATATTACTTCTAAACATTTATATTCTAGGAATGGTTATTCTCCTTTTATTAAAGACAAATTTCTACTCTTAGATAGCGAACTTAAAAAGAGGACAAAATCAATTTGAAGTCTTGCAACATATAGTAAATTACAATTTCGGAATGAAGTCTTACATTTTTTTTTCAAATATTACTTCAAAACATTTATATTATAGCAATGGTTATTCTCGTTTTATCATAGAGCAGACGATTACTCGCGTATATTAGTGACGGTGTATAGTAGCATTGATTTGTATGTGCAATTTTTTTTAATGTATATATATGTTTTTTTTATAAGTAAGAGTATTTTAATTTTAAGAATATTACTTATTTTTTAAATAAGTTTTAAGCAAATATGTTTTCTTTTTATATGGCTAGTATATAAATCCGAAACTAGATTTCTATAATTATTATTCAAGAAAAATGTTGCTTAATAGTAACAAAGCTTCATCACTGTTCCAATTTAATTACTCAAACTTTATATTAACCACAAAACCACTTAAGTTTCAATAGTGTTTAATTATTGTGTAAATGTTCAAAATTAGTGCATTATTTGGTTGCACCTTGATAATAAACACTCACCCCTTGAATTCCACTAATCTCAATTAAAGTTTTTTTCTTTCAAGTTTGACATTAAGATTTTATATTTATATTATACAAGACTCGATAATGAAAAATATATTTAAAACACAATCAATTCATATGTTTTGCATCAAGTATTATATAACAAAAAAAAATATTTAAGATCAAAGTTGATAAATAAATACTTCAAAAGTCAAAATTGAACAATAAATTTGGGACAAATGTAGTACATAATATTAGGGTGAGCATCGGTCTAAGACCGGACCGGACCGACCAAACCGAGACCAAAATAGCCTAAAAACCTAGACCGAGAACCGGACCGAATGTGGTCGGTCCGGTCCGTCGGTCGGTTCGGCCCTAGAAGGCAAAATGACCGGTTTGTATGCTAGACCGGACCGAGACCGAATTCGCCCAAAAACCTAGACCGAGGACCGGACCGAATATGGTCGGTCCGGTCCGGCCGGTTCATCAGTCGGTCCGGTCCGGTCCGTTCGGTTGGTTTGCTCAACCCTACTACATATAATGAAGAGAGCAATCTTTCTTTATTAAATGCACTCAAAAACTTAAAATTAAGATATAGCATATAGAACTTTTGATACAAACCAATTAAATACATATTTCAAAATTGAAAATTAAAGAAAACAACATTAAATACCTTAAAAAATTAAAATTAAGATATACAACTTATAGAGCTTTTGGTACAAACTAATTAAACACACATCGATGGTGCAAGTATAAACTAATTAAACATAGTAATTAATGTTATTTTTATAACACCCCTAAAATAAAAACTACATTTTATTTTACACTTTATACAAACTAATAAAGCACACATACCTTACCATACTAACGGGTTCAACTGGAACCCGGAGTCGCCATCGGTTCGCTAGCTAATAAAAGGCGTTCAAAAACGTAACAAAGATGACCAGTCGGAACCGGTAAAAACGGGTGAATTGGGTCGGTCTGAGATCATTTTCTTTTCTTCAGTTAATTAGTTCGTCATTGTTAGTTTGTCAGCGCCTAAACTTTAATCACATGGTACCCGCCGCTGCAACGCGCGGGTACCCTGCTAGTGTAGATATGATGCACTAAACTTATAACAATGAAGCACTTGCTTATAACTATAATGCACTAAACTTATAACAATGATGTAATAACTTATAATTATGATGCAGTAAGTTAAAACATCGCACAAACACACGCGCACGCGCGAACATGTGTGGGTTAAAATAAAAAGATGATTAAACTAGAAAGTTTAAGAAGGAATGTGGGTGGGCATGTATCACCTTACAACATCAACATGCCACATCATTATGCTACATCACCTCCCACCCTACACCAACTCCCACCCTGCCGTCGCCGCCGCAAAAAAAATAATAATAATAAAAAATAATAAAATAAAATTCGAGAAAAAAAGATATTCGAGCCAAAATTTTGTTACTCATAACAGTTATAAAGTTATTGCATTATAGTTATACGTTTAGTGCATCCCTCCGATCACAGTTATAATTTAGTACATCAAGGTTATAAGTTATTGTATCATAGTTAATGAATTTAAACTTATAACTATGATGCATCAAACTTATTAGTGTTATGCACTAATGGTATAAAAAGGCGCATTACTAGTATAAAAAAAATCATATTTAACTATGATACAGTAATATATAGATATGATGCACCGAACTTACAACAATAATGCAATTGCTTATAACTATGATGCACTAAACTTATAACTATGATGCGGTAACTTTTAATTATAATGCAATAACTTATAACTATAATGCATTAAGTTAAAACTTTGAAAACCAAACTTATAAGTGTAATGCAGTAAGTTAAAACTTTGATAAAACAAATTTATAATTGTGATGCACTAACAAATTTTGGCCATTTAATAACATGATCCATGTAACTTTGCATGACCACTTAAAAAAGACCTTGATAAGTTTTGATCAATGGTTTTATCTTTAGCTTAGAAACACGTGATATGGATCATTACAATCAAGGTTCTCACACTTCGATTAGATTAAAATGTTGAAACTATTAATAGCGGTTTCTCACTAGGGGCATGTTTGGCTAAGCTTATTTATCATAAGCCGATTTGGGCTTATTTTTTATAAGCTCCGATTTTGTGGCTTATTTTGATACTTCTCGGCTTATATAAGTTTATTATGATATGATAAACTTATAAAAGCCGACAAGTCTCCAAATAAGCCGTAAAATTGAGGCTTATAAAAAATAAGCCCAAATTGATATAAGCCCAAATTGATGAAATTTGGGCTTATTTTTTATAAGCTCCAATTTTACGGCTTATTTTGAGACTTGTCGGCTTTTATAAGTTTATCATATCATAATAAACTTATATAAGCCGACAAGTCCCAAAATAAGCCACAAAATTGGAGCTTAAAAATAAGCCCAAATGGGCTTATGATAAATAAGCTTAGCCAAACAGGCCATAGATAGGTATCATGTTTATTAACTGGACCTAATCCAAAGTGACTTGTACCTTAATCGAAAAATTACAATGCTCGTGACTCGAATCACAGATTTGGTTTGTAATTAGGGTACCCTGGTGAAGGCAATTATTTACTTTTGTGTTTCATAACACTTTGTTTATGACCGTTGTTATTTTGTTTGAACGGGTACCACATATGGCGAATTTAACATTTTAACTGTGCTTTTCGAAGTAAGTAACAAAAAGGCCGTTAAAATTAGTCAGGAGTTTTATTAATCGGTCGTTAAAGTTAAAAGTTGATATAACTATTGGTACATACTAAAATAAGATGAAATGTAAATAAGGAAATGATATTTATTTTTACTATTGTGCTTACAAATCTTCTTACTTGTATGATTGTAACAAGTAGAAAGATACATGATCTAAATCAAGAGAGAGAACTAGTGCATGCCACATGTTTTACGATTGTGTGAATAAAAAGATAAGTGAGAAGATTATGAAGAAGGATATATCAATGCTTCTATGAAGATTATGAGGTTTAATAATGCACTACATTCCATGTGGGTAATAAAAGAGTGCTTTTTATGTAGGTCCACTTAGCTTAAACTTGGATGATGGACTAGATAATCTCACGTTAAAATTGAATCCAAATGCATGGACACAGGTTTGCAGATCTGACCCGACTACCATTTTTTTCTATCAACCTAACCTAGTCTTTAGTTTGTTTTTATAAAAATGTTGATATAGCTCGTTGTATTTTTGTAGATGGCTAGTATCATATTTGTTGATATGCCTGCTGGCACCGGCTTCTCTTACGCTGAAACCAAAGAAGGGTGGACTAGCAGTGATAGTAACGTGGCTACTCAAGCTAACCAGTTTATTAAAAAGGTTGAACTAAAAACATAAAGAAAGATTGTCATACATAAATTACTATGCGAGTTCCATGCATAGTATAGGATTTTATAACTGCAAACAAACAGTTATTGAGATTGAAATACGGATCGGGATTAGGAGGTGAATTTGGAACAAGAATGGTATGAATGAGTAAAATACGAAAGAAATGAATATAGAAGACTTAAAAAAAATGGCGTAATATATAAAAGATCACACATCATTTCGGTTTGAAACTTGCTTAACAATCACATTACTATTTTTTATCAGAAATTTTAAATCAATTATAAACTAACAAAATAATAAAAATAAGTTGTAATATGTTGTCTTATATAGTAAAGCTTATGAAAGAATTTTAGAATTTATAAGTGTTGGGATTAATACAAAAATGTCTCCTCCTTTTTTTTTTTTTTTTTTTTTTTTAACCACATATATAAAAGATTGTCAAAAGTTGTGATGCATTTTTTTTTTTTTTTTTTTTTTTTATTTAATATTTTCGGTGAGAACATTGTCAAGACAACTAGTTCATTAATACGCTATTATTTGAATGTTTATGTGAAAACGTAAATAAAAGATTGAAATTTAAGTTTTAAAGCGTATTTTGAGAATTCACCATTAATCCTTTTTAAGTGTTAAGCAATTTTTTTTTCTTTTTTTTTCCTTTTTATATAGCAGAGACAAAGATAAGTGATTATGTTCAAACCTAACCTTGGTAAAAAAAAAAGTTGGGAAACATCCCAAACCAAGCAAGTATGTAGCGGAAAAGTTTTAAGGGCATTAAGCATTAAAATTTAATTTACTTTTGTTTAATTACGATATTGGGTATTCATTTTCAACTTTGTTTTGTAACGAGTATTATCCCCGGGTATTTTTATAGCCGCGCGTTAGAGCGGTATTTATAAAAGTATTCGTTGGTATTGAAAAATCGAATATATAGAAGCAAACACCTTATTATGTAAATACTTATTCCTTTTCAACTTTGTTTTGTAACTAGTATTATCCCCGGGTATTTTTATAGCCGCGCGTTAGAGCGGTATTTATAAAAGTATTCATTGGTATTGAAAAATCGAATAAATATAAGGAAACACCTTATTATGTAAATACTTACATAATAAGAAACACCTTATTATGTAAATACTTACATAATAAGGTGTTTGCTTCTATGTATTCAAATATATAGAAGCAAACATTTTTTTTTATTTTTATTTTTTTGAAAAGCAGAAGTAAACATCTTATTTATAAAAGTATTTGTTGGTATCGAAAAATCAAATATATAGAAGCAAATCGAATATATATATATATATATATATATATATATATATATATATATATATATATATATATATATATATATATATATATATATAATCTGTATACATTGAGATGGATTTTCAAAACCATAGATATTTTACTCTGATTCAAGTTTTTCAAGTGTAAAACTCAGTTTAATGTGATTCTAATTCAAAATGTGTAAAAAAAATATGAATCAATGTTATAAATTTCTCGATTTTGTATTTAATTACCATTATGAATTATCTATACATATTTAATTAATCATTAACATAACTCGATTTTTACAAAGATTTGTGAATCAAATTTGTGAATTATAGATTCGATTCACTATTAGTTGAAGTATACTTTTAAATCAAATAAAAAAATATAAATTAATAGCTCAAACGAAGATTTCTCAATCTTTTCAATCTAATATATATATATATATATATATATATATATATATATATATATATATATATATATATATATATATATATATATATATATATATATATATATATATATATATATATATATATATATAGGGGAGGGTCAACGTGAGATCAAGCTTAAAGTTGTAAAAATAAGATCAAGTCTAAAAAACCAATAAAACATTTATAAATAACAATTTTAGCAATAATACACATAGAAATGATATTTTAATACAAATTAACATTTTAGCAACCAATAACCAAATGATACATGAGTTTGGATTAGTGATACACCTGATACATATTATACTAATAAATAATCCAAAGTCTGATACACATACAAAAACCTGATACACATCATACTTCTAATCAAAGTGTATCACCTAGGTTTCGTAAATTTTAAAAAGAAATCTATCGAAACTTTAACAATTTTAGTTGTAGTTAATAGAAAATTTATTTTTCTTGTAAGGAGAGTGTCGCTTGTTAAATTTTAGTTGGATCTCATTTTAACAACTTTAAGCTTGATCTTATTTGATCTAGATTCTATATATATATATATATATATATATATATATATATATATATATATATATATATATATATATATATATATATATATATATATATATCGGTTAAAATAGAAAGGCTCTTATAATAAAAAGGGTAAAAAAAGTTGTGGTATAGTAACTTTATAAGTGTGCTACAATGTGATAATTGTGATGAAACAATTTTATAACTCTAACGAAACAACTTTTAAAATTGTGGATGCACTAACTTTTATAAGTGTGATGCATCTCCACAAGAACAAGACTTCACTTATTACATCACAGCCTTTTTACCTTTTTTTATTATAAGATCCTTTTTAGAATAACCATAAACCGGGCTAAACTATTAGTGCTAATAACAATATACTTTTATCTAATTATAGTTCTTTATTTTACATGACAGTTTCTCACTGATCATCCCAAGTTTTTGAAGAATTCATTATATCTAGCAGGAATTTCTTACATTGGTGTTGTTGTTCCCAGAATTACTCTAGAAATATATGAAGGTAATTCTATTGGTTTTCGAAGACAAAATTCCATTTGATTGTGATTTACAAAGTTGTGACCTTTGGAGCATTTTCACATTTACAGGCAATGAACGTGGAGATGAACCATCAATAAACATTCAAGTAAATCATCAACCTTGTATTCTTTTATAAATTATTTCTTAAACTTATATAAACTGAATGTGTGAAATTTTAATCTTTTAATGAAAAGTGGAGAGACTTACTCATTTAGGGTGTGTTTGGCAAAAGTAGCTGTGAGCTGTAGTAGTGAGCAGTAGCTGTGCAACTCACTGCTCACCGCTCACAACTTCTTCAAGAAGCATTGGAAAATTGAGCATTTCTAAAAAATAAGAAAGCTCACCGCTCATTTGCCAAACGACTAGTAAAAATCAAAATGCTCATTGCTTGCTCACCGCTCGTCGCTCCAAAAAGCTTCACACCACTCCGTGTCAAACATACCCTTAGACTAAATGGCACGAAAATGTATCTTATTTCTTAAAATTTACTTATACAAGCTGAATGAGGAGTTTTTTCAAGGACTAGGATGATAGTTTTTAAAATTACTCACGGTAAGAAAGTTTTTAAAATGTTTCTAAAATATAACTATGTGATATTTATAATGTTCGATCAAACATAAGTTTGAATTTCAAAATATTTTAAATTTTACTTTAGATAATGAGAATGAGAATGTAAAGTTATTGTTTGTGCTCTTAAATCCGAATGTAGGGTTACATTCTTATGAGTCCTCTCACCCACAAATTCAATGATTTCAATTCAAGATTTGAATATGCTCATCGTCTAGCACTCATATCCGATGATATTTACAAGGTATTTCTCATAAATTTATATAGATAAGTTTAAATTTTGAATTTTAAATAATTTTTCCAATTTTTAGTCAGCGATAGAACATTGTAATGGTAATTATGTGAATGCTGATTCGGTCAACTCAGTCTGTGCGGCTAGTCTTCAGCGTTACGAAGAGGTTAGTTTGTGAACACTTGTATTTGTTTTAATTTCTTTGGATTAAGATTGTATTTTTTTTTTTTCTTTTTCTAATACTATAATAATTTGCTTCAAAAAAAAAAGTATTAAAAGATAAAAACTTGCTTACCATGGTATAATGATATCTAAGTTTTGACTTACAGTGCACAAGTCGTATAAATTTGGATAACATTTTGGAAGAATTTTGTGATGAAGATGATCCGATGCTAGATTGTGAGGTAACATTTCTCCCCTTCTCTCTGTCATTCTCTTTATATATATCCTCTCTTTTTATCCGACTATGGAATTAAGCATTCTTCAGTTAGTTAATTGGAACCATAAAGATAACAACCACGAAGAAAACGGACATCCATGTGTACTTTTAGGTATCTCTAGCTATTGTTAGAATGATCAAACTATCTTTTCTTCTAGGTATAGGAGGGGTAGCAATAACATAACCCTTTATCAATATTTTCAACTTACAACTACAAGTACATGCCCTTTCTGAACCTTGTTCCGCACAATAAAATTGCTGGTTTCCAATAAGTACAACCTTTTTTATTTTGTCATTAAATACTAGCCTATGTCAACTCTGTTTATTTATTTTTTCAAGAATATTGTTTTACTAATTTGAAATTTCCTTATGATCATCTTAGGACGATTTTACTAAGGCAGTAACTAAGTGGGCGAACCTGGATGTTGTGCAACAAGCTCTGAATGTTCGTCAAGTAAGCAATATAATCAACTTTAATTATATACATTTGATCTATCACATTCCTTAAATTTCACATTTATAGGGAAAAATTGGAAAATGGGAGCTGATCAATAATACCATGCATTACCATCAAGGAAAGAACGACACCTTTTGTTATTCTTATGATATCTTCAGTAGTTTTTCCGATCATAAGCAACTTACTAGTAAAAAATGCCGAGCTTTGATCTTAAGGTAATGCATGTGTTAACAATATGTCCTCCGTCCCAAACTCTAGTAGATTTATTAGTACTAATCAGATAATAAATGTGCATGATACATTGTTGATTGTTGTAGCGGCGACCATGATATGACATTTCCATATGTCGGCGTTGAGCGATGGATAACTTCTCTCAATCTTGGAGTTGAAGTCCCATGGAAACCGTTCTATGTTGATCATCAAGTCGGAGGGTGAGAAGTCTGTTCAATACGATTTTTGTTTGTGGTTCCTAATTAAACCAGCTAACCATTTATGAAAATAAAAAATAAAAATAAAAATAAAATTAAAAGAAATAGGAAACTGGACCCCAGAGATTAAGTCACGATAACGGAACTGTAACATGTTTACGGGTGTTGATCGGTTCGGTTATCGAGTTGTTCGGTTTATTCGGTTCGGTTAGTTGGATTTTTTATATGTTGGTAAAACTGAAAATTGAACGAACCGAATTCCAACCGGTTGAAACTCAACAGAAAATCCAATTTCAATTCAAATTATATAGTCTTTTTAGAAAAAAATTATTTTCAAACTTAAAAAATGTTATATTTATACCATAAAAGAGTTTTAATGGTTGTTTTATGCATATAAATATATAAAAAATATATATATTTATGTGAATTCTTTTTTGGTTTGATTTACATTTTGCCAAAACTATATACAAACCAAAAACCGAATATTTAATTCGGTTCAGTTTAGGTTTTCAATTCCCATGCTTATTAGTTATTACCCGATTTGTGAACACCCCAAAATATGTTTATTTCAACATTCTTCAAACAATCATAGTTGCTAAAATTTAATATTAATTTCTCTTATCATTTTCCTAATTTACGTTTTTGCAGATATGATATGAAATATGCACAAAACGATTATTCATTAACATATGCTACATTGAAGGTAAGAAACAGCCATCTTTTTTTCTTGCTATAGAGATTTGTTCTTCTGTTCCTTTATTTGGATAGTTATACTATCTTAATGTAATCACGATATTTATACAGGGCGCAGGACATTTAGTTCCACTTTACAAGCCCAAAGAAACTTTTGTGTTGGTACAAAGGTGGTTCTCTTCTCAAACTTATTCAAGTGATTCTTAAATAAGACAAGAGGCATGGAATTTCATCATATCTCCTGTAATTAAGAATTGGATCCAAGAAATACGATACAATGGTGATTGTGATCTAGTTCAAATAAAGTTATAATTGTTAAGTAGTTTCCCCATGCATGGCATAGAAAGAAAAGCTTTAATCCAAATTTCTGTTAATGTACTTCAATGTGTTATATAACTATATATATGAAGTTAATGTCAAAGTGTTATCAACGAACACAAGATCTTCTCTATGATGGCGAAAATATACATGCACCATATATCTTCAGACCATGAAATCGCATTTTTGTTGATCATAATAACCAAATTTTGGACATAGTAGCTAGTGTTGCTTTCAATATAGAGTAGAGAGGATATTTTTCTTAAGGTTATATGATTTGGGATGTGTGTAAAAGCTATCAGGCTAGTTGCTGGTGTGACTTGTTTAAAGTTAAAAGAGGAAAAAAATTACCAAAATCTTCCTTCCTAAAATCCATTAATCAAACACTGACACTTTTTTTCTTTCCATTTACCAAAATTTACTAACGCTCTGTTCTCAAGTTTAAAATTTATAGAATGGAAGAGGATGGGACAGGAAGGGCAAAGGAGAGGATGACATAATGAAGAAAGTGGTTATTTTTTTTTGTGTTCTTGAGTTTTTTTTTTAAGTAACAAGGAAAGGAAAGAAAGCTACACAAATTACCAATATACCCTCGTATTACTAATATAATACTTCACAAAGACAATAAGCTAATACATATGCTTATATTCAATCCAACAAATCTGCACAAAAAATATTTATGCTTATATTCATAATGTGTAAACAGATTTTACAAACAATATTAATACCGAATGACAAAGTCAATAAAATAATCCGAATGACAAAGTAAGATTTTACAAAAACAATAAAGAAGTATGTTCCCAAGAAGTCTCGAGAGCGGAACATTCAAGGATGATGAAATCTTGATGAAGTGAAAAAAGCTTATGTGAACTGTGAATTAAAAAAATGAAGAGCACGTTCAATTTTCTAACATAAAAATATTAACAAGTTGCTATGGCAATGCAACAGAACAAATTAGATGACAACAACATGCAGCTATGGAATGATCATGAGAAATGTGTTGGAAATCTTGAAAGTTCAACATTCTAATACTGGCAATAAACACTTCGGCTTGAGAACAACTTAAATAAGAGCTGTCTCTCGGTCTCTCCTAAAATAAATCGTTTGGGTTGCACAAATGATTATCTAAAATTATAATAGCTGTTCAAGAGGCATATCGTATGAAATGGGAAACCGCCCAAGAGGCGTATCGAGCGGCTAAAGAAAAAGATCAAATGATTCAAAGGTTGGAAGAGATTAAATTTTTGATAATTGACACTTCCAACAAGGATCCAAACATTGCATTTTGGATCGATTCGGTAAAGGACAGAATCATCAAAAAATATAATTTGCAACCTTCGACAGTAGATTTAATTGTATTTCGTAATATTCTTATGTTGTAGTTTCCTTTATGTCGTGTTTTATTATTTCGTTTTTTTTTATTATTATTTTCGTTGCAACTTTTTTTTTTTTAAATTAGTATTGCAATGTTTAAGTTTTAATGTTATGTTATTTATTAAATGAAGTATTAGTTTTAGTTTAGGGGTTGAATTTGTAAATTGTAGAGTTATAGTTAAGTTATGATAAGGAGTTTTTTTTTTTTTTTTTTTTTTTTTTTTTTAATTTAAGGTTGAAAAGTTAAAGTTGATCTGGCGCTGATGTGGTATTGAGTTATACCTTAACTCAAGGTCATCACACCCTATGCTCTAAGGAAAATGATGAATTACCTTCGTACAACCTTTACTGATTTTTATGGGGTTTTAAGGTATGTTTTATATTAACTACTGTAATATATTTTAATTCATATATTATTAGCCATTTTTAATTTTATTGTATTTGTTTTTAGACTTGGATACAAGAGACTTTACAAGGCACTAGTGAGTGGTGGAGGAAGGTGCCTGATACTATTCCTAGGGGAATTGGTTCGTCGGTGCAAAAGAAGTTTGAGAGACGTGATTATCGGACTCTATTTCCAGATTTCGATTCTGACGTAAGTTATATATAATGATTGTTTTCATTATTTTCGCATATACATTTACTAATAATTGTTTTAATTTAAAGTTTCAACAAAGTGAGCTTCCCTTTGGTACCACACAAAGAGACGCACACTGTTATTTTTGGCTACAAAGCAGTAGTTATTTTAGTGATCAACGAGCATTTGGTATTCCCAAACCTGTTACTAATAGGAACATGAATCATACAATTAAAGCACCACCAACCAAGGCATCTAAGTCCCGTGGTGACAGTAGTGGATTGAATGCCTTACCCAACACCAAGGGAGATAAATAACATCTTAAATCTGCCATGTTTGTCAACTTCTATCTTGGACACAATTCATGGGTTTACTTTTCTCAAATTATAACAACAAGAAGATAATTTTTCAAACAATTCAATGGGGTAACCCCGAAGCATCTTCAGACCTTATTCAAACTTCTACAAGCTTGCATGTATGAAAGTTGCACCACAAAACGTGCGCCATATCATCCGCAATATCTTTTGCCTTTAAATCCCGATTTTTATCTGTTAATTGTTTCTAAAGCATGTGACCTATTAACTTGCCACTTGCATTTCGATGACACGAACAGACTACAGTTTTTAAACATGTGTGCATGTCTAAAAATTTTTTAATAACAAAAACCTTGCTCGCTTGTTCAGTTCCAGAGTGGATGCCATGGACAGTTAGGTTCAATACAACCAACATTGTATGTGGTTTTATTTGTTCTTGTAGGAACAAATTCATAACCATCAAAAAAAACATTTTTCATGAATTGCTAACTTGCATGCTATTTTATCAGCATAATCCTTATGTTTATAAACTAGTTTTGATGAATCGTAATCAACTGGGTTTTTTAATTTCAATTCAGGAACAGGTGTTGGTAAAAAATCTTTAGGCGTCTGCTAAAAAGTTTTTTTTTACACTTATGATGCAACTGGTCTTCAACATCTTCTTTGTCGTCTTTGTCTCATCACCATTAATGTCTGAATTATATCCAATCACAGCTTGATTACCGTCATCTTCCGCTTCTTCGTTATCAAAATGACTATCGTTTGTTTCTGGAATATTGCCAAAACTTTCTCGATTTTTGGTACTATGCGGTTCATTTTGAGTACAAACAATATGTTGTTCATAAGTTTAAGATTGTTCAAATATTTCATAATTTTGAAATGATGTGACGGTTCAACATGTTGCCAAATTGTGAATTTTGTTAAGGTACAAAACTAACGGAATAATCAAAGTTGTGATAATTTGAATGAAAGTTGTGACTAGGATTACTGGAATAATATTTTACATAATTTTGAGAAGTATATACATGTTCTTCAACGTTCAATTCCATACGATCTATTATATTAGTGACAATATAATTGAAAAAATACCGTAACTCATCATCATCGTTATTGATAAAATACCGTAACTCATCATCATCGTTTATTTCATACACTTGGTTGTTAGGGTTAATTTTGTATGATAAATGGATCAGCCCGGCGACATCTAAACCAAGCCTTGTGCAAACATATTCTTTCAAACTTTTGTAACTAATCTTTTTTGGCAAAAGAATGTTACTACCACGACCACCACATACAAAGCACACCGGAAACTTGCCTTGAGAAAAACTCATATTTTTTTTGCTGATGTGTGTGTGTGTTTATTTTTTTCCAGTCAGTTATCTATTATTTATACAATTATAAAAGTACATTTCTATTGGATAAAAGTAGAATTTTTAGATTTCTATTGGATAAAAAGTAGTTTTTTTAACAAGTTTTTAGGATAAAAACTTTTAAAAGGTACATTGAGATCAAATAAATTAAGAGGACGTTCATAATGGTAGAAGGCGTGCAAAATGGCGAGAGCGCAAATAGTTTTGCGCTCCTTGTGGTCCTGGGTGCAAATTATGAGAGCGAGCATGATTTTATGCGCTCCGGGTGTACATGTCATTTTTCTAACCTTTCTTTTAATAAAATGTGGCGTGTAAAATTTAAGGGAGAGCAAAATATTCACGTGTACCAATTATAAGCCTTAACTAGCAAACTTGAGGAGCGCAAAAAATCTCAGCGTGCAAACATATTTGCGTTGTGAGTCCATGTGTCAAATTTAGATGTGCTTTTAATTTAGATTGGGCGTGCAAAACTTATTTGCGCGTATAGTAGATTTTGTTAACTCATTTTTCAAAAGTCGGTTTTGGTAACACGCATACCAATTTTTTTCATCCGGAAATTTCCACTTAAAAAGGAGTTAGGCTAGTAGTTGCGTGGACTCTCAAGAGGCCTCTTGGCTACCACCTGTGTGGCTAAAGAGGAAAAAGAGAGCGTTTTAATCTATACACAGAACTGTTATGGGCTTATTTTATTTTGGGTTATTTACCTTACTTTTAATAAATAGTAGCTATGTAAAGGTCCGCGGGTTATACAAAGTATTGTGGTTGCGTATGAAGGTCTCCACGTGTTTGTTAAAGAGGAGAATAAGTTGAATTTATATACTAAGACTACGAAGCCGTTTTGGCCGTGCCTAAGCACGGCCCGAGATGTTATTATTCGATGTCTTCATGAATTGGTGCACGTTGGCAATAAACTTACTTTTAAGCTAGTTAATAAATACGTAAAGCTTTCACATATTTCGTTAAAAAAATCACATACATCGTTAATTCGTTATAGATATGCTCTTAAAGTAACAAGAAACAAATTTATTTTTCAGTGGTTTGACTTTCCAACTCTTGACTATCCCGGGCCATAATCTTTACCAACTTTCAACATGATTTTTTTTACCCCACACCCATGTCTCTTCTCAGCTGTCATCGTATATGGTCACCTCTTTTATAACACCAACTGCTATCACCAATCCCATTTATTATATCCAAGCTACAACACCTGCAAAATATCTTTGCAAGGACATCATCTGCTTGATCTTGTATGTTTTTGATACAAGTACCTGAATATTATCAAAGATTCAGAGCAAATATTTGTAAGAAAAAAAATGGTGATAAGATCTAAAATCGGAGGAGTTTTGAAATGATTTTTCGTACGGACAAAGACTAAAACTTAAGGAAGCCTTCCTTTGATTCTACCCTTTCTAAATTTCATCTTTTGTGTGTTTTGCAATGGCGCTTCACGACGTCATTACGATTACTAAATCCTAACTAAATGATAAAGTCTATAACCTTCAAAACTTCGCACCTGCGTTTCTATTACAAAAGTCATCATCGTATCTTCGTCGTCCAAGCTCGCATCACGTCATCATCAGCTGGAGTACACAAAAGTTAAAAACTGAAACTCCACTAAAAATTTTAAGCCAAGAGCTCAATATATATCAAAGAGCAAGACAAAAACAACATCATGTGCATTTCATTATATCAGAAAAAACACAATACATGTATACAAAAAGAATATACATATGTATACCCACATAATGCATGCAGCATGCTAAAAAAATATTTGTTTCATGGCATTAGAAATGGAGGGAAAAATCTGGATCTATTGTTCTAGAAATGATTTTGGGTGAAATAGCTATGTTTTATGGTTTTAGAAATAGAATGGATTTGTTTTAATATAATTATCAGAGTAGGTAAAAAGTAAATATCCAAGCCACAACTGTTGTTGTTCTTCTTCGCTTAACAAAGATTGTTACTATTGTATAATTTATCTTCTTTTCCTAAGAAATGAATCCTAGCTTATAGAGATCAACCTTACAAGTATAAAAAAGTAACACATTAAGCCAATACCATGAAAATCACATCACAACAACAATTTTAACAAGCTTATAAATATCAAATAATTCAATCAATTGGCTGATCATGTATAGCATCAAATGCCTCGTCGTGCAAAAACAAACTCCCAATGCCTAATCAGTTAGCTTCTTCCTCGAATACACACAATGACACAATTACTGATTAAAAAAAAAAAAAAAAAAAAAAAAACTAATAATAAATACTATAGATTTAAAGGTTTCGTACCTCCATTTAATTTCCTTTACAAAATCTTCATCTTTTGCTTTTTTGAGTAACCCCAATCACCACTCATCACCAGCAGGGGTCCATTACTACACAAATCAAAGCACACATAAAGAAACTATTTGAAAGTATATCACAAAGAACCATAATTAATTTTTTTAATAAACATAAATAAGTCAGAAAAGTGGAAAAAAAAATGAAAGGTAGTCAAAAGAGTAGAACATCACCCGTCAAGTGGCCAGATTATATGGCTGAAATTTGGAGTAAATGAATATAGCCTATGAGAAGGGTGTGATTGTGTGGATGTGGTCTCTTCATTGTATAAAAAAGGTTTTATCTTGGGTTTGGTATGTAAGAGTGAAATATATTTTTGCTTAAATCAGATGATTGAAAGATTGATAGTGAGTGATGTCATGGGCATTGCTTGAAATTAAGATGAGCAATGGTGGCAGAGAAAAAGGGTATTGCCTTTTCAATTTTTTCAACACAAGAATAGTTAATCACTGTTGAGTGCTGATGTGTAAATTTTTGAAGCTGCTATAGGAAAAAACGCTTCTTCCTTTATACGGAGTAATAATATAGGTAGAAAAGAGAGGGCTTTTTACATCGGAGGGTCATGGTACTTTCATAAAATGTTTTTTTTAGTTATTGTACTTTTTTTTTTTTTTTTTTCTATTCTAGTCATTGCACTATCTATTAATTTATATTAGGGATAAGTGTTTCTAAATGTATCCAAGTTACCACGTTTTACTAAGTTGTGTATCAACAAATTAATCCTCCTAAACAATGCAAACAATTTACTAATCATACTATTATATACATAATTTAACATTTGTTAAGAGATATTTACGTAAATCGTCCTTGTGGCAAGGATCAAATTGCAATCACAGTCCTTAAAGTAATTTACATAAATCGTCCTTGTGGTTAGGCTGGTCAACATTCGGTCAACGCCACGTGTCACCACCTGAGTGGTGCCACGTGTCATCGGGGTCGGGTCATAAAAGGGTCGGGTCGGGTTGCCACGTGGACCAATGAGGTGGTGCCACGTGTCGTTGGTATAATATACAAGTTTTTGGTTGGCCTAGGATTCGAACCCGGGTTATTTGTGTTGGAAGCAAAGCTTTGCCCAACTGGGCTAAGCATAGCTTCATTAATATTACTCAAAATCTAATACATAACCCTTACTAGTTATTTAGCCCAATTCATTAATAAGAAAATGTTCAATTTAGTTTTTGGCCTATCAATTTAAGGGGTTATATGGACTGTAAAAAATATATATATATATATATATATATATATATATATATATATATATATATATATATATATATATATATATATATATATATATACCGTCGGACTCGTTTTTTCGTGATCTTTCCAATGGTATGCTCGGGGAATTTTTTCGACTTCGTTAGAACCTCAAAAAATGCGAAAATCACCATTTTTTCTTTGTTTTTGCATTTTTCGAGGTCCAAACCAAGTCAAAAAAATTCCCCGAGCATACCGTCAGACTCTTTTTTTCGTGCTCTTTCCAATGGTATGCTCGGGGAATTTTTTCAATTTCAAACGAACCTCGAAAAATGCGAAAACAAAGAAAAAACGATGATTTTCGCATTTTTCGAGGTTCCAACGAAGTCGAAAAAATTCCCCGAGCATACCATTGGAAAGAGCACGAAAAAACGAGTCCGACGGTATTTTTCTCAATTTTTGAACCGGCCCAGAACCCCTTTAAAATGACAGGTCAAATTTCCATTTAACCTTTTTTATTTATAAAAAACCAACTAAGGGTTAAATAGAACCAAAAGCACTATAATACATGAAGGTATGCCCAGCTTAGTTGGGTATCACCTTGGCCTCCCACACAACCCACCAGGGTTCGATCCCAGGGGAGGAAAATTTTGGTTTTAATTTCCATCGCCACGTGGCGCCACCTCATTGGTCCACGTGGCGACCTGACCCGTTCACCGACCCGACCCCGATGCCACGTGGCACCACTCAGGTGGTGACACATGGCGTTGACCGACCCGTTGACCGGGCTAAACACAAGGACGTTTTATGCAAATAATTTTAAGGACTTCCGTTGCAATTAGGTCCTAGCCACAAGGACGATTTATGTAAATAATTCTAAACAAATGTTAAACTTTGCATATAATAGTATGATTAGTAAGTTGTTTGCATTGTTTAGGAGGATTAATTTGTTGATACACAACTTAGTAAAACGTGGTAACTTGGATACATTTAGAAACACTTATCCCTTTATATTATTCATCAAACTTCATAAAAGCAATGTTTTAAAACCCAGGTTGACCCGGCCGGTCGGTTGAACCGAGAATCGGCTCAGAGACCGGGCCGAATGTGACCGGGTTTTTACTTGTTTGAGACTCAGATTAAACCGCCGGTTTTTCATTGACCCGGTTTGATAAACCCGGCCGGGTCACGACTTTTTATCGAAAAATCTATCAAAATTAGAAAGATCAGAAGGCCATGAATTTCACATATTTTGTTTTGTAGTATATATATGACCATTTAATGTCATTATTTTCATATTAGAATCATCATTGGCTTCTTAATATATTCTTCAAAGCTTATCAGTACAATTCATTCTACAAGCAGATTCAAGGTTAGATTTGAAGATGGTATAACCTTCTCTTTAACACATCGTTATGTAAATAACTTTGGTGTAAAGTATGTGCATGACTTTTCATGTTACATACAAACACCTCAATATTCAAATTACTTGTTTGTAATATATGGTTCTTAACAAGAAATATTAGCGGTCGAGTAGTCAATTTATACGTTATGCTTTTGTAATTATTATACACATTATGACTTTACGAGTTGATTGTTATTGGAATGTAATAATAAGTCGAATAAATCATAGGATCATGTAACAATACATATTAAATATAGAATACATATATATATATATATATATATATATATATATATATATATATATATATATATATATATATATATATATATATATAAGTATAGAACCGGTTTGACACGGCGGTTCAACCGGTTGAACCGGTGAACCGGCGACTAAACCGGGTCAATAAAAAAACCGGGTTTTAAAACATTGCATAAAAGTGTCTATTTAGAAGACTCAGGTGGCTGGATTACTCATCAACTCCGGTGGCCCTTGATGATTGGGCTGCCATGTCATTTTCTATAAATACACGTCAACAAATTAGCCACATCATCCATATGTCCACTTTGTGCTCTTTTCACTCAAAGACAAATTAGAGATTGCAACCCCAAAATTACATACCCCCAATATACAAACGATTGTAAATTATCATTATCTTCTTTATCTTCCAATCTTCACATGGGATGGGTGTGGTGATAAATTATTGTTTTCTTCAATGTTTTGATTTTCTTTTACAATGGTTGTTTTCATGAAGGCCAAATATAGATAAAAGGTTGTTTTGTTGTAGAGAATATTGGCATTATTGTGTAACAGGTAGCTACAAAATGCATTCAACAAGTGCAAATGCAATATTTTGATGTCAAAACTGTTGGCAAAAACTATGACCAAAAGAAATGAAAAGTGTAATACAACAATTGCCAACCAAACTGCTGCAAACTATCTTTCAATCAAATTGGCTAAATTTATTCCCAACCAAAACAGAAATAAATGATAAAAACTTGATAAAAAGTAATAAGATTTCCAAACCAAATTGGTGCATATAAAGCAAAAAAGCAATGTAATATAGTTGCAATAAAGAAAAAGCACTACAATGTGCATTTATTCAATAACAAGGGCATTCTCTTCTTTGAGACCAGAGGCTTCTTAAAGATCTAGCTGGCATTCTCTTCTTTGTATCTTTTTAACCTTGATAGAAGGTTTTGTCATGATCTTTTTTGCATAATTTCTTGCAATCCAGTTACATGTAATCAGAGTACCAAACTCATATGTCCTAGAACAACAATGCTCATCAACTAAACTCTTCACTTGGAATGATCTCTCTTTTTGCATCCATGATGCCCACATTCTGTAAGTGCATTCTGGTTTTCCATCTGCATTTCTACTACATCTTGTAAGCAGCCTCTTCCCATCATTGACTTCGTAATAGAGTTTGTAGCCGTTAGAAAGAGCATAATACGTCAAACATCTTTTTAATTGGTCTGGCCCTTCAAATCTTTCACCTAAAACTGGTCTCATAAATTTCCATTTTGTTTTGGGATCATGAATAGGCCAAAGTTCACCCAATCTATCTTCATCTTCAGGATTCAAGTCATCATCGAGCCCAACATTCTTTTCAACGTACTTATCTTTATCCAGTCCTTTAAAAATCGTAGCCAAGAATGTATCATCAAACATGACGGGTACTTTCTTCTTAGTCTTAGGTTCTGGTTTTTGGGTCCTTACGCCCACTATTTCATCTTCACCATCAGATAAGTGATCAAGGGATGCAGTGTCATCCTCATCAGAACTATAAATGTCATATATATCATAATCATCTTCATCACTTCCACTATGATGATTGTCTTCTATTATTCTATCATCAAAGTCAAACATAGAATGAGCCATATAGACATCAATTTCTCCATCATTCCTAAGAGCATACTCCCTTAAAAAAGGCATACCATCCTCATTTTTTAAAGACCTCAAGCCATTCTTTAAATCAAGACCATGCACAACAAAGTACAAAGCATTTCTCATAGCATGACTTACTGTCTCTAAATAAGTTACAAATGTTGAGTAGTCCATTGCATGTATATCGACATTGTCAAGTTTGGAAACCATATCAAAGTCGTATTTTAGAGGGTTTGCTTCAAATACGCCACCATGGTGAAAATTTATACGTATAGTAGTAGAACAGGATGAAGACGCCATCTGCGAGAACAAGAATATACGGAACATATTAACATAAAGTTTTATAATAACTACATATTAGAGGTATTAATTACCTAGTGGATATAGTGAGGAACCACCAAATGATCAAAGACGTCTTCTTGTGATCTTGAAAGTTGAGCCGTGCATGTAAATGATGAGAAGAGACGATATATCAAAACCCTAATTGTAACACCCCAACCCGACAAGGGTAGAAGTGTCACATTCTGGTGTCATATCAGAACGTACAATAAAAATCTTTACAAACGGAATCCTTAAAAATGAAGTATTAAATAAGATAAACAATTTACTGACAAGGAAATACAATATCAAAATGAAAGGAAATCTCAAAACAAAGCTCTTCAAGATAAGTCCAAATAATAAGTAACTAGGGTTGGTCCACTCAGATAATCCAACTCTCAGCCCATCAAAGCCCATCTTCAAATCTAAAACCTGCCGCAGGAAAAGAAATGCGGCTGAGCTTAAAAAGCCCAGTGAACAGATATAACAAAACGAAAGCTAAATAAAAGCAGAAACGAAATGAAACAAAGGAAACTGATAATAAGGTCGCAGCGAAAAGAGAACAATGAGTCAAAGAGGATCCTGCAGAACACAATTACACAGATATCCAAAAAGAACAGATAACAAGTAGAACGAAGCAAAGCAAAGCATCATGACAAGCATACAAGCACATACAAACCAGGCATACAAGGAATGAAACATAAGCAAACATAGCAGGCGTCGCATCCACACAACATATATGGCATACAATCAATTCAGGAAATCAAAAGACATCCAAGCCAAACAAAATCTACAAGAAAGCGGAAGCAATTAATTATTAAGTGGACATAGCAATCATACAGGTCAAAACCCTTAGTTGAAAACATAACAAGTATCATAGCAGCAGTCAAAACATGGCAGTCACACATAGCAAGTAGGAATACAGTATGAACACTATAATTAAATGAATTAAATACATAGCAGGGCAATTAAACAAGTTAACAAGCTAGACTCATAAGTTGAACCATTTCCCAATCAAACCGTAACATAAACAGAAATGCAAACATGGCAGGTCAACAACAGCAGATAAGGACACCACGGATAGTCATAGTCCACGAGATTAATCGAACGAGGTACAAAAGATAAATAGATCAACAATCGATTTCACACAAGCACGGTTACCAGACAATCAAAGGATCACATAACAGTAAGGTAGCATATCATCAGATGACAATAGGTAAATCTTATATCGCATACATACATATCATACAGAGAAATCAGTAGTCGTATAAACATGAATATCATAATCAATCCAATGACATATAATAACCCGGTACGTGAATGGAACCATAGTATGAAGTAACGGAATGAAAGTGTGACAGATCAATGTAATGGAGTATCTATATCTTGGTACAAGTAAATCATATAAGGGTATTTAGTAATGAACAAGTAATACAGATTATGGTGCGTTGGGGAATACGGAAGGTACCATATAGGTTTATCAAAAGTGTAAGGGTTATCAGAAATCTACCCGAGCCCGGAAACATATCATATCATATCATAAGTAGCCATTGTATTCGGAGGGGTGACATCGGAATACCATACATAATAGGAGGGGAGACCTCAGTAACAAATGGAGTAGCTAGCTCCCAGAATTGTGAAGACGCGGATTGCACCCGACATCATTCACCAGACAAAGCTCCAATCAGATCAAATCCCTCGAAACATACCATATCTAGGATGCATCCATACGCCCCCCCAGAAACATAGTGGCCAAATCATATACATATAGTGAGCTCATAATCATATCATAATGGGGACGGTGTGGAACATCACTCAACCACACTAAAGTCATGCCATTGGTGCATCAATGACACGGTCAGGTTACCTTCCTGACTAGGAAACATATTTGGCTCGGGTATCAGACTGAAGGGTCAAAGCATATTCATATCATAAGGGTTCATATCATAATTCATATCAAAGTTCATATCAAAGTTTCACATCAAGGGTTCATATCGAAGTTTCATATCAAGGTTCACATCAGAGTTTCATATCAAAGTTCATAATCAGAAGGTTCATATCAAAGCGTTCACATAGGAGATTCAATCAAAGGGAGCATAGCAAAGTTATAGGGAAGCCCTAATAAGGAGGCTTAGAGTAAAGCATAACAGTTCAAGCTAATATCGAAAGATGGAAAACGAATCATGAGAAACCCCTACTGAAAAGGGATAGAATATCTGTACCTTAGCAACGAAATCAAAGCAAACAAGAAAGTTACACCGGGAAGCAACGTCGTATCTCCTTCAACGTATCTACACGAATTGATATCATATATTACTTATATACTCATTTTATAAGCTTCTTATGCATGTGTAAGTGTTTTACTTATTGATATCCTTGTTTTATCTTTCCTTTTCTTAAACTCATATTTGGACCAGACTTTAGCGATTTTTATAAAATACTTACTTAGCTCAAAAGAAATCAAGTAAAATCCCAGGGGTTCCCATATGAGTTAAAAGAGTCTCCAAAAATTGGTGGGTTCTATCTCTATGCCAAATGGCCTATGGAAAATCACAAGTCCAGACCTGCCCATAAAGTAATCAGAAAATACACCTTAAAAGTTTACACTTATTGGACCTGTTTAGACACCTTGGAAAAATTCCCAAAACTCCCAGAAATTCATTTATATCCTAAATGTCAATCCTGTAAAAGGAGAGCTCCCAATTCCTTATGGTTTGAAAATGAAAAATCAAACACTCCAAATAAATATTTGACCCGTTTTCTCAGCTTTGACACTTGATCTTGTAAAATTCAAAAATACGACTTAGACAACTCCAAATTCGACCAAACCACTTGGAAAACTTAACTAAGACATAAAATAAACTTTTCCAACAAAAACCCAGATTATTGCACTTATAAAATTCAATCCATGAGACACACAAATTCGACATATGATGCTGTCCAGTTTTAGGGTCCATTAAAACCATTATAATCACATGTTTTACCTACCCAAACGCACCCATGACCCATGTAAGCCACACAACCTGATTTAATATCATCATATCAAGTTTACCCTTCCATATTTTCAGTCTTACAATAATTATATACCCCTTTAACCACCAATAACCATTTTATACGCCCCATAACTAAATCAAACGAACCCTAGTCCCATGATTTCATGTGACAAGTATAACATACAATTATGTGTAACATTTTTAATTTGTATATTAGTATGCGCAAGGGAGAATAACCCCCACGACCAAAACAGCAACCAAACAAACAAATCATATGATTAGGTTTTAGGTTTAATTAAATTCGGGTTAGTATACAAGTGTAGGTGTCGCATGGATTAAGAGGCAACAAATGGAGGGTATGAATACCTAGGTGTTGACTTGAAGAACGAATATGAATCAGGGGCAGCAACAAGGATTGAATCGATCATCACAAAGCCCTTCTAGGTCACCAACGAGCCTCCTTGATACCTTCCTTGATCGACAGAAAAGATGGAGCAGAAAAGAAAATCATGGAAGCCGTGATTTGTGTTTGAGGTTCTAGGGTTTTGAATCTTTTATTTTTTTTGTGATAAAAAAAATGATAACCGGTTCTTTTTTTTTTCTTAATGATGCCGTGAAGGGGGGAATAACAAACAAGGAAATACCAATCAATCAAGGGAATAAATGGAGACTTGCCAAGTTTACAATAATCACGAACCTTGTCTCGATTCCTGTCTCGATACATTGGACAATATAAGTAAAGATCGGCTAGGGCAAGAAGAAAAAAAGAAAAAAGAAAACGTGTGACACTAATTAAACGTGTAGGAATTTATTTTAGCGTAAGTGTTATTTTCGGATTTCTTTTATTTGTTCAAACGTTAACGATTTAATTACTTAAGTTATAATCATGACGAAATAAATAATTAAACGTCTTTTATAGGATCGAGATTAAAGGGTACTTTGGGTATTTTAACGTGTTCGAAAATGTGGGTTTTACAACTCTTCCCCTTTAAAACAAAATTTTCGTCCTCGAAAATTGAAGTCGCAGAGGTACACAGAGACGTACCGGCTTAAGGCAGACGTAGCAATCCATAGTTTCATACAGATCATAATCGTATCAGTTTCAAAGCGTACAAATCTTACACGTAACAGATATCGGTGAGAATCTCACAAAGAGGTACAGAATTCCAATCGAACATGAGGAGTGACAAATAACGGTTATAAGTCTTAGTCCATTCACGTACCAACCCCAGGCATTTCCCAAGACGTCATATGACTTCAATAAGCTCAAAGTATATGATCTCGGTATTATCACGTTGATCAGACGTCATAATACTTGCATCACATAACAAGTCCTTATTGTCATCATATTTTGCCTCGGGTCATGACAAACCACATAACCAATATCACCACAAAACATATACAGATAGCAAGCATCAAACCAAAGCAGACCAGGTCTACATACATACATCACATAACATATCAAAACAACTTACCATACCACAAGGAGAGAATGCCACCAACTAGCTCGAACGGTTCCTCACGACTCATTATTGAAGATCCAAAAGAAAAGCTGAGATATTACCAAAATGCTAAACGATAAAACTTCACGATTCAAACCGAGTTCTGAACGAATCAAAGAAAAGCAATACTGATCAAAATCACTTAACAAAATATCAAACCGCCTCAAAACGCATGACAAACGAATCTGAGTAACACAAGTCGCACCCAGATCTCATGAAGTAGATGAACCATCTCAGACACCGGTTGGATCTTGTCTCCGTCTTTTGCGTCTTTGGTTGATCCATCCAGCTCCCTCCAGCAGCATCCTCATGTCTCCAGCAGCACGACAGTCGGGTGTGGCTTCTGCTTCACGAACCTCTCCAGAACTCGTTGTAGCAATGCAAGGTCGGCACCATCATCTTCAGCTCTACGAGAAGTCTCCATCTAACGTCGACAAGCGGATGTGCGAAGATAAAATAACAAAATCAAATGCGAAGAGAAGAAGGCCAAAACAGTGAAGACAAAAGAATATCGAAATCAAATCTGAATGACAATCAAAAGGAATTGGAAGAGATCAGAACAGACGGAAGCCTAGTGTCTACCCAAGTCCTCACAGGTCAATCCTAAGGTCAACAAGATGAAACCTGGGCTCTGATACCATAATTGTAACACCCCAACCCGACAAGGGTAGAAGTGTCACATTCTGGTGTCATATCAGAACGTACAATAAAAATCTTTACAAACGGAATCCTTAAAAATGAAGTATTAAATAAGATAAACAATTTACTGACAAGGAAATACAATATCAAAATGAAAGGAAATCTCAAAACAAAGCTCTTCAAGATAAGTCCAAATAATAAGTAACTAGGGTTGGTCCACTCAGATAATCCAACTCTCAGCCCATCAAAGCCCATCTTCAAATCTAAAACCTGCCGCAGGAAAAGAAATGCGGCTGAGCTTAAAAAGCCCAGTGAACAGATATAACAAAACGAAAGCTAAATAAAAGCAGAAACGAAATGAAACAAAGGAAACTGATAATAAGGTCGCAGCGAAAAGAGAACAATGAGTCAAAGAGGATCCTGCAGAACACAATTACATAGATATCCAAAAAGAACAGATAACAAGTAGAACGAAGCAAAGCAAAGCATCATGACAAGCATACAAGCACATACAAACCAGGCATACAAGGAATGAAACATAAGCAAACATAGCAGGCGTCGCATCCACACAACATATATGGCATACAATCAATTCAGGAAATCAAAAGACATCCAAGCCAAACAAAATCTACAAGAAAGCGGAAGCAATTAATTATTAAGTGGACATAGCAATCATACAGGTCAAAACCCTTAGTTGAAAACATAACAAGTATCATAGCAGCAGTCAAAACATGGCAGTCACACATAGCAAGTAGGAATACAGTATGAACACTATAATTAAATGAATTAAATACATAGCAGGGCAATTAAACAAGTTAACAAGCTAGACTCATAAGTTGAACCATTTCCCAATCAAACCGTAACATAAACAGAAATGCAAACATGGCAGGTCAACAACAGCAGATAAGGACACCACGGATAGTCATAGTCCACGAGATTAATCGAACGAGGTACAAAAGATAAATAGATCAACAATCGATTTCACACAAGCACGGTTACCAGACAATCAAAGGATCACATAACAGTAAGGTAGCATATCATCAGATGACAATAGGTAAATCTTATATCGCATACATACATATCATACAGAGAAATCAGTAGTCGTATAAACATGAATATCATAATCAATCCAATGACATATAATAACCCGGTACGTGAATGGAACCATAGTATGAAGTAACGGAATGAAAATGTGACAGATCAATGTAATGGAGTATCTATATCTTGGTACAAGTAAATCATATAAGGGTATTTAGTAATGAACAAGTAATACAGATTATGGTGCGTTGGGGAATACGGAAGGTACCATATAGGTTTATCAAAAGTGTAAGGGTTATCAGAAATCTACCCGAGCCCGGAAACATATCATATCATATCATATCATAAGTAGCCATTGTATTTGGAGGGGTGACATCGGAATACCATACATAATAGGAGGGGAGACCTCAGTAACAAATGGAGTAGCTAGCTCCCAGAATTGTGAAGACGCGGATTGCACCCGACATCATTCACCAGACAAAGCTCCAATCAGATCAAATCCCTCGAAACATACCATATCTAGGATGCATCCATACGCCCCCCCCCAGAAACATAGTGGCCAAATCATATACATATAGTGAGCTCATAATCATATCATAATGGGGACGGTGTGGAACATCACTCAACCACACTAAAGTCATGCCATTGGTGCATCAATGACACGGTCAGGTTACCTTCCTGACTAGGAAACATATTTGGCTCGGGTATCAGACTGAAGGGTCAAAGCATATTCATATCATAAGGGTTCATATCATAATTCATATCAAAGTTCATATCAAAGTTTCACATCAAGGGTTCATATCGAAGTTTCATATCAAGGTTCACATCAGAGTTTCATATCAAAGTTCATAATCAGAAGGTTCATATCAAAGCGTTCACATAGGAGATTCAATCAAAGGGAGCATAGCAAAGTTATAGGGAAGCCCTAATAAGGAGGCTTAGAGTAAAGCATAACAGTTCAAGCTAATATCGAAAGATGGAAAACGAATCATGAGAAACCCCTACTGAAAAGGGATAGAATATCTGTACCTTAGCAACGAAATCAAAGCAAACAAGAAAGTTACACCGGGAAGCAACGTCGTATCTCCTTCAACGTATCTACACGAATTGATATCATATATTACTTATATACTCATTTTATAAGCTTCTTATGCATGTGTAAGTGTTTTACTTATTGATATCCTTGTTTTATCTTTCCTTTTCTTAAACTCATATTTGGACCAGACTTTAGCGATTTTTATAAAATACTTACTTAGCTCAAAAGAAATCAAGTAAAATCCCAGGGGTTCCCATATGAGTTAAAAGAGTCTCCAAAAATTGGTGGGTTCTATCTCTATGCCAAATGGCCTATGGAAAATCACAAGTCCAGACCTGCCCATAAAGTAATCAGAAAATACACCTTAAAAGTTTACACTTATTGGACCTGTTTAGACACCTTGGAAAAATTCCCAAAACTCCCAGAAATTCATTTATATCCTAAATGTCAATCCTGTAAAAGGAGAGCTCCCAATTCCTTATGGTTTGAAAATGAAAAATCAAACACTCCAAATAAATATTTGACCCGTTTTCTCAGCTTTGACACTTGATCTTGTAAAATTCAAAAATACGACTTAGACAACTCCAAATTCGACCAAACCACTTGGAAAACTTAACTAAGACATAAAATAAACTTTTCCAACAAAAACCCAGATTATTGCACTTATAAAATTCAATCCATGAGACACACAAATTCGACATATGATGCTGTCCAGTTTTAGGGTCCATTAAAACCATTATAATCACATGTTTTACCTACCCAAACGCACCCATGACCCATGTAAGCCACACAACCTGATTTAATATCATCATATCAAGTTTACCCTTCCATATTTTCAGTCTTACAATAATTATATACCCCTTTAACCACCAATAACCATTTTATACGCCCCATAACTAAATCAAACGAACCCTAGTCCCATGATTTCATGTGACAAGTATAACATACAATTATGTGTAACATTTTTAATTTGTATATTAGTATGCGCAAGGGAGAATAACCCCCACGACCAAAACAGCAACCAAACAAACAAATCATATGATTAGGTTTTAGGTTTAATTAAATTCGGGTTAGTATACAAGTGTAGGTGTCGCATGGATTAAGAGGCAACAAATGGAGGGTATGAATACCTAGGTGTTGACTTGAAGAACGAATATGAATCAGGGGCAGCAACAAGGATTGAATCGATCATCACAAAGCCCTTCTAGGTCACCAACGAGCCTCCTTGATACCTTCCTTGATCGACAGAAAAGATGGAGCAGAAAAGAAAATCATGGAAGCCGTGATTTGTGTTTGAGGTTCTAGGGTTTTGAATCTTTTATTTTTTTTGTGATAAAAAAAATGATAACCGGTTCTTTTTTTTTTCTTAATGATGCCGTGAAGGGGGGAATAACAAACAAGGAAATACCAATCAATCAAGGGAATAAATGGAGACTTGCCAAGTTTACAATAATCACGAACCTTGTCTCGATTCCTGTCTCGATACATTGGACAATATAAGTAAAGATCGGCTAGGGCAAGAAGAAAAAAAGAAAAAAGAAAACGTGTGACACTAATTAAACGTGTAGGAATTTATTTTAGCGTAAGTGTTATTTTCGGATTTCTTTTATTTGTTCAAACGTTAACGATTTAATTACTTAAGTTATAATCATGACGAAATAAATAATTAAACGTCTTTTATAGGATCGAGATTAAAGGGTACTTTGGGTATTTTAACGTGTTCGAAAATGTGGGTTTTACAACTCTTCCCCTCTAAAACAAAATTTTCGTCCTCGAAAATTGAAGTCGCAGAGGTACACAGAGACGTACCGGCTTAAGGCAGACGTAGCAATCCATAGTTTCATACAGATCATAATCGTATCAGTTTCAAAGCGTACAAATCTTACACGTAACAGATATCGGTGAGAATCTCACAAAGAGGTACAGAATTCCAATCGAACATGAGGAGTGACAAATAACGGTTATAAGTCTTAGTCCATTCACGTACCAACCCCAGGCATTTCCCAAGACGTCATATGACTTCAATAAGCTCAAAGTATATGATCTCGGTATTATCACGTTGATCAGACGTCATAATACTTGCATCACATAACAAGTCCTTATTGTCATCATATTTTGCCTCGGGTCATGACAAACCACATAACCAATATCACCACAAAACATATACAGATAGCAAGCATCAAACCAAAGCAGACCAGGTCTACATACATACATCACATAACACATCAAAACAACTTACCATACCACAAGGAGAGAATGCCACCAACTAGCTCGAACGGTTCCTCACGACTCATTATTGAAGATCCAAAAGAAAAGCTGAGATATTACCAAAATGCTAAACGATAAAACTTCACGATTCAAACCGAGTTCTGAACGAATCAAAGAAAAGCAATACTGATCAAAATCACTTAACAAAATATCAAACCGCCTCAAAACGCATGACAAACGAATCTGAGTAACACAAGTCGCACCCAGATCTCATGAAGTAGATGAACCATCTCAGACACCGGTTGGATCTTGTCTCCGTCTTTTGCGTCTTTGGTTGATCCATCCAGCTCCCTCCAGCAGCATCCTCATGTCTCCAGCAGCACGACAGTCGGGTGTGGCTTCTGCTTCACGAACCTCTCCAGAACTCGTTGTAGCAATGCAAGGTCGGCACCATCATCTTCAGCTCTACGAGAAGTCTCCATCTAACGTCGACAAGCGGATGTGCGAAGATAAAATAACAAAATCAAATGCGAAGAGAAGAAGGCCAAAACAGTGAAGACAAAAGAATATCGAAATCAAATCTGAATGACAATCAAAAGGAATTGGAAGAGATCAGAACAGACGGAAGCCTAGTGTCTACCCAAGTCCTCACAGGTCAATCCTAAGGTCAACAAGACGAAACCTGGGCTCTGATACCATAATTGTAACACCCCAACCCGACAAGGGTAGAAGTGTCACATTCTGGTGTCATATCAGAACGTACAATAAAAATCTTTACAAACGGAATCCTTAAAAATGAAGTATTAAATAAGATAAACAATTTACTGACAAGGAAATACAATATCAAAATGAAAGGAAATCTCAAAACAAAGCTCTTCAAGATAAGTCCAAATAATAAGTAACTAGGGTTGGTCCACTCAGATAATCCAACTCTCAGCCCATCAAAGCCCATCTTCAAATCTAAAACCTGCCGCAGGAAAAGAAATGCGGCTGAGCTTAAAAAGCCCAGTGAACATATATAACAAAACGAAAGCTAAATAAAAGCAGAAACGAAATGAAACAAAGGAAACTGATAATAAGGTCGCAGCGAAAAGAGAACAATGAGTCAAAGAGGATCCTGCAGAACACAATTACACAGATATCCAAAAAGAACAGATAACAAGTAGAACGAAGCAAAGCAAAGCATCATGACAAGCATACAAGCACATACAAACCAGGCATACAAGGAATGAAACATAAGCAAACATAGCAGGCGTCGCATCCACACAACATATATGGCATACAATCAATTCAGGAAATCAAAAGACATCCAAGCCAAACAAAATCTACAAGAAAGCGGAAGCAATTAATTATTAAGTGGACATAGCAATCATACAGGTCAAAACCCTTAGTTGAAAACATAACAAGTATCATAGCAGCAGTCAAAACATGGCAGTCACACATAGCAAGTAGGAATACAGTATGAACACTATAATTAAATGAATTAAATACATAGCAGGGCAATTAAACAAGTTAACAAGCTAGACTCATAAGTTGAACCATTTCCCAATCAAACCGTAACATAAACAGAAATGCAAACATGGCAGGTCAACAACAGCAGATAAGGACACCTCGGATAGTCATAGTCCACGAGATTAATCGAACGAGGTACAAAAGATAAATAGATCAACAATCGATTTCACACAAGCACGGTTACCAGACAATCAAAGGATCACATAACAGTAAGGTAGCATATCATCAGATGACAACATGTAAATCTTATATCGCATACATACATATCATACAGAGAAATCAGTAGTCGTATAAACATGAATATCATAATCAATCCAATGACATATAATAACCCGGTACGTGAATGGAACCATAGTCTGAAGTAACGGAATGAAAGTGTGACAGATCAATGTAATGGAGTATCTATATCTTGGTACAAGTAAATCATATAAGGGTATTTAGTAATGAACAAGTAATACAGATTATGGTGCGTTGGGGAATACGGAAGGTACCATATAGGTTTATCAAAAGTGTAAGGGTTATCAGAAATCTACCCGAGCCCGGAAACATATCATATCATATCATATCATATCATAAGTAGCCATTGTATTCGGAGGGGTGACATCGGAATACCATACATAATAGGAGGGGAGACCTCAGTAACAAATGGAGTAGCTAGCTCCCAGAATTGTGAAGACGCGGATTGCACCCGACATCATTCACCAGACAAAGCTCCAATCAGATCAAATCCCTCGAAACATACCATATCTAGGATGCATCCATACGCCCCCCCAGAAACATAGTGGCCAAATCATATACATATAGTGAGCTCATAATCATATCATAATGGGGACGGTGTGGAACATCACTCAACCACACTAAAGTCATGCCATTGGTGCATCAATGACACGGTCAGGTTACCTTCCTGACTAGGAAACATATTTGGCTCGGGTATCAGACTGAAGGGTCAAAGCATATTCATATCATAAGGGTTCATATCATAATTCATATCAAAGTTTCACATCAAGGGTTCATATCGAAGTTTCATATCAAGGTTCACATCAGAGTTTCATATCAAAGTTCATAATCAGAAGGTTCATATCAAAGCGTTCACATAGGAGATTCAATCAAAGGGAGCATAGCAAAGTTATAGGGAAGCCCTAATAAGGAGGCTTAGAGTAAAGCATAACAGTTCAAGCTAATATCGAAAGATGGAAAACGAATCATGAGAAACCCCTACTGAAAAGGGATAGAATATCTGTACCTTAGCAACGAAATCAAAGCAAACAAGAAAGTTACACCGGGAAGCAACGTCGTATCTCCTTCAACGTATCTACACGAACTGATATCATATATTACTTATATACTCATTTTATAAGCTTCTTATGCATGTGTAAGTGTTTTACTTATTGATATCCTTGTTTTATCTTTCCTTTTCTTAAACTCATATTTGGACCAGACTTTAGCGATTTTTATAAAATACTTACTTAGCTCAAAAGAAATCAAGTAAAATCCCAGGGGTTCCCATATGAGTTAAAAGAGTCTCCAAAAATTGGTGGGTTCTATCTCTATGCCAAATGGCCTATGGAAAATCACAAGTCCAGACCTGCCCATAAAGTAATCAGAAAATACACCTTAAAAGTTTACACTTATTGGACCTGTTTAGACACCTTGGAAAAATTCCCAAAACTCCCAGAAATTCATTTATATCCTAAATGTCAATCCTGTAAAAGGAGAGCTCCCAATTCCTTATGGTTTGAAAATGAAAAATCAAACACTCCAAATAAATATTTGACCCGTTTTCTCAGCTTTGACACTTGATCTTGTAAAATTCAAAAATACGACTTAGACAACTCCAAATTCGACCAAACCACTTGGAAAACTTAACTAAGACATAAAATAAACTTTTCCAACAAAAACCCAGATTATTGCACTTATAAAATTCAATCCATGAGACACACAAATTCGACATATGATGCTGTCCAGTTTTAGGGTCCATTAAAACCATTATAATCACATGTTTTACCTACCCAAACGCACCCATGACCCATGTAAGCCACACAACCTGATTTAATATCATCATATCAAGTTTACCCTTCCATATTTTCAGTCTTACAATAATTATATACCCCTTTAACCACCAATAACCATTTTATACGCCCCATAACTAAATCAAACGAACCCTAGTCCCATGATTTCATGTGACAAGTATAACATACAATTATGTGTAACATTTTTAATTTGTATATTAGTATGCGCAAGGGAGAATAACCCCCACGACCAAAACAGCAACCAAACAAACAAATCATATGATTAGGTTTTAGGTTTAATTAAATTCGGGTTAGTATACAAGTGTAGGTGTCGCATGGATTAAGAGGCAACAAATGGAGGGTATGAATACCTAGGTGTTGACTTGAAGAACGAATATGAATCAGGGGCAGCAACAAGGATTGAATCGATCATCACAAAGCCCTTCTAGGTCACCAACGAGCCTCCTTGATACCTTCCTTGATCGACAGAAAAGATGGAGCAGAAAAGAAAATCATGGAAGCCGTGATTTGTGTTTGAGGTTCTAGGGTTTTGAATCTTTTATTTTTTTTGTGATAAAAAAAATGATAACCGGTTCTTTTTTTTTTCTTAATGATGCCGTGAAGGGGGGAATAACAAACAAGGAAATACCAATCAATCAAGGGAATAAATGGAGACTTGCCAAGTTTACAATAATCACGAACCTTGTCTCGATTCCTGTCTCGATACATTGGACAATATAAGTAAAGATCGGCTAGGGCAAGAAGAAAAAAAGAAAATAGAAAACGTGTGACACTAATTAAACGTGTAGGAATTTATTTTAGCGTAAGTGTTATTTTCGGATTTCTTTTATTTGTTCAAACGTTAACGATTTAATTACTTAAGTTATAATCATGACGAAATAAATAATTAAACGTCTTTTATAGGATCGAGATTAAAGGGTACTTTGGGTATTTTAACGTGTTCGAAAATGTGGGTTTTACAACTCTTCCCCTCTAAAACAAAATTTTCGTCCTCGAAAATTGAAGTCGCAGAGGTACACAGAGACGTACCGGCTTAAGGCAGACGTAGCAATCCATAGTTTCATACAGATCATAATCGTATCAGTTTCAAAGCGTACAAATCTTACACGTAACAGATATCGGTGAGAATCTCACAAAGAGGTACAGAATTCCAATCGAACATGAGGAGTGACAAATAACGGTTATAAGTCTTAGTCCATTCACGTACCAACCCCAGGCATTTCCCAAGACGTCATATGACTTCAATAAGCTCAAAGTATATGATCTCGGTATTATCACGTTGATCAGACGTCATAATACTTGCATCACATAACAAGTCCTTATTGTCATCATATTTTGCCTCGGGTCATGACAAACCACATAACCAATATCACCACAAAACATATACAGATAGCAAGCATCAAACCAAAGCAGACCAGGTCTACATACATACATCACATAACACATCAAAACAACTTACCATACCACAAGGAGAGAATGCCACCAACTAGCTCGAACGGTTCCTCACGACTCATTATTGAAGATCCAAAAGAAAAGCTGAGATATTACCAAAATGCTAAACGATAAAACTTCACGATTCAAACCGAGTTCTGAACGAATCAAAGAAAAGCAATACTGATCAAAATCACTTAACAAAATATCAAACCGCCTCAAAACGCATGACAAACGAATCTGAGTAACACAAGTCGCACCCAGATCTCATGAAGTAGATGAACCATCTCAGACACCGGTTGGATCTTGTCTCCGTCTTTTGCGTCTTTGGTTGATCCATCCAGCTCCCTCCAGCAGCATCCTCATGTCTCCAGCAGCACGACAGTCGGGTGTGGCTTCTGCTTCACGAACCTCTCCAGAACTCGTTGTAGCAATGCAAGGTCGGCACCATCATCTTCAGCTCTACGAGAAGTCTCCATCTAACGTCGACAAGCGGATGTGCGAAGATAAAATAACAAAATCAAATGCGAAGAGAAGAAGGCCAAAACAGTGAAGACAAAAGAATATCGAAATCAAATCTGAATGACAATCAAAAGGAATTGGAAGAGATCAGAACAGACGGAAGCCTAGTGTCTACCCAAGTCCTCACAGGTCAATCCTAAGGTCAACAAGACGAAACCTGGGCTCTGATACCATAATTGTAACACCCCAACCCGACAAGGGTAGAAGTGTCACATTCTGGTGTCATATTAGAACGTACAATAAAAATCTTTACAAACGGAATCCTTAAAAATGAAGTATTAAATAAGATAAACAATTTACTGACAAGGAAATACAATATCAAAATGAAAGGAAATCTCAAAACAAAGCTCTTCAAGATAAGTCCAAATAATAAGTAACTAGGGTTGGTCCACTCAGATAATCCAACTCTCAGCCCATCAAAGCCCATCTTCAAATCTAAAACCTGCCGCAGGAAAAGAAATGCGGCTGAGCTTAAAAAGCCCAGTGAACAGATATAACAAAACGAAAGCTAAATAAAAGCATAAACGAAATGAAACAAAGGAAACTGATAATAAGGTCGCAGCGAAAAGAGAACAATGAGTCAAAGAGGATCCTGCAGAACACAATTACATAGATATCCAAAAAGAACAGATAACAAGTAGAACGAAGCAAAGCAAAGCATCATGACAAGCATACAAGCACATACAAACCAGGCATACAAGGAATGAAACATAAGCAAACATAGCAGGCGTCGCATCCACACAACATATATGGCATACAATCAATTCAGGAAATCAAAAGACATCCAAGCCAAACAAAATCTACAAGAAAGCGGAAGCAATTAATTATTAAGTGGACATAGCAATCATACAGGTCAAAACCCTTAGTTGAAAACATAACAAGTATCATAGCAGCAGTCAAAACATGGCAGTCACACATAGCAAGTAGGAATACAGTATGAACACTATAATTAAATGAATTAAATACATAGCAGGGCAATTAAACAAGTTAACAAGCTAGACTCATAAGTTGAACCATTTCCCAATCAAACCGTAACATAAACAGAAATGCAAACATGGCAGGTCAACAACAGCAGATAAGGACACCTCGGATAGTCATAGTCCACGAGATTAATCGAACGAGGTACAAAAGATAAATAGATCAACAATCGATTTCACACAAGCACGGTTACCAGACAATCAAAGGATCACATAACAGTAAGGTAGCATATCATCAGATGACAACATGTAAATCTTATATCGCATACATACATATCATACAGAGAAATCAGTAGTCGTATAAACATGAATATCATAATCAATCCAATGACATATAATAACCCGGTACGTGAATGGAACCATAGTCTGAAGTAACGGAATGAAAGTGTGACAGATCAATGTAATGGAGTATCTATATCTTGGTACAAGTAAATCATATAAGGGTATTTAGTAATGAACAAGTAATACAGATTATGGTGCGTTGGGGAATACGGAAGGTACCATATAGGTTTATCAAAAGTGTAAGGGTTATCAGAAATCTACCCGAGCCCGGAAACATATCATATCATATCATATCATAAGTAGCCATTGTATTCGGAGGGGTGACATCGGAATACCATACATAATAGGAGGGGAGACCTCAGTAACAAATGGAGTAGCTAGCTCCCAGAATTGTGAAGACGCGGATTGCACCCGACATCATTCACCAGAAAAAGCTCCAATCAGATCAAATCCCTCGAAACATACCATATCTAGGATGCATCCATACGCCCCCCCAGAAACATAGTGGCCAAATCATATACATATAGTGAGCTCATAATCATATCATAATGGGGACGGTGTGGAACATCACTCAACCACACTAAAGTCATGCCATTGGTGCATCAATGACACGGTCAGGTTACCTTCCTGACTAGGAAACATATTTGGCTCGGGTATCAGACTGAAGGGTCAAAGCATATTCATATCATAAGGGTTCATATCATAATTCATATCAAAGTTCATATCAAAGTTTCACATCAAGGGTTCATATCGAAGTTTCATATCAAGGTTCACATCAGAGTTTCATATCAAAGTTCATAATCAGAAGGTTCATATCAAAGCGTTCACATAGGAGATTCAATCAAAGGGAGCATAGCAAAGTTATAGGGAAGCCCTAATAAGGAGGCTTAGAGTAAAGCATAACAGTTCAAGCTAATATCGAAAGATGGAAAACGAATCATGAGAAACCCCTACTGAAAAGGGATAGAATATCTGTACCTTAGCAACGAAATCAAAGCAAACAAGAAAGTTACACCGGGAAGCAACGTCGTATCTCCTTCAACGTATCTACACGAATTGATATCATATATTACTTATATACTCATTTTATAAGCTTCTTATGCATGTGTAAGTGTTTTACTTATTGATATCCTTGTTTTATCTTTCCTTTTCTTAAACTTATATTTGGACCAGACTTTAGCGATTTTTATAAAATACTTACTTAGCTCAAAAGAAATCAAGTAAAATCCCAGGGGTTCCCATATGAGTTAAAAGAGTCTCCAAAAATTGGTGGGTTCTATCTCTATGCCAAATGGCCTATGGAAAATCACAAGTCCAGACCTGCCCATAAAGTAATCAGAAAATACACCTTAAAAGTTTACACTTATTGGACCTGTTTAGACACCTTGGAAAAATTCCCAAAACTCCCAGAAATTCATTTATATCCTAAATGTCAATCCTGTAAAAGGAGAGCTCCCAATTCCTTATGGTTTGAAAATGAAAAATCAAACACTCCAAATAAATATTTGACCCGTTTTCTCAGCTTTGACACTTGATCTTGTAAAATTCAAAAATACGACTTAGACAACTCCAAATTCGACCAAACCACTTGGAAAACTTAACTAAGACATAAAATAAACTTTTCCAACAAAAACCCAGATTATTGCACTTATAAAATTCAATCCATGAGACACACAAATTCGACATATGATGCTGTCCAGTTTTAGGGTCCATTAAAACCATTATAATCACATGTTTTACCTACCCAAACGCACCCATGACCCATGTAAGCCACACAACCTGATTTAATATCATCATATCAAGTTTACCCTTCCATATTTTCAGTCTTACAATAATTATATACCCCTTTAACCACCAATAACCATTTTATACGCCCCATAACTAAATCAAACGAACCCTAGTCCCATGATTTCATGTGACAAGTATAACATACAATTATGTGTAACATTTTTAATTTGTATATTAGTATGCGCAAGGGAGAATAACCCCCACGACCAAAACAGCAACCAAACAAACAAATCATATGATTAGGTTTTAGGTTTAATTAAATTCGGGTTAGTATACAAGTGTAGGTGTCGCATGGATTAAGAGGCAACAAATGGAGGGTATGAATACCTAGGTGTTGACTTGAAGAACGAATATGAATCAGGGGCAGCAACAAGGATTGAATCGATCATCACAAAGCCCTTCTAGGTCACCAACGAGCCTCCTTGATACCTTCCTTGATCGACAGAAAAGATGGAGCAGAAAAGAAAATCATGGAAGCCGTGATTTGTGTTTGAGGTTCTAGGGTTTTGAATCTTTTATTTTTTTTGTGATAAAAAAAATGATAACCGGTTCTTTTTTTTTTTTCTTAATGATGCCGTGAAGGGGGGAATAACAAACAAGGAAATTCCAATCAATCAAGGGAATAAATGGAGACTTGCCAAGTTTACAATAATCACGAACCTTGTCTCGATTCCTGTCTCGATACATTGGACAATATAAGTAAAGATCGGCTAGGGCAAGAAGAAAAAAAGAAAATAGAAAACGTGTGACACTAATTAAACGTGTAGGAATTTATTTTAGCGTAAGTGTTATTTTCGGATTTCTTTTATTTGTTCAAACGTTAACGATTTAATTACTTAAGTTATAATCATGACGAAATAAATAATTAAACGTCTTTTATAGGATCGAGATTAAAGGGTACTTTGGGTATTTTAACGTGTTCGAAAATGTGGGTTTTACAACTCTTCCCCTCTAAAACAAAATTTTCGTCCTCGAAAATTGAAGTCGCAGAGGTACACAGAGACGTACCGGCTTAAGGCAGACGTAGCAATCCATAGTTTCATACAGATCATAATCGTATCAGTTTCAAAGCGTACAAATCTTACACGTAACAGATATCGGTGAGAATCTCACAAAGAGGTACAGAATTCCAATCGAACATGAGGAATGACAAATAACGGTTATAAGTCTTAGTCCATTCACGTACCAACCCCAGGCATTTCCCAAGACGTCATATGACTTCAATAAGCTCAAAGTATATGATCTCGGTATTATCACGTTGATCAGACGTCATAATACTTGCATCACATAACAAGTCCTTATTGTCATCATATTTTGCCTCGGGTCATGACAAACCACATAACCAATATCACCACAAAACATATACAGATAGCAAGCATCAAACCAAAGCAGACCAGGTCTACATACATACATCACATAACACATCAAAACAACTTACCATACCACAAGGAGAGAATGCCACCAACTAGCTCGAACGGTTCCTCACGACTCATTATTGAAGATCCAAAAGAAAAGCTGAGATATTACCAAAATGCTAAACGATAAAACTTCACGATTCAAACCGAGTTCTGAACGAATCAAAGAAAAGCAATACTGATCAAAATCACTTAACAAAATATCAAACCGCCTCAAAACGCATGACAAACGAATCTGAGTAACACAAGTCGCACCCAGATCTCATGAAGTAGATGAACCATCTCAGACACCGGTTGGATCTTGTCTCCGTCTTTTGCGTCTTTGGTTGATCCATCCAGCTCCCTCCAGCAGCATCCTCATGTCTCCAGCAGCACGACAGTCGGGTGTGGCTTCTGCTTCACGAACCTCTCCAGAACTCGTTGTAGCAATGCAAGGTCGGCACCATCATCTTCAGCTCTACGAGAAGTCTCCATCTAACGTCGACAAGCGGATGTGCGAAGATAAAATAACAAAATCAAATGCGAAGAGAAGAAGGCCAAAACAGTGAAGACAAAAGAATATCGAAATCAAATCTGAATGACAATCAAAAGGAATTGGAAGAGATCAGAACAGACGGAAGCCTAGTGTCTACCCAAGTCCTCACAGGTCAATCCTAAGGTCAACAAGACGAAACCTGGGCTCTGATACCATAATTGTAACACCCCAACCCGACAAGGGTAGAAGTGTCACATTCTGGTGTCATATCAGAACGTACAATAAAAATCTTTACAAACGGAATCCTTAAAAATGAAGTATTAAATAAGATAAACAATTTACTGACAAGGAAATACAATATCAAAATGAAAGGAAATCTCAAAACAAAGCTCTTCAAGATAAGTCCAAATAATAAGTAACTAGGGTTGGTCCACTCAGATAATCCAACTCTCAGCCCATCAAAGCCCATCTTCAAATCTAAAACCTGCCGCAGGAAAAGAAATGCGGCTGAGCTTAAAAAGCCCAGTGAACAGATATAACAAAACGAAAGCTAAATAAAAGCAGAAACGAAATGAAACAAAGGAAACTGATAATAAGGTCGCAGCGAAAAGAGAACAATGAGTCAAAGAGGATCCTGCAGAACACAATTACATAGATATCCAAAAAGAACAGATAACAAGTAGAACGAAGCAAAGCAAAGCATCATGACAAGCATACAAGCACATACAAACCAGGCATACAAGGAATGAAACATAAGCAAACATAGCAGGCGTCGCATCCACACAACATATATGGCATACAATCAATTCAGGAAATCAAAAGACATCCAAGCCAAACAAAATCTACAAGAAAGCGGAAGCAATTAATTATTAAGTGGACATAGCAATCATACAGGTCAAAACCCTTAGTTGAAAACATAACAAGTATCATAGCAGCAGTCAAAACATGGCAGTCACACATAGCAAGTAGGAATACAGTATGAACACTATAATTAAATGAATTAAATACATAGCAGGGCAATTAAACAAGTTAACAAGCTAGACTCATAAGTTGAACCATTTCCCAATCAAACCGTAACATAAACAGAAATGCAAACATGGCAGGTCAACAACAGCAGATAAGGACACCTCGGATAGTCATAGTCCACGAGATTAATCGAACGAGGTACAAAAGATAAATAGATCAACAATCGATTTCACACAAGCACGGTTACCAGACAATCAAAGGATCACATAACAGTAAGGTAGCATATCATCAGATGACAACATGTAAATCTTATATCGCATACATACATATCATACAGAGAAATCAGTAGTCGTATAAACATGAATATCATAATCAATCCAATGACATATAATAACCCGGTACGTGAATGGAACCATAGTCTGAAGTAACGGAATGAAAGTGTGACAGATCAATGTAATGGAGTATCTATATCTTGGTACAAGTAAATCATATAAGGGTATTTAGTAATGAACAAGTAATACAGATTATGGTGCGTTGGGGAATACGGAAGGTACCATATAGGTTTATCAAAAGTGTAAGGGTTATCAGAAATCTACCCGAGCCCGGAAACATATCATATCATATCATATCATAAGTAGCCATTGTATTCGGAGGGGTGACATCGGAATACCATACATAATAGGAGGGGAGACCTCAGTAACAAATGGAGTAGCTAGCTCCCAGAATTGTGAAGACGCGGATTGCACCCGACATCATTCACCAGACAAAGCTCCAATCAGATCAAATCCCTCGAAACATACCATATCTAGGATGCATCCATACGCCCCCCCAGAAACATAGTGGCCAAATCATATACATATAGTGAGCTCATAATCATATCATAATGGGGACGGTGTGGAACATCACTCAACCACACTAAAGTCATGCCATTGGTGCATCAATGACACGGTCAGGTTACCTTCCTGACTAGGAAACATATTTGGCTCGGGTATCAGACTGAAGGGTCAAAGCATATTCATATCATAAGGGTTCATATCATAATTCATATCAAAGTTCATATCAAAGTTTCACATCAAGGGTTCATATCGAAGTTTCATATCAAGGTTCACATCAGAGTTTCATATCAAAGTTCATAATCAGAAGGTTCATATCAAAGCGTTCACATAGGAGATTCAATCAAAGGGAGCATAGCAAAGTTATAGGGAAGCCCTAATAAGGAGGCTTAGAGTAAAGCATAACAGTTCAAGCTAATATCGAAAGATGGAAAACGAATCATGAGAAACCCCTACTGAAAAGGGATAGAATATCTGTACCTTAGCAACGAAATCAAAGCAAACAAGAAAGTTACACCGGGAAGCAACGTCGTATCTCCTTCAACGTATCTACACGAATTGATATCATATATTACTTATATACTCATTTTATAAGCTTCTTATGCATGTGTAAGTGTTTTACTTATTGATATCCTTGTTTTATCTTTCCTTTTCTTAAACTCATATTTGGACCAGACTTTAGCGATTTTTATAAAATACTTACTTAGCTCAAAAGAAATCAAGTAAAATCCCAGGGGTTCCCATATGAGTTAAAAGAGTCTCCAAAAATTGGTGGGTTCTATCTCTATGCCAAATGGCCTATGGAAAATCACAAGTCCAGACCTGCCCATAAAGTAATCAGAAAATACACCTTAAAAGTTTACACTTATTGGACCTGTTTAGACACCTTGGAAAAATTCCCAAAACTCCCAGAAATTCATTTATATCCTAAATGTCAATCCTGTAAAAGGAGAGCTCCCAATTCCTTATGGTTTGAAAATGAAAAATCAAACACTCCAAATAAATATTTGACCCGTTTTCTCAGCTTTGACACTTGATCTTGTAAAATTCAAAAATACGACTTAGACAACTCCAAATTCGACCAAACCACTTGGAAAACTTAACTAAGACATAAAATAAACTTTTCCAACAAAAACCCAGATTATTGCACTTATAAAATTCAATCCATGAGACACACAAATTCGACATATGATGCTGTCCAGTTTTAGGGTCCATTAAAACCATTATAATCACATGTTTTACCTACCCAAACGCACCCATGACCCATGTAAGCCACACAACCTGATTTAATATCATCATATCAAGTTTACCCTTCCATATTTTCAGTCTTACAATAATTATATACCCCTTTAACCACCAATAACCATTTTATACGCCCCATAACTAAATCAAACGAACCCTAGTCCCATGATTTCATGTGACAAGTATAACATACAATTATGTGTAACATTTTTAATTTGTATATTAGTATGCGCAAGGGAGAATAACCCCCACGACCAAAACAGCAACCAAACAAACAAATCATATGATTAGGTTTTAGGTTTAATTAAATTCGGGTTAGTATACAAGTGTAGGTGTCGCATGGATTAAGAGGCAACAAATGGAGGGTATGAATACCTAGGTGTTGACTTGAAGAACGAATATGAATCAGGGGCAGCAACAAGGATTGAATCGACCATCACAAAGCCCTTCTAGGTCACCAACGAGCCTCCTTGATACCTTCCTTGATCGACAGAAAAGATGGAGCAGAAAAGAAAATCATGGAAGCCGTGATTTGTGTTTGAGGTTCTAGGGTTTTGAATCTTTTATTTTTTTTGTGATAAAAAAAATGATAACCGGTTCTTTTTTTTTTTCTTAATGATGCCGTGAAGGGGGGAATAACAAACAAGGAAATACCAATCAATCAAGGGAATAAATGGAGACTTGCCAAGTTTACAATAATCACGAACCTTGTCTCGATTCCTGTCTCGATACATTGGACAATATAAGTAAAGATCGGCTAGGGCAAGAAGAAAAAAAGAAAAAAGAAAACGTGTGACACTAATTAAACGTGTAGGAATTTATTTTAGCGTAAGTGTTATTTTCGGATTTCTTTTATTTGTTCAAACGTTAACGATTTAATTACTTAAGTTATAATCATGACGAAATAAATAATTAAACGTCTTTTATAGGATCGAGATTAAAGGGTACTTTGGGTATTTTAACGTGTTCGGAAATGTGGGTTTTACACTAATTATCTTAATATTCTAATTTTAATTTAAAAATAAATGACAGGTCAGCTAAATATAATGGACACATAAGCCTTAAATGACACGTCAACTTCAATTCCGGGAGTAGTGATCTGAATAAATGATTATATTTGTGCAGTTACTCCATTAAACATAAAAAGAGTATAATGACTTAAATGAACATTTTATAAAAGTACAATGACCCCCAAGTGTAAAAACCCAAAAGAGAGAAATGGGTGAATGGGTATGTACAACTATATTGTAAAATAGATGTTGTTTGTGTTGGTGTTGCTACTGTTATTGATAGTGCTCTAAAAGACTAAACGTTCAATGAATATTTCTTAAATCGTTCAGTAAAAAGTTCGTTTATTTATTAAATGAATGAAAATGAACAATATTTTACGTTCATTTAATTAAATGAACGAACAATAATAAAAGTCGCGTATGTTCATTTATGTTTGTGAACGTCACATTATGTTCGTTAGTGGTCGTTTATTTTCATTTATTTATTTATGTTCATATATCATATCTTTTAGTGTATAATTTTAAATTGACATGTTTAAACAAAACAACAATTATAGAACAATATATTATCCATAGTTTAATAAAGTTTATGTTTGTTTATCTATGTTCATTCAGTGTCTTAATGAACAGACATAAACGAACGTGAACAACTAATTTTCTTAATAAACGAACATGAACAATAAATTCGTTCGTTTAAGCGTTCACGTCCATTTATTTGTCCAGTTAAAATTAAATGAATGAACATGAACAAGGCTTCGTTCGTGTTCATCCGGTTCGTTTACAACCCTAGTTACTGATGGTGGTGCTGATGCTTTTGCTTTTGCTGAAAAGGAATAAAATTGTAGCTTTTTTTTTATTAAGTGATGTTTGTTAACTAGTTGTACTTGTAGACTAAAAGTGTAAAATAATATAATTGAACATACAAATAACAAACCAATATGAATAAGAATAATGTAGGTCGTGGGTAATTCAAAGGGCAAATCAGTAATATTATGAAATATAATCTCCAACATCTTTATAAAAGCTGGTTCTGATAACTTATTTTTCTAAAATAATTTACAATTTTAGTTTGCCAAATAATTTTTTTTTTTTTTTTTGACAAAAGCTTATTTTTCAACAAAATAATCTCAAACCTGCATAATGTTTCACAATCTCCCGCGCCAACCATTCTCAATAATTGTGAAAAGTGGTGAAAAGTACTTATAAAATTCACCCCAACTTTTCTTGATCGGCTTTGAACTAAGCATTTCTATTCATAAAACTCACTTCAATCAAATGTGTCTTTTAACTTTATTTATTTAATTATAATATAAACTAGTTAAAAACTAAAAGGGAAAAAAAAATGCTCATGTCTCCGAAACACATTACCATCTGAGATGGCATGGCATTTAGTTATTTGTTAGCACTTTCATTTATTTAATATATACTTCGTTTGGTAATTGTGATTATCACCCTCAAACGACGTCACATGTTCCCCTAATGTATATAAGGTTACATAAATCGAGCTATGTTTTTTTTGGAATCTTAGGACCAAAAACAGTGGCCCAGAAACGCTGGCCCATAATGTACACCACTCAGCCTATTTTTTTTAGTGTATTATGCCTTTGTGAAACTATGTTTTTCTCACCCCCTCTGATGGGATCGAGTATGTTATCGTTGAAACAATGTTTTTTAGAAGATGAAAAGAAATGAATAGGGGTGAGCCAAAAAACCGAAAAGACCGAATAAACCGAAAACCGAAACCGAACTGAACTGAAAATAACCGAACCGAACTAATAGCCGAACCGAATTTGCTAAAACCGAACCGAACCGAACTACTAATTCGGTTCTCGGTTTGGATATGGGTTTGGCAGTTTGAACCGAAAACCGAATTCATATAAATATATATATTATATATATATATATATATATATATATATATATATATACTAGTTTTCGAAGCCCGCCCAATGGGCGGGCATGACTTGTAATTTTTATTTTGATGGTGTTATTTAACGGAAGATTACTTTTAAGGATGTGGTCATAAATTGTAATTATGGTTTGATGGTATTTTGTTATTGTATTAGTTTCACTTAACGGTAAATTATTTGTAATGACGGATATTTCATTGTATATTTTTATTGTATTAGTTTACGGTTGAAAATATTTTTTATTTTGTTTTATTTTGTTATTGTATTAGTTTTTGTTTGAATTTTTTTTAGAGAATTCAAGGTGATAATCGTAAGAAAAATATTTATTTGCATTTCTTTTTATTTACGATTGAACTTTACTAATGTGATGCACGGGTCTTGTGATTAATAACTCACTTTACTATTATAACTTTCAGTTTAATGGCCGACACATTCACTTTTGCTATAATTTCATATATTATCACCTCTTTGAGCCTCTTTACATTGGTTTTTAAAGCATGCTCACTTCTTTCAACTTCAGTATAACATGGTCCAGTAAAAGTAGATGTAATTGGGTGTGGCCAAGGCTTCGTGTGGGCTTGACTCTTATCATCATGTGTGTTAGCGATACGAGGAGGACCATCATGATCAAACGACACAAATGTGTAGACCTTGGATACACAATTCTACTACCTACATAATCACGTTTATGATCTTGTTAAAGATAGCATATTCCTTTGTATTTTTATGTTACTAAATGATGGTCTTCCATATACCCGGGTCCTGCTTAGTCTTTCTTAATAGAATCATAGATTTTTTTAATCATGCTAGTACGCATGTACATTATTATAGGTATTTATAGAAGCTGATACATATGTAGTATCTATCAAACAATCAAAACATATCTTGCAATATATTTTGCTTGAATCTCTATATACAAAGGAAGTAGATATCAAGTAGTAGGTTTTTCTAACCTTGTAGAGTTCATACTTACTAATACATTGCGACTATCTCTGCTAGAAGTATCAGCAGGGGAGTAAGAAGTGGTCTCCCGTACGTAGATCATGCTGTCTTAAAGTCCCATCCTCGCTGGCACTACTGGGATTCCCCCTGCAACAGGAAGAGTTTACGTTCGCAGCACAAAGATTATATTCACACTCTGAATAATTATACCAGTAACACCAGCACCATAAGAAAGAAAGAAAGAAATAAAGAAGCCGCTCTAGTAAAATTTTACAAACCAGACAAATATATAACTTGCATTTGTGGGAGATATGTTTGAATAATAATGGCACATGTTGTGGCGGGTTGGATTGAGTTAGGGTTAATCACAAGAGTTCATAAATGTGTATATGGTTCTTCACTGAAACATGCTAATGTAATTCATGCAGATAATTATTGAAGTAAACAATTTGACACCTATATTTGCTGCTAAAGAGATATTGTTTGTCTTTGACTATAATTAGGGAACTTATAGTGATGAGCAATCACAATAGTAACGATCATGTACAATGTGAGCGAGGGTCTTGTAAATGTTCACTTATTATTTCAGGTTCTGACCAAACTTGTCTCTCTTGTTAAAAGCACAATGATCAATGAATTAATTATCTACCTCAATTTGACAATTTTATATCAGTCCTAATATGCATATTCTATATATACTTTTGAAAGTGCAGCCTGCATGGAGAAAAAACCTCTAGCTCTACACGTTTTTTAGCTACTCTTCTGAAAGGCTTTCTGTTTCTCCGTAAAAGGCGTTCAATGCCACTACGTCGCTTGGTATTCTGCTACCTTTCGGGTTGCATTTGAATTTGATCTTTCTTCTTCTCTCCTCAACTCCATTGGTCTCGGAGATGGCGTTTGTGGTTCTTCACATTCACCATTTGACCTGTCATAGTCAAACCATTTCACGTGTAAATTTAACTTCTAAGAGACTTGTAATAACTATTTATTTATAAAGGGTAATGTTTAGAAAGAGTGCACTTGCCTTTCTAGTGCAATTGATGACGAAGTGCATTTATCCTCCTCATCTAGTGTATATATAAGTCTTTGGTGCGTAAGACAGTCTGATACAGTCAAAGTGATACCATTCGTCACATTTATCACACGCGATCATTGCTCTCTGATCATATGGCTTCCTACAATTGCAGTAAAGCATACTGCGTTCTTGTAATAATTGCAATCACCAAAAGATAACACATTAGTAATAAAAAATATTAAAATTATAGATAAAATATATATTATTTATCTACTTTGCTCGTAGGGTAATTTTTGTGTGAGTCAAAACAGATAGAGTTTGATTAACCCTTATGAAAGCTGAATAACATCAAGTGATCACTGATGGTGCTATTCCCTGCTAATATTGTCATTGAACTTTATTTATTAACTTGTGAAGGTTTTAGCGCTAGTGCGCGGGGGGTAATCTTGACATTACCGACAGGTATAATCACAACTACAACGGACTAAGTTACACATCATATTCTTTATACGACATCTATTGCAGCCATATGTTTTCTGTGATGCCAACAACCATAGACTTAACAGCTACTCCATTTCCTTTAGAGGGAGCGTTTGGTTTAAGTTGAAGTAAGGGAACGACTTTCATTCCCAATACATAATGTTTGGTACTTTGGTTAGTGGGCTTAATACTAAAAAATTAGTATCAAAACCACAAACATGGTATCTGCTAAACCCTTTAAGCATTGTGGGTTTCAAAACCCATTCACATTCCTATTACTATAGTGATTCCCTTTAACAACCAAACACCCCTCACTATCTTGAGTTAATGAGTTTAAATAACAACAGTTGAATGAATAGGCAAATATACATACATGTGCTGATGTGCATAAAAATATTGAAGTTTTTTGTTACAGATAACAATTACGTACTCCATAAGATTGTTTATGTATTTCTTACTGCTTCTAGTCTATAAGAGATTAGATATGGGGAACAATTGGTAGAATAAAAAGTTGTAAGATTACTCCAATACCGCCCTAGCTACATTATCTGGTTATGAAGTTTCAATTCCCCATAAAAACTTTGACATAAAAATTTATATCAATGGGAATGCTTACATTTGCGTTTTGATGCTGGTGCCTGTGATGGAAAGTATTGTGGGTGTACCCAGGCTCCACGAGCAGTCGAGCACATCGTGAACTTCCCTTGAGTTGTAAATTTTTGTTCTTTCATATGATATCACTTGCTCTTGCTAAATTTACCATATACAAAACCTATAACTTAGAGGGGTCTAACAAAATATTCCAACTATAAATGTATCAAAAATAAAAGACTAAGACTAACCTAATTGCAAGGTCCCCTTGCTGAGAAACCATGGTCGCCAATTGTGTGAAAATGTTGCCTAAGTCGTGAATAGTTGACTCAATGTTGTGAAGAGCCTCAGCTCTGATCTGCATGTAACTGTCTTGTAATGGAACCATCTGTTGCTGTTGTTGCTGATTTTGTTGTTGCAGCAACGGCTGAGAGTCGGCATCTGCATGCTTCCTGAAAAGTAACACGCCACATAACAATGCGTGCTCAAAGGAGAAAAAGAAAATCCAATGCTGTTCACACTGGTGTTTAGCGTTTATATTCTTCTTATTTCAGATATGCTCAGCGAGTTTTAAGTTAACTAAATATTTTACTTACCAGATTATTGGATACAAAGATCTTAGAAGATAGTCTCTTGAATAACACCAGTTTAAAGCCGTGACAAATAACACAATTCTAAGGTTAAGACCTTGTGAGTTCAACAAAAATGGAATGTGTGTCAACTTGAAGACTCATTCACCCATGGAGGAGGAGAGCTCGATGAAGTGGCATTTGATTTATTAGTTAAGGGACGCTGAAGGACAAATGGATTAGCGGTATGTTTTTGAGGAATCAAGGAAAATGACTGCTTTCTGTTTTCATTAATCTTCAAGTTCTGGAGCCCAAAGACCAAGAGGTTAAACATATATATAAAAAAAAGAAAAAAAGGGTATTTAAGAGTGCAAATTATGAAGTCACGCCAGAAAAGAGCATCAGGAGTCAAATTAAAAGCTTTAATTTAGTAAATCACGCTATGGTAGCCATAATATTAATTACATGTAAATTTCATTATATATCTACTAAAGCTTAGGAAAATCTATTGCGCTTCTTATACGGTGGCTATACACGTTTATACAATTATTAGAAGCAACTCTAGAAATTTATACAACAATCAGATATCAAACTTTTAATGGCCTAAGACAGTATAAAAAGTTAAAAATTTAATCTTAAATATTGATCAATTACTAAATAAATATTGAGCAGAAATATACCACCAGATTGGAACATGTCGTTCCCTTGGTCATCTACATGCTGCTGCCTAAAATCTGATTGAACAGGAATTGAACCTCCTATTGAAGGCATAACGTTAACAGCTTTGTCATCTTCAGGAACTGAACCTTCTCTTGCAGTCAGTTCTTGATGTAAACACAATACAAAATGTCTGCCCTTTGTTTCTTAACTCAACTACTGCAAACCAACTGAAAAGAGTAAAAAGATAAATGTTAAAACTACTTGCTTAAATGGTGTTCACTTTGATAGAAAAAGAGTAATGTATTTGTATATTCTATCTGCTAACATTTTTGCCATGCTACCACTATTGCTTGTCCCAAAACACGACTTTCATCAAATTCAACGATATTTGGATATGCCATACGCGAAGAATATGATAGAAAATGTGTTATCATGACTTTGGTTGTGAATTTAGTGTTAATAATTCACATATTCAGTTGTTATATTTTGGTTGAAATACCTGTTTGCTATCGATGCTATGTGTCGCGTGTTCAATCTGGCCTATATCAAGAGCACGCTGCATAAACGTAGATAGTATCGCGCAAGGTACCTATTTTCTGTCTGGCATAACAAATAGAGGATTGGTAAATCCCATAAACGTTAGGTGGATACAAATGTCTGTCAACTAATCTTTCATAAACAGGTGCAGTAGCTATGATGTGATGCATAGGTTGTGATTAGTACCTAAACGTTGTAACGAAGCTTATAGTCTGCTATCGTTACTAAGTTTGGTATCTTAATAACCTAACAGACTCGTGATAAGGATAGCTAGCTCGGATGGACTTTTAAGACAAAGTAGCAAGATAAACTATGCATGTTAGGGAAATCACATCAGGGAAACGTAACTATAATGGATGCATAATCTAAACAATTAAAGTGACTACAAACAAAAATAGTAAATGGACCCATTGTTAGTTTTGTTTCTCAATCAGCTCATATACAAACAGCTACAACATGTTAAAAAATTTCTTACGATTAGTTAGTTGCAAAACCATTTAAAAGGGTCATGAATATAATGAGAGACCTTTAGAGAACTTGTGTTCGGTGTCCGGAATATGATGTACTTAACAGTTATCATCAAGCAAGTCAGCTTCCTTGAACACAATTTATGAAGCTGATGAAAGACTAAGCTCTTTCTCTAAATAACACATGCTCGCCCTTCATCCATTGTCGTTCCTCTTTCCCAATGCATTGCAAAACTATATATGTATAGCATATATATAATTAAGTAAGTAACACACATTAAAATTTTACATAGTAAAGAAAAAGGTTACCATGACATTGTGTTTTGAAAATCATAAATAATCTCTACTTAAGTCTTGGTCGGTCCAACTAATTTTGATTACTTACTTATCCAATGTTCAAAAGAATAAACTTTGGATAATTATCCGACGCTATTACATATAAGAGAGTACTTTCTTGTGTTTTTATATCCATTAAAAGCCTGAAAATCAAAAATATTTAAACATCATATCACCAATTATCCGACGCTATTACATTTTGTAATATGAAATGCTCTTGGATTGTTTTCCCAGCAATGACATTAATCAAGTTCCTAAATGAGAAGACCATGTGTTCATGTCTATGGACAAACGGATCATGCGAGTGCATAGAGTGTTTTTGAATAGTGCCACGTTCTAAGAATGCTTTTAGTAGAACTTTAGAATGTAACAAACTGACCTGAAGCGCGGTTTTGTCATCATCCTGATTAACCAAAGTCAATAAACCTGCAATGTTCCAGATAATTTTCACTTGACCTGCACTAAAATTGAGTAAATCCCGAGTCTAAATTTGAGGAACTTACCGTAATCAGTGTGAGCCCCACTGGATATATTTTCACAAATGATGAAAGCATGACAAGAAAAAAAAAAGCTTAAATGAGAACCAGCAAATCAGGAAATAAATAAGTGTCCAGATAGAGGTAACTGAATTACCATCCAACATCGTTCTTTGGCAAGCCCTCATCACTTATAGTTGAGGAACCAGGTAACCTATTATACGCAATACCCAAAACGGATCTCCAGCTATTTTGCCTTCGAATTCATCTACTGAACCACCTAGTGCCAGAGCGATCCCTCGCATGAGTTTTCTTGATAGCTCTGTTAGTGACCATCAAATCGCATAAACAATGACGAACTGAAGGGAAATAAACAAATGGGTGCGACCTATATAACTATAGCATCAAAGTAAGATACCCGTGCAAAGGGTGAGATACTCCTCCATCAGTTTCTTAAATTTTGGAGGGTATGTTGGCCTATCAGAAGACAAAAAACCTACTAAGAGATAATTTATAAAAATAATAACACTCCAAAATTGTGTTATATTGCTACTGAGATTGACATGCGCGTTAGTATTATAGTGATATAAAGATGAGATTCAAAGTTTGATATACCACCTGTTGCTTCCTACTAACGGGTCGGAAAGACCTCCATACATCCCCTTGTTTAGTTCTGTTTAACACTGAGAGAAAAGGCAGTTATAAGATGACAGAATAATACAACGGTTTCTTGCTAGTTATGTTATAAATGTATACCTGCTAATTCAGAGACTGAGTTCTCATATTCCACACATACTCAAAAAGTTGTGATGTTGTTCTCATTACAAAAATACAATGATCATACAATCAGTTCCAGAAGCAACTCTAAATACCCCCTTACTGAAGTCCTCCGTAAATAAAGATAAAGAGATCATTAGTTTGCAGTATACAAAATGATATATTCCATAAAGATTAAGTGCACTGACCTGAGCATGAACACGTCTCTTTCTTGCTACAGATACTGAGTATTTTGTGAATCATACCCACTGCAAGCATCCTTTCTTTATTGAAGGGACACATCTTTCCAGTAATGTTGTGTACAATGTAGCTATTGCAGATCTATGCAAACTTGGAAAAGTTGACGACGTAAAGAAATTTGTTTCTGTATTGTTACAGAAAGGATTCGTTCCTGATAATTTCACTTATTGTACCCTAATTCATGCTTTAACATCTGCTGGTGAAGTTAATGAGGCTTTTAAGCTACGGGATGAGATGTTAGAGAAGGGTCTTCTTCCTGATATCACTACATACAATGCGTTCGATAAATGGATTGTGTAAATCAGGGAACACAGATAGAGCAGTGAGACTCTTTTATAAGCTCCTGTTAACATATCATCAAAATCTTAATCAAAATCAGTATTCTCTTCGATACACAGAACACGAACATTGGTAAGAGTTTTGATGATTACAGTTTATGCATGAGAATAACAAAGCTTCAATAAAACAAAAACATGCGTTATCAAAGCTTCAAGAACAACAAAACAACTATTTTTTATAACCTGCAAAAAACATATTAAAATCATTAATACCCTAAAATCCTTATGGAGTTGTGGAGAGAATTTTGATGATTAGGGTTTTTTTTTTTAAATATACTGTCAGGTTTTTTTTTATAATGATAAAATATTGATGATTAGGGTTTTTTTTTTTGAAAAAATATACATCAGGTTTTTTTTTATAATGATAAAATATTTTGTATTGGATTATTATTGTAAAAGATTTGATACTTATCTCATTAAGATGGCCAATATTTGGTTGCAGGGGTTATAAATTTGGTTTTGCAAGATATAATCAAAAAATCATGTTGCCTTAGTGGTAAACACACAAGTTATTCAACCAAATGACCAAGGTTCAATCCTTGCAAGGCTCCTTTTTTATAAATAATTTTCAAAAATAATTATTAAAAATCCGAAATTTACAAAAAAAATTATTAAAAATTCGAAATTTATATAAAATCTAAATTAAATTAAAAAATTAGTGCTTAGTGGACAACTTATGATTACGTGGCATTAAATTGAATTACTCTAAAATTCAAAATTAATTAAATGTCTTCAAATAAAATAAATTTTAAAAATGCTTACATGGCAACAATGTGATGACATGGCTAATAATGAATTACTGGGCAATGAGGTGGCGTTTACGTGGCATTATCTACGTGTAACGCCTCCTGTTATATATAATATAGATATATATATATATATATATATATATATATATATATATATATATATATATATATATATATATATATATATATATATATATATATATATATATATATATATATATATATATATATATATATTTATAGGGGAGAGTTAACGTGAGATCAAACTTAAAGTTGTAAAAATAAGATATAGTCTAAAAACCACTAAAACATTTATAAATAACAAATTTAGCAATAATACACAAAAAAATAATATTTTAATATAAATTAATATTTTAGCAACTAATAATCAAATGATACATGATTTTTGATTAGTGATACACCTGATACACATTACACTAATAAATATTCCAAAACCTGATACACATTACACTTCTAATCAAAGTGTATCACCTAGGTTTCGTGAATTTTAAAAAGAAATCTATCGAAACACTAACAATTTTAGTTGTAGTTAAAATTTATTTTTATTGTAAAAAGAGTGTCACTTGTCAAATTTTAGTTGGATGTTATTTTAACAACTTTAAGTTTGATCTTATTTGATCTAGATTCTATATTTATATACATTTAAGTAATTTATACATAAATAAATACTATTAAAAGGTTATCATAATATAATAAAACACTTTTTATGCTTGAAATATATTTTTTTGCTAAATATATATGTAATTATTATTATTTTTTTAAATAGTGAAATTCTGGTTATTCAGGTTAACCCAAGAACCGAACCGAATCGAAAACCGAATTTTAATTTGGTTTGATTCGGTTCTCGGGTTGACCTAAATTTTTTTTAACTGAATTAACCGAACCGAACAAACCGATAACCAAACCGATCAACACCCCTAAAAATAAAGATGATTAATTATTTCATATTTATGTGGTTAATGATATCTTAACACTAACTAGTTGTAGAAAGATGCAGCTTTTCATCAAACTTTTGTTTAATTATTTTGTTAGTAAGAGCATGTCCATTCATAACGGGGTAACGCCCGTTAATAGCCAAATAACGCCGTTATCGGCGTTACCCCCTTGGAAGTTATGTTCTTTGACGGCGTTGGTCCTCTTGCGTTAAGCTAGTAACGCGCGTTAAAGGCGCAGAAAAAAAATCAAAAATTTTTCAAAACCAGTCCCTCTAACGGCTACTAGCCGTTAAGTTTAAAAAAAAAAATCAAAAACCACCCCTAACGGCTAGAATTTATAAATAAAAAAATCAAAAACCTTTTTTACCACTATAAATACACAATTAAAACACCATTTTTTTTTCACACTTCCACTACTAAATCCTCTCAATACTCTCAATCTTTCAACTTCAATTAACTGCAAAAAATAACAATGTCGGGAGGCAACGACGATACTTTCTTCAATCTTCTCGGTGGTGGGTGGAATCCCTCAAACCCGGGTTCATCATCTAACCCGAACGCGGGTTAATCTTCAAACCCCAACACACTAGGCTTCTTGAGCCAAGAAATGTATCAACAACATCAAACACTTCTGTATTGGCAACAACAAAACCAACAAAATACCCAATTAAACTCCAACTTTTAAAATCTATAATTCACACAACAGTCACAACAGTCACAACAATCACAAACTGAAACACAAGATGTTCCTGACACACCCACGTCTCCTCCAAAAAAAGGAAAAGGTCGTATTAAGCGAAAATCAAAGAAATCCAAAGACCCCGAGCCCGAACCAATTGATTCTGATGAAGAGGAGGTTGTCGTTACTGCGCGTTGGAATTCAATAGAGGAAGCAATACTTGCAAGGTGTTACATAGCTGTTTCGGAGGATCCGAAAGTTGGAAAGTGCCAACCCAGAGATACGTTTTGGTATCGGGTCAGAAATGAGTTCAATAAAAACAACTTTCAACGTCGCACCAAGGACATGATGTCAAGCAAATGGAAAACGTTGAACAGCATATGCACAAAGTTCAACGCTTGTTACATACGTGCGCAACGGGAACAACGAAGCGGGGAAAGTGAGGTGGATGTGACGAAACGGGCAAAGCAATGGTATCGTGAGGAATCCAAAGGAGCACCGTTTGGTCTGTGATGAGTGTGTAAATACTCATCATTTTTGGTCAAATCTGAACTGCAAAACATTTAAAAATGCTCAGAAATGCATCAAAATACTGAAAATATCTCAAAATTGCATTTTATATGTTTCAGATGCAAAATGTTTAAAATCAGATGAAAAACGAGCTAAGTTTGCATAATTGGCAGTTTTAGTCCCCCAAGTTTCAAAAGTTGTCAGAAATAGTCCCTGAGCACTTATTTTAAAAGAAAAGTCACCAAAGGTCCTTTTAAAATTATAACTTATCATAATTAGTCCTTTGGTGAAAAATGTCAAAAGTTTTGAGAAGTTACAAGTTTGGTCCTTCAAGTTTCAAATTTGGCAAAAATAGTCCTTGGAAGTTTGAAAATGTCTTTAATGGTCCTTGTACTATTGAAACTTGGCAAAAGTGACCCTTGAAACAACTTTGCAAAAATGGCATATTTGGTCCTTGGTTTTTGTGAAATTGCAAAAATGGTCCTTGTATTAATACCAAGGCTTGACCCTTACCCCCCTTTTTGAACCCCTGCCTTAATAATTCCCCCAAGTCAAACCCCCAGTCAACCCAACCCTTCCCTCCATTTTCTTTCTTCTTCACCCACCTCGCCTGCAACACTCAACCCACCTCTCCTCCAGCTAACCCTCACCATCCTTGTCCCCTTCACCTCACCAAACAGCCAAAAAGCATTTAATGCTTCCCCCCCCCCTTTGCACTCAACCCCCAGTGGCTATATTAGTTTCCCCGCCAAAAGTCATCAAACGACCAAAATTGTCTCAAGTGATCCAAGGGCCAAGATTAAAAGTGGGATTTGCTCAGAGATGTGAGAGAAGCACATTTGCTATAAAAAGGAGGAAGAAGAGAGAGTGAAGAGAGTAGTACTTAGTTTTTATTTTCATATGTATGTCGTTTTAAAATTTCCATGTCTTAAATAGGTTCTAAGTTGCAATTTCAAGTTTAATTGTATCAAACTAAGTTGTTCCAGTGTATTGAAACTCATTTCAAGTATTAATAGGTTTCATTTAAGTTTCATGTTTTTATATCCACTGTTAAAAAAATCAGTTTCATGCTCTTATACTCAATGCTCCAAGTAGCTTATTTTTAACTCAAATAAGCTTATTTAAGCTGTTTATAGCTTTTAGTAAGCTTAAGAAACATATGCAAGCAATATTCATGTTTGGTCAACAAAAGTCAACTGAAAAGCTCATTTGGACTTGGTTATGGAATTGGGTGTTGCAGAGCTTGATTTGGGTTGGAATAGCTTCAGTTAGTATAGTTATGGTTCTGGTATAAGTTGCTAATAAGCTGGACTGTTTGTGAGTACTTTATCTGTTTTCAACAATAGTATATTTTTGCATAATCTATATCTGTCTAAATTTGTTGTTAGCCTTAGTGTAGATCTGCTCATTTAACTGTTATTAGGTTAGAGTGATTCAGTTTCAGTAGTAGCACAAGCTAGATTAGTCATTTAGGTAGAATCATTAGCAAAACAGTTGTATAGAAGCTGTTTGGATCAGTGGGCTTATTTGAAATTGAGCCTTGGTTTGCACTTGACATCTGCATACTCAGTCTTAATAAAGGTCACTTGAATCAAATTTGTCAAAACTTTGCTTTTGCATAAGCTTTTAGTCAAAATCAACATTAATCTGTCCTAACTGCATAACTGTTGGAATTTATGAAGATCAAAAGCTTGATTTATGTTTAGAAATCAGTAGAGTAGCTTAATATAGCTTTACTTTAGCTTAATTCATCTCAATCAGTTCATAAATTGGAATCAAATCTCAGAATAGTCAACTTTTCAAAACTGCTTATAAAGTCAAAAGTGAAACCAGTTTTTACCCAACCTTTGTTGAATTTTCATGTATTCATTTCTGGTTCAAATTCATTAAAACTTTGGGATATTCTAGTTAAGCTGGTCAAGAGTTGGAAAGTGATTTTTGGAAATTTTTTGTAAGTCCTTATAAGCTCCAAATAAGCTGCTTAATAAGCTGCAAAGTGCCCTGTGCACACTCAGCATACACTGAGTGTGAGACAGGCACCTTGCAGACCTTGCATAGGTTTGGTTTTAGATCATTAGGGTCTGAAACTTGGTTTAGAGATAGTTAAGCTGGTGGACTTGAGTTCTTCATTTTTGTTTTTCACATAAGCTTTTTCAATAAGCTTGTGCTTAAGCTTCAAAGTAGACAGAAACTGTTGTGGGCACTTGAGTTTCTAATTCATCAAATCTATTTAGCTTGCACTTTAGAGGTTTAGGCTAGTTGTACTTAGTTGCTTTTGAGTAGTTTTAGCATATTATAGCTTCTGTGATAATTTGGTGCTCATTTGGTACCTCTAGCTTATTTTGAGTGCTTATTTATAAGCACTCTTCACTGCAGCTTCATATTCTCACACATAAGCCATTGTTTTTATATTTTTATTAGATTTAGAATATTAATTTAGACTTTTCCTGAATTTTTCATATTTTTCCAGCACTGTTTGATATTTTTCCTCATTTAAATCAGTTTTCAGAACTTTTAAATTAGCTTTTATTGCAAATAAATCAGAAAAACTTCAAAAAAATAAGTTTTCATTTTTCCTAGGTTAAGATAAATATAAAAAGTCAAAAATATATTTTTCCAGATTTTTCTTTGTTAAATTTGTAATTTTTAGCAATTTAATTAGTTTTAACTAGTTTTTAATTCATAAAAAATAGAAAAATAATCAGAAAAATATAAAATTAGTTTTGAAAATTCTCTTTAGTTATTTTAGATTTTTCTAAGTCATAATTTCATTTTTCTAGCTTTATTTCATATTTTCTTATATTTTTGGGTATTATTAAATAGGTAAAAATAGTTTTTAATTAATAATAATTAAATAAATAGTCATAAAAATAATTTTCTTTTTCTAAAAATTTTCTCTTATCATTAGGTTTGTAAAAATTTCATTTTTATATTTTTAGGATTAATACTGTTTCAATTTCACATTTTCTTTTGTACGTTACGTAGTTTTTAATTTAAATTTATAAATCAAGAAAACATCATTTTAAAAATAGTGATATCATTTATTTAATATAATTTATCTTTTTAATTTTCTTTAATTTGCATTTAAGCCCCTGTAATTTATAAACTTTTTCTTTAGGTATAATCAATCATAACCTTTTCCCATTCAAATTCACCCGATCACTATACGTTTGGTGATTCAGTGCACAGCTCGTTGGGACTTAACGACCTGGGGAAACACTATACTCCTCTAGATCTTCATTGAATTGTTTCTGAGCTGTTTGAAGTTTATTACGGTTGACCATTCACAAGTGGTTAGCTTGTGTGATAAAACTTGACGGTTCAGCATCGATCAAATTTTGGCGCCGCTGCCGGGGAGCTGTGCTAATTATCTTACGCTTAGCAGATTAGTGATTTGAATATTCACTCCTTTTTTATACCATCTATATCTATATATATTTTCTTATAAAAAATCCAGAAACCCAAAAACATCTTAAAACGTATAAAACACAAAAATATTTTTCTTTTGTTTATATATATATAAAAGATAAAAATACAAAAAGATTTGTCGTTTTCTTTGTTTAATAATAACAACATAAAAAATTGCCACCGCAAACCAAGGCAGTGTACTACCTAACTGGGGGTACGACCATAATAAGTTCCCGAACCAAAGATTAAAACTTGCCTTTGTGTCCTTGTGAGTGGTGTACCTTTTTCAAAGAAGTCATTCATCTTGTGATTATTGGTTTAAGTTCACTGTCGTTTTGCCTCGATATTGTTTTAATTGGATTTGTTGTTATATCTACTTTTCAAAACCATAAAACCCAAAAAGATTCTTCTTACCCATTTTTCATAATTCCCTTCCTTAACTCTGAGATTTCTTAGAGTTAACTCTAGTGTATGCGCACTCGCTCTTCTAGGTCTGTAAGCCCATTTCGTGAGCTTGTCAGGATTCCAAGAAGGCATGTCCGTAGACGTTCTGCCCCATCAGTCGGATCTGAGATCCGGACTGCTGACACTACTTCCGTTATCATGGCGGAAGAACGTCCTATGTGTGAGCTTCTCCAGGCACCCATCGACGGGTATGGAGATGCTATTGTAATCCCAGCCATTGTGGCTGAAAATTTTGAACTCAAAACCGGGTTACTAAATCTTGTAACCTCAAGTCAATTCTATGGTTTTGAGCGGGATGATCCTCATGCTCATATTCGATGGTTTAACAAGATTGCATCTACCATCAAATACAAGAATGTCCCTACAGATGCTGTCAAGCTTCTTCTGTTCCCATTTTCCCTTGAGGGGCAAGCCCGGATTTGGCTTGAAAAACAACCCCCTCAATCAATCGAAACATGGGAAGACCTAGTGAAGAAATTTGTGAACGAGTTTTATCCACCTTCCAAAACCACGAGTCTAAAAAACAAAATCATCAAGTTCACACAAAAGTTTGATGAATCCTTCAGTGAATCGTGGGATCGTTTTAAGGAGTTGCTCCGCAAATGTCCTCACCACGGTTTCTCCGAGTTGATGCAACTCGATACTTTCTATAATGGAGTGAGTCAATCTGATCAAGATTCTCTCAATTCCTCCGCTGGAGGAAATTTCTTGAGCAAAACTGTAAAAGAAGCTTTAGCGATAATTGAAAACAAGTCTAAAGTCCGCACTGCACGAAGCAAACCGGTTGTTTCCCAAGTCAGTGTTGGTCCTTCTTCTTCATCGCCCGTGAGTCAATCTAGCACCGATGCTAAGATTGACAAACTCACGGAAGCAATTCAAGCTTTGGTTCTCTCCAACCAAAAGAAAGTTTCTTTTCCACAAACTTCACCTCCTGCTGAAGTTAAGAAAGTGGAAGTCTGTGTTACTTGCGGTGGCCCCCATGCCTATTACAACTGTATGGCCACCAATGGTAACCCTTTTGAAGCAAACGCTGTGGGCGGGATTTCTAATCCAGGAGGCAACCAATACCGTGCTCCTATAGACCCGAACCACCGTCCTAACCACTACCCTGGACCACCCGGTTTCAACCAAAACCAAAACCGTAATCAAAATCAGAATAGAACGAACCAAGGTTTTCAAAACCAAGGTAATTTTAGTCAAAATAACGGTTTTCAAAATCAAAGTCAAAACTTCCAACACCAAGGAAACTTTAATAGAAACCAAGGTCAGGGAAATTTCAACCCAGGGTATTTTCATTGCAATAATCAAGGAAATTTCCAAAATCAAGGCCCTAATCCAAACAATAGAGGCCAGAATTTTCCTGTGCAAAATCAAGCCATTGTTCCAACTGGACCATCATCTGATGAGTTGTTGAAGCAATTCATGAAATCCCAAGAGGAAATGAACAGGTTGTTGGTTAGCCAGATTTCTGACATTAAGAAGTCTTTAAATGATCGACCCTCGGGCTCAGGTACTTTACCTAGCAACACGATCGCTAATCCGAGGGGCGATGCAAAGGCGATCACAACCAGAAGTGGTGCTTCATACGATGGACCCGCTATTCCTAATACTTCTTCTTCTTCTCTCCCAAAGGTAGTGGAAAGTGAACCTGAGGCGACAAAGGACCAAGTGCAACCTACTAGCTCACAAGGTACAGCACATGTCCATCCTCAAGTTGTCCCGAAACCCAAAACCAAACCTGGAGTTGTTTTTGAACCTCCAGTTGAAAACCCCAAATCCAAAACTTCTATTCCTTACCCATCACGTTTAAATGAGCAAAAGCTCCGCGAAAAAGCCAGTCATCAAATGGAAAAATTTTTTCAAATTTTCCAAGAGCTACATTTTGACATAAGCTTTGCGGATGCTATCATGCTGATGCCCAAGTTTGCATCAACTCTCAAACACATGTTAAGCAACAAGGAAAAACTGTTTGAAATGGCTAAAACTCCTTTGAACGAGAACTGCTCAGCAGTTCTGTTAAAGAAGCTTCCCGAGAAGCTTGGAGATCCTGGAAAATTTCTTCTTCCTTGTGTTTTTCCAGGGATGATTGAATGCTTTGCCCTTACCGATCTTGGTGCAAGCATCAATCTGATGCCTTATTCAGTATGGAAGAAACTTTCTCTTCCAGAACTTATTCTTACCTGCATGACTCTTGAGCTTGCAGATCGTTCTATATCGCGTCCTCTTGGCATCACCGAGGATGTATTCGTGAAAGTAGGAAAGTTCCATTTTCCAGCTGACTTTGTGGTTGTTGATTTCGATGCTGATCATCGGGTTCCCCTCATTGTTGGACGAGGATTCCTGAGAACGGGCCGTGCTCTCATTGATGTATTTGAGCAAGAAATCACGTTACGTGTGGGTAATGAAGCTGTTACCTTCAACCTTGTTCAAACTTCAAGGTACTCCTCAAATTATGAAGCTGAATCGGCTAATCGAATCGATTTAATTGATATTGCTTCAGAGGAGTACTCTCAAGAGTTTCTTGGTTATTTTCATAATTCTGTGAGTGGGGATTCCACCACATCTTCTCAACCAATCATTGCCGACTCTTCCCCCTCTCTTACTCCGTTTGAGGGAGGTGACTTCTTTCTAGAAGAGATCGACGAGTTTCTTGCTAATGATGAATAAATTCCGCCGGGAATTGATGGTGTTTATGATTCGGAGGGAGATATCCTTTATCTTGAGCAATTGTTAAATGAAGACCCATTACCTTCACTCCCTCCGAAAGAGATCACAATTGAGGTAATCAAATCAGTACAAACATCTACTGAAGAATTTCCCGAGGTTGAACTTAAGGACCTACCTCCTCATCTCGAGTATGCATTCTTGGAGGGTGATGATAAATTACCCGTCATAATTGCTAAAGACTTAACTGAGGAGGAGAAGACTGCTCTCATAAAGGTCTTGAAGTCACACAAGCAAGCAATTGCTTGGAAACTCTCCGACATTAAGGGTATCAACCCTGAGTTTTGTACTCACAAAATCTTGATGGAGGATGACTTCAAGCCAGCAGTCCAACATCAGAGAAGGATGAATCCTAAGATTCACGAGGTTATCAAACAAGAGGTTCTCAAACTTCTTGATGCCGGTTTAATTTACCCGATCTCTGATAGTCCTTGGGTCAGTCCCATCCACTGTGTTCCGAAAAAGGGTGGCATAACTGTTGTCACAAATGAAGAAAACGAGTTAATTCCAACTCGATTGGTTACGGGATGGCGTGTGTGTATTGACTATCGCAAGTTAAACGAAGCCACCCGTAAAGACCATTTTCCTCTACCCTTCATGGACCAAATGCTTGAGAGATTAGCAGGGAACGAGTACTATTGTTTCCTTGATGGTTTCTCGAGATATTTTCAGATCCCCATTGATCTGCTGGATCAAGAAAAGACCACATTCACCTGCCCATACGGAACTTTTGCCTACAGACGTATGCCTTTTGGCCTATGTAACGCTCCTGGCACGTTCCAACGATGTATGATGGCAATTTTCCACGACATGATCGGGGAAACAATGGAGGTGTTTATGGATGACTTCTCGGTCATTGGGGACTCATTTCAAACATGTCTCTCCCATTTAGAAAAAAATGCTAAAACGGTGTGAAGACACCAATCTTTGTCTAAATTGGGAGAAGAGCCACTTTATGGTCAAAGAAGGCATAGTCCTTGGCCATAAGATTTCCAAAAACGGGATTGAGGTAGATAGAGCAAAAGTTGATGTTATTGCCAAATTGCCTCATCCTACTACCGTCAAAGGTATTAGGAGTTTTCTAGGTCATGCCGGGTTTTATCGCAGATTTATACAAGATTTTTCTAAAATCGCTCGGCCTATGACCCATCTTCTCGAAAAAGATGCTCCTTTTATCTTCTCACCTGAGTGCATCGAAGCTTTTGAAACATTAAAGATAAAGCTTACTGAAGCACCCATTCTAGTTGCCCCCGACTGGGATTTACCCTTTGAACTCATGTGCGATGCAAGTGATTTTGCTATCGGTGCAGTCTTGGGGCAACGTAAAACCAAGCATTTTCAGCCTATCCACTACGCGAGTAAGACTATGACTGAAGCTCAAACCCATTACACCACTACAGAAAAAGAATTATTAACTGTGGTGTATGCGTTTGAGAAGTTTCGGCCATACCTAATCTTGACCAAATGCGTGGTGTATACGGATCACTCGGCTCTCAAATATCTCTTCGCAAAGCAAGATGCAAAGCCGAGATTGCTCCGTTGGGTTCTCCTCCTACAAGAATTTGATATCATTATACGTGATAAAAAAGGAGCTGAGAACCTGGCTGCTGATCATCTGTCCCGTCTAGAAAACCCTCACCAGAATGTGTTTGAGAAAAAGGAAATAAACGAAACATTTCCTCTCGAAACACTCAATGTGGTTTCTTTTCGCGGAGACTCTTCTACCCCATGGTTTGCTGACTTTGCAAATTACCATGCGGGTAACTTTGTGGTGAAAGGGATGTCGTCCCAACAGAAAAACAAATTCTTTAAAGATGTGAAACATTATTTCTGGGACGACCCCTACTTATTCAAAATTTATGCGGATCAAGTCATCAGGCGATGTGTGTATGGTCAGGAAGCCAATGACATTCTCAAGGCTTGCCATTCTGGACCTACTGGGGGACATCATAGCCCCAACTACACCGCCAAGAAGGTGTTTGATTCCGGATTTTATTGGCCCACGATTTACAAGGATGCCCATGAATTTGTCAAAACCTGTGACGCTTGTCAGCGTCATGGAAATATCTCACAAAGAAATGAAATGCCACAAAACGCCATTCAAGTGTGTGAGATTTTTGACATCTGGGGCATTGACTTTATGAGGCCATTTCCTTCATCTCGCGGTAATAAATACATACTCGTGGCCGTTGACTATTTGTCAAAATGGGTTGAAGCGAAAGCTTTACCTACCAACGATGCCCGAGTTGTTGTGAAATTCTTAAAATCTCTTTTTGCTAGGTTTGGAACTCCACGAGCTATAATCAGTGATCGTAGTACGCATTTCTGCAATGACCAGTTTGATAGAGTCATGCAAAAGTATGGTGTAACTCACCGTCTCTCTACTGCGTACCACCCCCAAACAAGTGGGCAAGTGGAAGTTTCCAACCGAGGGATTAAAAGAATTCTTGAAATGACAGTAGGCGAAAACCGTGCCTCTTGGTCGGATAAGCTAGATGACGCACTCTGGGCCTTCCGTACAGCTTATAAAACACCCATCGGGTGTACTCCATACAAGCTAGTGTACGGGAAGGCATGTCATCTGCCGGTTGAGCTTGAGCACAAGGCATACTGGGCCTTGAAACATGCCAACTTCGATATTCAGGCAACTGGTGATCACCGGAAAGTTCAAATGAATGAATTAAATGAACTCCGTGATCAAGCATACGAGAACTCTTTGATCTACAAAGAAAAGACAAAGAAGATTCATGACTCCAAAATCAAAAACCGCGTTTTCAACGTCGGTGATCGAGTCCTTCTTTTCAATTCAAGATTGAAGATTTTCTCGGGAAAACTAAAATCCCGCTGGTCTGTAGAAGAAACAGAAAAGAAACATCTAGTTTCTCAAGAGCATACGAACTAGTGCCTCAAGTAAATTAAGTAAGTAAACTTGAAAGGCCACTAGTGGTCAACGGACTTATAGCTTCAACCGTACAAAGTTCCGGGTCATACGGAACACGAGTTCGAGTTGGCCGTCTACTGTACGGAAGGGCATGTGATCGAACATACCTCATGTGGGCTACCCACAAAATATTCGACATGCCTTCCGGGTCTCACGCAGTAGATCGAATAGGCTGGTTCTCCGTGCCAAAAGCGGATGACAGTAAAGTTCTTAAGAAAATTAGGGAGCCAACCTTTGAAGGT
>BPTQ01000006.1:67993700-68250389 GCA_019973895.1 Chrysanthemum seticuspe | reverse complement strand
AAGAGACAGCTTTAATGGTCCTTGTACTATTGAAACTTGGCAAAAGTGACCCTTGAAACAACTTTTCAAAAATGGCAGATTTGGTCCTTGGTTTTTGTGAAATTGCAAAAATGGTCCTTGTATTAATACCAAGGCTTGACCCTTACCCCCCTTTTTGAACCCCTGCCTTAATAATTCCCCCAAGTCAAACCCCCAGTCAACCCAACCCTTCCCTCCATTTTCTTTCTTCTTCACCCACCTCGCCTGCAACACTCAACCCACCTCTCCTCCAGCTAACCCTCACCATCCTTGTCCCCTCCACCTCACCAAACAGCCAAAAAGCATTTAATGCTTTCCCCCCTCCCCCCTTTGCACTCAACCCCCAGTGGCTATATTAGTTTTCCCGCCAAAAGTCATCAAACGGCCAAAATTGTCTCAAGTGATCCAAGGGCCAAGATTAAAAGTGGGATTTGCTCAGAGATGTGAGAGAAGCACATTTGCTATAAAAAGGAGGAAGAAGAGAGTAGTACTTAGTTTTTATTTTCATATGTATGTCGTTTTAAAATTTCCATGTCTTAAATAGGTTCTAAGTTGCAATTTCAAGTTTAATTGTATCAAACTAAGTTGTTCCAGTGTATTGAAACTCATTTCAAGTATTAATAGGTTTCATTTAAGTTTCATGTTTTTATATCCACTGTTAAAAAAATCAGTTTCATGCTCTTATACTCAATGCTCCAAGTAGCTTATTTTTAACTCAAATAAGCTTATTTAAGCTGTTTATAGCTTTTAGTAAGCTTAAAAAACATATGCAAGCAATATTCATGTTTGGTCAACAAAAGTCAACTGAAAAGCTCATTTGGACTTGGTTATGGAATTGGGTGTTGCAGAGCTTGATTTGGGTTGGAATAGCTTCAGTTAGTATAGTTATGGTTCTGGTATAATTGCTAATAAGCTGGACTGCTTGTGAGTACTTTATCTGTTTTCAACAATAGTATATTTTTGCATAATCTATATCTGTCTAAATTTGTTGTTAGCCTTAGTGTAGATCTGCTCATTTAACTGTTATTAGGTTAGAGTGATTCAGTTTCAGTAGTAGCATAAGCTAGATTAGTCATTTAGGTAGAATCATTAGCAAAACAGTTGTATAGAAGCTGTTTGGATCAGTGGGCTTATTTGAAATTGAGCCTTGGTTTGCACTTGACATCTGCATACTCAGTCTTAATAAAGGTCACTTGAATCAAATTTGTCAAAACTTTGCTTCTGCATAAGCTTTTAGTCAAAATCAACATTAATCTGTCCTAACTGCATAACTGTTGGAATTTATGAAGATCAAAAGCTTGATTTATGTTTAGAAATCAGTAGAGTAGCTTAATATAGCTTTACTTTAGCTTAATTCATCTCAATCAGTTCATAAATTGGAATCAAATCTCACAATAGTCAACTTTTCAAAACTGCTTATAAAGTCAAAAGTGAAAAACCAGTTTTTACCCAACCTTTGTTGAATTTTCATGTATTCATTTCTGGTTCAAATTCATTAAAACTTTGGGATATTCTAGTTAAGCTGGTCAAGAGTTGGAAAGTGATTTTTGGAAATTTTTTGTAAGTCCTTATAAGCTCCAAATAAGCTGCTTAATAAGCTGCAAAGTGCCCTGTGCACACTCAGCATACACTGAGTGTGAGACAGGCACCTTGCAGACCTTGCATAGGTTTGGTTTTAGATCCTTAGGGTCTGAAACTTGGTTTAGAGATAGTTAAGCTGGTGGACTTGAGTTCTTCATTTTTGTTTTTCACATAAGCTTTTTCAATAAGCTTGTGCTTAAGCTTCAAAGTAGACAGAAACTGTTGTGGCACTTGAGTTTCTAATTCATCAAATCTATTTAGCTTGCACTTTAGAGGTTTAGGCTAGTTGTACTTAGTTGCTTTTGAGTAGTTTTAGCATATTATAGCTTCTGTGATAATTTGGTGCTCATTTGGTACCTCTAGCTTATTTTGAGTGCTTATTTATAAGCACTCTTCACTGCAGCTTCATATTCTCACACATAAGCCATTGTTTTTATATTTTTATTAGATTTAGAATATTAATTTAGACTTTTCCTGAATTTTTCATATTTTTCCAGCACTGTTTGATATTTTTCCTCATTTAAATCAGTTTTCAGGACTTTTAAATTAGCTTTTATTGCAAATAAATCAGAAAAACTTCAAAAAAATAAGTTTTCATTTTTCCTAGGTTAAGATAAATATAAAAAGTCAAAAATATATTTTTCCAGAATTTTCTTTGTTAAATTTGTAATGTTTAGCAATTTAATTAGTTTTAAATAGTTTTTAATTCATAAAAAATAGAAAAATAATCAGAAAAATATAAAATTAGTTTTGAAAATTCTCTTTAGTTATTTTAGATTTTTCTAAGTCATAATTTCATTTTTCTAGCTTTATTTCATATTTTCTTATATTTTTGGGTATTATTAAATAGGTAAAAATAGTTTTTAATTAATAATAATTAAATAAATAGTCATAAAAATAATTTTCTTTTTCTAAAAATTTTCTCTTATCATTAGGTTTGTAAAAAATTCATTTTTATATTTTTAGGATTAATACTGTTTCAATTTCACATTTTCTTTTGTACGTTACGTAGTTTTTAATTTAAATTTATAAATCAAGAAAACATCATTTTAAAAATAGTGATAGCATTTATTTAATATAATTTATCTTTTTAATTTTCTTTAATTTGCATTTAAGCCCCTGTAATTTATAAACTTTTTCTTTAGGTATAATCAATCATAACCTTTTCCCATTCAAATTCACCCGATCACTATACGTTTGGTGATTCAGTGCACAGCTCGTTGGGACCTAACGACCTGGGGAAACACTATACTCCTCTAGATCTTCATTGCATTGTTTCTGAGCTGTTTGAAGTTTATTACGGTTGACCATTCACAAGTGGTTAGCTTGTGTGATAAAACTTGACGGTTCAGCATCGATCAGTCTGGATGACGCTTGGGAGGTTTTGCGTCATTATAAGAAATGGGACACGCCGGCACCGGTTGATTTAACCGGCGATGTGCCAAGCCAAACAAACGAGGCTTTGTTTGGTAATGATGAACAACCACGCCCCATGGGAAAGAAATGTGCTACCAAGAAAGCAAGATCCGAGACTACAACAAGTACTGGGGGAACAAGCACTGGAGGAACGAGCTCGTCAGCTTATTTCACAGAAACTATGGCAAACGAGTTTCGTATGAAACGAGAAGTCTCCGAAGCGGCGTATCGGGCCCAGCAGGAAAGAGATCTCACATTAACAAGGTTGGAAGAGATAAAGTTTTTGATGACGCCTACTGAGGGGCAAGATCCAATGGTCGTGGAGTGGATCAATGACAAAAAAGGTCGAATCATCAAAAAATATAACTTGAAACCTCGTCACAGATCGTATTCTCGTCATTTCCTTTAATTTGTTGTAACGTTTTATTTGCAGTTTTTTTTTTATTTCGTTGTAATTTTTTTTTAAATCTCGTATTGTAATATGTTGTCAATTTTAATGAAATGTTTGTTTTAGTTTAATAAATGAAGTGTTTGTTTTAGTTTAGGGGTTGAAATTGAAAATATGAAATGTTATTGATGTTATTGATGTTATTGGGATGTTATGGTTGTGGGTGTTTTTTGGGGATGTTAATGTTAAATGTTAAAGCTGATGTGGCGCTGACATGGACGGTGTTATTGGTGTTATGGTGTTATGATTGGGAATGCTCTAAGAAATAATAGGAGACTGACACTTTTAAATTGAAACGAGTTAAACGCAACAAAAAAACAATTGGTTGAAGAAAGTCGTTGGAAAATGACGCAAATATTGAAATATATATAACTACAAAGCAGCCATTTTTAGGCATTTTAGGAGTATTATTATAAAAGCAAATTACCTAAACGATCCATATCAAAACTCATTTTACAAATACAAACTCTTTTTCAACACTTTACAAGAACGAACATAAAAATGTCACATCAACTGTGAGGACCACAACTGTGAGGACCACCTTTTTTTCTTTCTTCAGCCATCTCCTTTTTCTTTCTTTTCTTCATCACCTACTCATATCTCAAAGCATTCATCCATCTTCACAAGCCATGTTGGTCATTGTTGGCCTTGAGTTTGACCACAGTATTAGTCTTCTTTGACGTTGGGAAAAGTTATGATAAGCATACCATCTTTTATCTTTGTGTTAAATGACATCATCCGCATATAGATATATACTACTGGAGCATGTTCTCTTACATTTCTTATTCTTCGTAAGCATCCCAGTTTCCCATTCCCATATCTAGGTATATGCATAGGCCTTCATGAGATGGGATCATGGTCTGCAGCAGCCACCAGCAACCATCTTCAACCTCACCCACGCCCAAGGCCACGCCCAGCAAGCATCTTCAACCTCACCCACGCCCAGGGCCACGCCCAGCAAGCAATCTTGCCGTACTACGCCCAGGGGCCACGCCCAGCAAGCAATCTCGCCCAAGCCCGGCTGTACCACGCCCAGGGCCTCGCCTGGCAAGCAATCTCACATGTACCACGCCCAGGCGGAAAGTTCATTTTCGTAAATACTCTGTGTGAGAACCTGTTTCGTAAACAGGTATCAATTATAGTTCATTTTCGTAAAAAGCTCTTATTATAATTGTCATCTTTAAATTGCTTGAAATATAAAATTCACAAGTTGAACTGTTGAAGTGAAGAAAAAGCAAGTGAAAATATTGAATAGTTGCACACTTACGCTAAGCACAACAGTGATGCTTGACGACATTCATTTTGTTTGTCACATCAGCTTTCACTCTCCGACAATTTATAAACAATTTTTTGTCACAACAGTGACGACCTTCATTTTTATTTTATTTTATTATTTTGTATTTTTTACTTTTTTTCCCCAAATTATTTTACTTATAAATACTCATTAATTCACCAATTTTTAAACAATAACTTACAACACTCTTTCACCATTTTATACAAAAATATCTCAAAAAAACACTTCTCGAAATAATCCCCCGACACCTCGAAGGAACGGTTAATCTAAAAAATACCCCCCCCCCCTCAAACCCCAATTGCGGTTCATCGTCACAATAACATACACACCAATCTATGTGTAACAACCCCAAAATATCGTAGCAGAAGATAGTGTCACTAGGGTATTACTTCATAGTTCCTAGTACAAGTTACAGAAAACAACTTTAAATGAGACGTTTTGAAAATAAATTATTATTCGATTTATGAAAATTATCAGAGTTTATTACAACAGAGGTCCTACAAGTTTCTTAGTACATACTAAGTGCAACATAAAATTTAAAATTTTACCAAAAAAAACATAAAATTTAAAAGTTTTTTTAATGATAATAATATGCATCGTTTTCAAAATATTTTCTGTGCGTCTTCACATAGCTTAAACCTTAAGGACCTGAGATAAAACATGCAAAAACAACAACACAGTGGTTGAGTGAATTCATAGATTTATAGTAACGGACAATAAATTTTCGAGAGAAAATCGTGTAACTCACGATAGTTATAAAACAGTTATAAAACAACTATTATTGAACTAAGCTCATGACACGGAAAACATTAACTGTATATATCAAACAATATTATACATAATTATAATGGCCCCGTGTAGGTACTTGCCGTATACCTAGTATTTCAAATATAGTTCATCTGGTTACCGATCTGGCTAACACAAACGGGATTCGCCAATCCTGATATATAGTAATTAACGGTGCATGATCTGCGGTCATTTTAAAATAGTGTTACTTAGGCAATAATACATTCAGATAAACAAACATTTTGTAAATAGCTGTCCATATAAACATAGTTTATTATGTATCTCCACGAAGGAGTTTATAAAATAGTTAAATGAAAAATAGGGCTATGAACTCACCGATATGATAAGCGATGGATTACGATGATATTAAATATATCAAGAACTTGCAATCTCAATAATGACCTAAAAATATAGTAAGCATGTCTTAGGGTTATATATATGTGACGAGAATCTATGAAATAAGTTTTTATATACTTTTGACATTGTACACATTTTCGTAAGTTTACAAAAATGCAAAACTTTAGTTTTTATTAAATCTTGAAAACAATAACAAGCACTATTTATAAGTTCTTTATGGTTCGGGTCTTAGGTCATTTTTAATATTTCACCTATTCCGTAAATCATTACGCCTAAGTCATATTTAATCTTATAAAAAGGTAAGTGAGTCATTTTTTCGTTAGTGGGTCATACCACTTCGGTTTTTATATAAACGTGGTCAAGCGTTTTTAAATAATACTAATCATTAACGTTAAGTTTTTATATGAATCTAGTTATCTCGTTTTAATGTCCACATTATTCCTAAACCGTAAATCATTATGTATTAGTTTTTATGTCCTTGGAAAAGTGTATAAATGTATTTATAAATTTTAGGTGTTCTATAGTACTGATTAGCTCATAACATAAGTCCATATTACAAATATAATCTTATAAATTGATGTTGTTTTGGATAGCTCACTACAGTCCCGCGAAAACGCGGATAAGTTGATTTCTACAAGTCCGTTGGACGCAGGGTTTTTGGCTACGTTTAAGTTTAAGTTTTAACTACATTTCATAAAAATGGGACGAGTTTCAGAAATGACCAGAACAATGAGGTTTTTCCAAATGAAATCTGATGTGTAGTTTTTGATATCTTTTACCATTTCGGCTCTAATTTACTCATCATGAGTTATGAGATGGGCCTAGTGGAAAAATGACCACAAAACATAGATCTAGAATCCTATCTTATTACCTAAAGCTCAAAGTCCACTGAGTTGTGTAGCCAATTCGTGTTTTAGGGCTGTTTAGAAATTAAGTTTTATAAATCATACCTAGGGTTTGTTTTAACTTATTTTCATAGTTTAGATCATGTGTTTAATGTCAAGCACTTACAAAATAATACATACATAATAAAAATAACTAAAATCTTGTATCATATTACAACTATATTCAATGAATATGAAAATAAACATAAACCTTTCTACTCTTCAAGAACATAAACCTTACAAGAACAAGAACACTAAACAACACATAATCATTTCTACTCTTCAACTCTTTCTTCCAATCTTTACACACTTGATTTTAACCGTATATAACCCTTGTAAAAACCTTTTTAACTTAGCCCTTAAACCCTTGATTATCTGTCACATCAACCAAATAATCACCAAATAAACACAAGATAACTATAAAAGTCAATAGTACCTATAACTTTTATGTATAACTTGAAGCTAGAAAATCAACTATGGATGGTGTATGGTGATGTGAAGTGGATGGCATAAGAGAAGAGAAGGAGAAGGGTAGAGAGTTTTTGGTCTAAGGTTGACTAGTTATGAAGATTTGATAAGTAAATATCTTGATATTATAGAAGACTTAGTAGTTAAGTATAACATGTGTAATGATGTTATGTATGATGCATTCTCACCAAGGCACATGGCTTGGTGAGTCATAGGAAAATCGCCACCTATGTGGTGGTGATAAGTATGTAGTTATCTTGCTTGATATATATTTTACGGAGTGTAGTTTGATCCCGATAATTGCTAACGTTAAGTCTTTAAGTCACGATACTTAAAACCGGGTAACTTACAAATATAAAACTTATAAATTTATTAAAAATTATCAATATACTCTATCTTAGTATATTAAATGAGTGATAAGTTTAACGGAGCGCTTAAACGTTGTTAAAACCTAGAGACGTAGGTTTAAATACGCATAAAACGTAAAACGTAAAGCATATAAGGTTTATGTAAAAATGGAAAAATAGCAATATTACATATAAAATATGTCTATTAGCAAAAATAAAATATGTAGAACACCTAGACTAATCATATTCTAGTGTTGATTACGAATTAAACTTACGCGATTGAACTTTCTTGATTATACGTGAAAGTATTTACTTAAATAATAAGGTAACAATAAATAGAAATATAGAGTTAAGTAGTAACCTAAAATGTACGAGTTACTACACCATGTCTCCCATTTATTTATTTTCAATGGTAGAGGAATCAATTATTGAATATGAGGTAGGTGATGAACATGAAACTAAAAGTTATGGAAATGCCGATGGATTTCTTACTAAGGAACAAGAACAACAACTTATTCTGGATGAAGAGGCATTAATATAAACATTAGAAGAAGCAAGAGCTGAAAAAGAGTGGGAGGAGAGAATTAGGGAAGAACAAGCTCATGATAAGTTATCCAGGTCGGAATTTGGGGTGTATTCTGATTCGGAATCAGAATAATCTAAAACTTAAATCCTGTAGCTGACAAATTTATGTGTTTTAATTTTCGTATCGTAGTTTGTATTTTTGTTTCAATGTTGTATTTTGTGTTGCTGATGTAATGAATAAAAGTTCGTATTCTACATTTGTTCTTCGTACTCGCAGATAAATTTTCATTCATTTAAACAAAAATAGACATTGTGATATGAAAATTAAAAAACAATATAAAAACATAATACTCCTATTTATTTTTTACGTGCATCTAAACAAATTTATAATTCGTTTGTTGTTTCAATTTTCTCGCCTTTCTAAACAAAGCATTATGCATCTCGTAATCGAATTCAGATGCTTGATTCAAATAAGCGTCGATCAAAGCACGTTTCTATTATGGAATGTCATTGCATTCAGCGTACGCTTTTCTCAGATCATCTTTCGTTGCACATGCATTATCACATTCTATGGCTAAGGTCATAAGGAATTGCTAACGAGCTTTATCCTTGTCGATTTGTATTCTGAACCATAGCTTTGATTTCATCGACGGTATATGAAAGCGAAAAAGCCATTTAAAAAGTTGATGAAAGTATATATAAATTGTGTATAAAGTGATAAGATAAATAGGGTATTATGGGGTAAAAGGGGTTTAAATTTTAAAATTTTATTATTATTATTATTATTATTATTATTATTATTATTATTATTATTATTATTATTATTATTATTATTATTATTATTATTATTATTATTATTATTTTATTACATTGCTACAAAATCAAACGGTCAAAACATTTTTTAAACCAAAATCAAACTTGGGACATCGATCGAGAACACGACCAATTTCCTTCGCGACCTACACAGCCAAAATACAACATCAAGGCCGACCGATTGGGAAGTCGGTCGACCGGTTTTTCCCCCTTGCTGTGCAAGCCTTAGTCTAGTCATCTATAATGATTAAAAGACCTATTAAATAAGACTAGCAGGGTATTCGCGTGTTGCGGTGATGGGTACCTATGATTAAATTCCATACATCAACAAAATATAATGATGAGTTGATTAACCTGAGAAAAACAAGCCTGGTTCACCCATTTACCACGGTCCTCTGAGCTTCGTTTTTGGACGACTTTTATAAGTTTGTCGAACCGGTGGAGACTTCGGTTGCTGTTTAACCCGGTTGAACCCGTTGATCCGGTCCGGTTTTTAAAACCATATGTACCATCAACTTGTTTGCATATTAATTGTATGCAGCTTTGTGTGTTTTATTAGTTTGTACGATATGTATATTAACATACTTTTCATTTTAGGAGTGTTTTAAAAATTACATTTATTAAATAGTTATGGTTATCAATGTTTTTTTTCCTTCTTTTAAATTACACTATATTTTTTAATTAATTTTTTTTAAAACATGTATACAAAAAATATTTTAAAGTGTTGTAACAAATAGTATTATAGCTATACTTAAACTTTGTCATATTAATAATTCTGTTGATTTAATACCTTAAGACTTCTTTATTAAGGATGTCTGAAATACTTTATAATGTATTATAGATAAGATTGCAAAAATCGTGAATCAGTAGTCAGGTGATCGACCCCTTTATTAGCTTGTAATCAGTCTTGATGGGATTAATCGGATTGCCATTTCCAGCAAGTTTTAAGTATTTCTAGCGAAATTATCATTTCTTCACATAAAACACAATTCTTACACACAAGCACTCTTACACAATTATCTGCCTATTTTATTGCCAGTTCTATGCTTTTTGTTTCGTACAAATCGTAACTTAAATTTATTACGAACCGATTTTTATAAACCTTAAAAATCTAAAAATCGAAATTTTTAAAAAATTTATATATAGAGCAATTTTTTCACAAAATAAAGAATATTAAAATTTAAGTTTTATTATATATATTGTTTAATAATCCTAGTTATTACATTGTATATACTTTATAATATTTGTAGATGTTTTTTAAAGATATAAAAAAAATATAAAAATTCGTAATTTAATTCCGCAATAAACTCGTAATAAATTCAAATGATAAAAGTGAGAATAATATGAGTGTATGAAATATACATTAATTAATAAGTAGAGATAAAGTGAGGGGGCGTTGAGGCAGATCTATAGAAGACCTGTAAGAACTAAGAACATAAGAGCTAAGAACAATATAGAGAAAATGTAGAGAGAATATTGTAGAGAGAGAAATAGAGAAAACACTTATATTACTTCAAATCTTGATGCCTTAGAATGACAAGATACATGGATATTCATAGCCTTTAGTAGTACAACACATAAGCTTATAGTACAAGCATACATACTTTTTTACATAATTGCTCCATGATGTAAGCGCTTACATCATATGAGGGTTGACATCATTGAATATGTCATTATTTCACACTAGAAGATACTATAAATATTAAACACGCTTAAGACAAATAAAACACACTTAACATAATATTATACAGACTTAACTAAACATTAGATGTTGAGTCTTCTTCACGGGCTCCAGCGAGCATCGGATTCTGTTGGGTCGTCTTCGAATGGGTCAAAATGCTCACCATCATCATCTGATGAGTAAAGCGGGTTACCGTCTTCATCGTTAGATGTGTCTGCCTCATTTTCAAAATTATTAAGGAGCCAATGATAATTTGCTTCAACCCATTTGGTTGAATCTGGATGGTCATCACACCATGTTCTTACATTCCAGAAAATGAAAGTTGGTATCGTATCTGGGTCAACGCCGTTTGCTCGTGCCATCAACTCCTTGTTTTTGCAAAAAGGCTTCTATGTTTTCTTTCACATTTCTGACTGGTTGGATTAGTATGATACCAATCATGAATGAAACATTATGGGGAGTAATACATGACTGATCCTGTATCACGGAGAGCATTTAGTGGTAGAAAAGACCCTGGTCTTCGAAACATAACTAGGACGTAAGGACCTTTTATGTTGGGCTTGGTTGATAACCATTTTGTCCACTGGTGGTGAGGGACGAACCATTGTAGCATAGTAAGTAAATGCTTGGAATGGGCGGGAACATCGTTAAATTGGCTTTTGACAACATATGAGAGGAGCTTTTCTGCATTAAAAGAGATGCCAATTGTGAAACATTCAAAGAGGTAGAAGAAGAAACACAGTGCTTCTTTGGGAAATCTCCATAAATTATTGACATGGAACACATTGAGAAATGGGTAGTCGGGGTGGAATTTAAGGCCTTTCATGAACAACCCATGTTTTGCTATGAGGACAGCGAGGAATGTTTTGTAACACAGGTTGGCTCTTTTTTCAAATGTTAAATCTGCAATGGTTTCAACTATTTCCTCTGGTAGATCAAAAATAGGGATTGACGGTTGTAGAGTTGAAGAGGTTGGTGGCTGGGGAGTTAAAGAAGATCCTTCTCCACTTTGGGGGTGGCTGAGAGAACCATTAGGCGAAAGTTGGGGGTGTGGTTTTGGGTTTTGAGTGCATCCTTTATGTTCTTGTCTTCTGATTTATAGGCCTTTGGTCGGGAGAGAAAATCTGCAAGGACATTTTCTGTTCCTTTGATGTGTTTTACTGTGAACTTCCACTGTGAGAACCAGTTTGACCATCTTAAAAGCTGTGCATTAGGCAACATCTTCCTTTTAAATTGTAGCATTCTTGGAAAGGAAGACATATCCATCTCCACTTGGAATTCGTACCCTATCAAATGAAACTGGAACTTCTCAATTCCTCGTTTGACTACAAGGATTTCTTTGAAAGTGGAATGATAATGTAGCTCTGATGCTTTAAACGTGCCACTTTTGTATCCACACACGTGTCTCTTATTATTGTTATCTTGAACAAGTAGAACAACTCCCCAACACTCATCACTTGCATCTGTCTGAAGGATTCTTTTTTCTGAGGAGACAGGAATCTTTAGTGGAGGCATCTTTTCAGCAAGTTGCTTGATTGCTATCACTGCTTCTGTTTGCTTATGCATCCACTGTGAGGGGTTCTTTTTTATCATGGGTAACAACAGGGAAGTGTGATTTGACAGTTTTTGCAGGAAATCAGCCATATAGTTGACTAACCCAAGGAACTGTTGAATCATCTTTTGTGAAGATAATTCATCAGGGAATTTTAGTAATTCCTGAGCAACATGTGGTTGGGGATGGTATTTCCCATCAGAGATCTCCATGCCAAGGAAATGGATTGTAGTTATTCCAACTTCCATCTTCTTTTCGGACAATATAATCCCATACTGTGTGACTAAGGAATAGAAATTTGAAAGCAACTCTGCATGAGATTGTTCGTCTGGGGAAAACAGAAGAATATCATCAATGTAAACCAGTGTATTGGCTAGAATTGGCTCAAAGATGGTTATCATTGCCTTTTGAAAAGCTGATGGAGCGTTCTTTAAACCAAACGGCATTACTTTCCACTGATAATGATGATCTGGTATACAAAACTGTGGAAAACTAGAAGGGGGGGGGGGGTTGAATAGTTTTACCAATTTAAAACTTTCTTTTAAATATTTAGATCAACTTATGTCAATCTATTTGGTTTTTTATGTTGGACGTTGATAGATAGATATATAAACGTGTAATGAAAGATAAAGAGTAAGAAGCACATCACCACGACACAAGTATTTATAGTGGTTTGGCTACAAGGACACCTTCTTTGCCCAACTCCACTCCCCAAGTCACCTACTCGAGAGTTCGTAAACGCTACACCAACTCCTTATGGCGGAGAAGCCTTCACAACGTCGCTTACACCTTTTTCCGGTACTAAGCTAAATACCGAGTTCTTTCACACCAAGGCGAACCACACCTAACACAACGTCGCCTACCCTTTATACGGTGCTAGGCTAACCACCGAGTTCTTTCACACCAAGGAGAACTAATCCTATCACAACGTCGCCTACCCTTTATTAGGTACTAGGCTAAGCACCTAGTTCCATTACTATGGAGGAACTACTACTCTTCACAACACAACACCTAATATCAAGGAGATCCACTCCTTGTTACAACACCATCAAGGATATCACCATCCTTGGAAATAAACAAATACTTATATGTATAACGATGCACCTCATCGATTATACGACCTAGGCATTCTTCCCAAATGCCACTTGATTTGATTCTTAGGCATATTTCACTAATGCCTTTGACACAACGCTTGGCACCTTTCACTAATGCCTTCGTCTTGACACCTTTATCATTCTTCACTAATGCTTTGACATGGACGATAAGCACCTTTCACTAATGCCTTCGTCTTGACACTTTCGGCATCCTTTACTAATGCCTTTAACCCAACATCTATGGAGGAAGAAAGAACTATCAACAAGAGAACCTTAGTTGTCTTGATGATGACGAAGCATGGCAACTCATGGACTTGAGCTTGCTCGTCTTCAAGAAGTGGTGATCTCGCCTTTAAGAGGAACATAGAGAATCACACAAAAACAAAAGACAAACTACATAGATCACTTGGATATGTGGTTAGAGGGTTATAATACTTGGGGAAGTATATGTGTAAAGTGGTGAGTAGAAAGGAAGAAATAGCTCTCTATTTATAGAGGAAATTTTCTACTGTTCCCCGGAACCCGCGGATCCCTCCCACAAGGGATCCGGCTAGCACAAAGCTAGGGATCCGTGGGACGCTTCTCTTTGCCCATGGGTATTTTTGGTTATGGGTCATGGGTCATGGGTTATGGGTTGATCCATGGTTTTCTTTCTAGATACAATGTATCTTAAGGATACAATGAACTTGGTTAAGTGGTATATATAAAACCATGGGTTATGGGTCAATACCATTTGCTAGTTTTTACCCATTTAGTATATACTTAGTTTAAGTATATGCTAGCCCAATATGTAAACACTAGTTGTTGTACATATGTATCTAAATCATAAAATTACTTATACTTGTTTTAGTGTTTTATGTGAAAACGTAAATGTGTTAGGAAACTATTGACTCAAACTATTTACGTATTTTATTTGTTTCGTTAAAATGATTTTACGTTTGTTATTGACAAAACATTAGAAGATCGTAAAATATAAATAAACGTTTTTACGGCTTATTTGTATTAACAATCTCCCCCTTTTTGTTGATGACAAAACATAAAATTATTTTAAGAAAAAAACTAAAATACGTAGCAAATTTGAATTAGTAGTTTTTACTTTTTTCTCCCCCTTTTTGTCGAAACAAAAAGTGTTTGAAAGAAACTAACACAATTTTTATAAGAAAAATATGTAAAAATATAAAGAGAGCAAGTGACGGGAATGGTACTCGTCTTAACTCCCCCTTGACGAGTCCATCCCTTTGAGAGGGCGTCAAGGACATGACGTAAAATAAACTAATTGTGTTTGCAAATATGTTTGCAAATGGTTCGTCTAAGTGACGAAAACGTGCTCCCCCTTGAAGATTGGAAAGTTGCAATGGGGTGTCATGAAGTATAATCCAAAATCGGATTAAGTTTCAAATGTTTTTGCAATATCATTTGACACAAAGCTCCCCTAGCTTTATGGTGTCAAAATCTTCATGTGTTATTTTGAAATTCTACAAAGTAAAGGTTAGAAAGCAAGAGTATAATGCATAATTTCCTGCAAATAACACTCAAGTTAGTAGAAATTTGTCCTTCTGTACCACGGATCCCACGGTTCCCTTCTTGGAGGGATCCGTCTAGGCATTTTGGAGGGATCCGGCTATCTGGTGACAGTTTCTTCAACAGTAAAGATGTGTCAAACAATGCTAATGAAGAGATGATATATGTGTACAATAACAAGCACAACGCACAACATAATCATAGCATATAAATATTCATTCAATAAAACAAGAGATAATCAGACAAATCTCTAAAACTAAGAGAATGAACTAGGACATAGAAGTACCACTTAATACTAACTAGTTACTAAACTTAAAACGCGACAATGTGCTTGAGTCTAGGGATGAGTGGACTTGTTGATTTGATCCAACTTTGCAAGAAGATGATTAAACATGAAATGTATCTCATTTCGTGCTTCTTGAACAAGTCCTTGAGTGATTAGACAATTTGGACAATTATTGTCTTGGTTTGGACCCGGAGGGAAATGGATATTTTGAGGAGGTTCTATGTGTGATTGTGGGTCTTCATTTTGAGAAGTAGGATGAGGTTCTAAAAATGAGGGTAGTAATGGAACTTCTTACATATGATCAAGGTTGTTCCTTGTCTCCTATGATGGGCTAGTTGGCGTTGTTGGTGGTTCCCTATTCAATGAAAAGGTTGGTGAATGGGAGGTTCTTGGTGGTGAATGATCCAATGAGTAGATGTTTGGGTGAGAGAGAGGCTCATTCAAGGAGTGTGGTCCATGCTCAATGAATGAGGGTTTTGATGGCTTGCTGGAACTAGTCAAGTTTGGTTTTGAACTAGATGATCCTTTTTCTAGTCAGAAAGGTTTGATGCTAATCCTTGCGATTCTCTTAGCCTTTGTTGGATGAGTTTGGTGAGATGGGGTTCTAGTATCATTATCTCTAATGGGGGATGTTTCGGTGGATGAGATTTCATGGATCATTTGACCCTTTCTTTTGGATGATCCTAAGGTTGAGGAGTTGTTGCTAAGAGCCTTAGTCATGGTGATGATGATGCTAATGTAAGCTTCTAATTGCTAATTTTTTGAAAGGTAAGTGAGGATGGTGCCTTAAACCTAAGGTTGTTTGGTTTATAAAGAATAATTCGAATTAGGAAATTAAATTCTTGGCCACTTAAAGGATTAAGCATGCTCTTAAGATTTTGATCAGCTCTAGGAGGATAATAAATGAATGCTAAAAGTGGTTAGAGAACCAAAGGTGACTTAAAATTGAATATGGAAGCTGATTAAGGCTTTCTGCAGCTACGGATCACGCGGATCCCTCTCAGCAGGGATCCGCCTGGTTAAAGACCAGGGATCCGGCTGTCAGGCAGGTTTTAGGTGAAATGATTATGCTTTTGTAAGGTTTATTATCAATGGATTTTGAGGTTTTGACTTAATTTTGAAGTCTTTAGCTGTTGGATATCCCAAATCCTCAACCATAATAAGTGATGGTGCTTAATGATGGTTTTGACCAAGAAAATTGACTTTGGGTAGTCTAACTATGTGTTTGACAAGGATACCATTTAATCTGATATGGAGAAATGGTGGCAACAAGTCCTAGAAGTCAGATGATGACCTAAGAAGAATTTACTAAAATCTTTAAACATAAAGAAAAAATGAAAAACTATTTTTGAGCCTAATTTTGAGTCAAAGATGATTAGGATCAATTTGCTAAAATTGAAGAATGGACTAAACTAAGTGCTATCAGACGTGATAGATAATGTGTGAGTGTTGGAGCGGAATTATGGTGAGTTTTGACGAGTTGATAAATCAAAAATATTTCAAAATATATCCTAGGTAAGCCATGGATGAGAGTGAGGTTTTCAACTATTTGAGAAAGACTTAGTTGGCTCTAGTATCTTATGTTTGACTCGTGTGAGGTGATCTAGTAGACTATTTTGATGTAAGCAAATCTGTATTGCATATCAGAAGCCACGGATCCTGCGGTTCCCTTCTGGGAGGGATCCGGCTAGTTCAAATGCTGGGATCTGCCTACTGCAGATCAGAGAGCTTTCAGCAAATGTGCAACTTTGCACTTTATAGTAAATGCTTCTCCTAGTTGTTTCTATGGGGACTAAATGCAAGAACACAACTAATATAATGTATATCAAAGTAGGAAGAGCTAAAATTCCTAGAATGAGTGACGACGACCACTCAAGGGGTCGTAAAATCTCATTTTCCAAATACCTAAGTTAGGATTGTTTAGTGCCAAGATATGGCGATACCTACATACCTCGAGCATAGTTTAAAGTGGTACAAACCATTGTTTGAAATTGTTCATCATACATTTGGGTCCTAAGACCTTACCTCTCTTCTCCTCCACGTCCTCACCCGTCCTCCACTCTTTATCATACCATCTTCACTTCTTCTTCCTCAAGAAATTGGCGAAGCACTTGAAGATTCCCTTGGTTTGTTGCCATTCGGGTGATTCATTAGGGATGTTTGGCAATTGGTTAATGTAGTCCAAGGGGTCAAGATCGGTATTTCCAAGTGGATTGCTACTACTTCCTTCACCTCCTCCTTGTCTCTCCCTTTCATCCGAGGAATCCGTGGGTGGGTGAGGCCTCTTGCCTTCCACCATAAACCTTGTTGTTCTACCCTCGGTTAATGGTACCATAACTTTGTTGCAAAAGCTGTGATCATAGGATTGTGGAGAAGGGTCTAATGCAAAGATGAATTTAGCAAGTCGGGTTAGGAGCATTGCATATGGGAGCACCATCTTGTCCATGCTTCTTACACTTGCCATTCTCTTGATCATGTAGTAGGCAATGTTAAAGTGAGTTTCTGTCACTAGGCAATAGATCATGAAGCTTAGACATGCGTTGGGGTGATCCTTGTTTCCTACTAGGCACACCACATTTTCCCTTATCACATCTTCCCATTTCCTATACAACGCGTACATCTTCGAGAGCTCCATTTGGAAGGGATCCCTATAGATCACTTTCGACTTCCTAGTAACCCTTGATGGGGATGCTCTTGGCATAAACACGGTGTCCCTCACCGTGGTTGCTTCCGGGATTATTGTGTTATAAATTTCGTAATGATCAACCATAGAGTGTATCTCCTCCAACGACCACTCATTAGAATACATGCAAACACCATCATATGGAACCCCTATTATTCTTCCAAACTCCTCAAGTGAAAGAGTGTACTCATGTCCATTTATGGTGAATTCAATTGAGATGGACCCATCATCATTTCTAATTATACCCATTGTCTTGTAGAACTCAAGCACAAATACCGGGAAAATTTGCTCATTTATATCCAATAAACAATCAAACCCAATAGTTCCAAATACTTCCCTTATGTCGGTATTTGCAAGAAATGATGGATCAACAACTCTATCTTCATGAAAGAGTCTCCTTTCAAGCAACTTAAAGGCTTTCCTATCGTTCGGACTTAATCCATCTTTCCTATGGTACTTGGGTATGTAGTGAGCGGTGTCTTGGTAATCTTGTTGTTTGTTGCTTGGCATGATGTTCCTAAACAATACAACCACAATGTGGTGTTAATTGTGAATAGTAACCTATAGGGTTTGATCACAACTTTGCTCTCATCATCTTTGTTGAGTTCAAGAAATGTGTTTAATTTGTATTAACAATGTTAATTCTTTGATTTAGATTATCTTAGAAAACAATGTGGTGACAAATTATGATAAACCCATTTGAACCCAACTCTTAAAGATGAAGAAATTGTAATCTTAGAAATCAAGGAATTAAATTAACAATACAGTGAAGATTGTACTTACACAAGTGATTGTTAAACTTGAAAGGAATGATCAAATTGCTCCTATGAACAGTACCTGAGTTCTTGTTCGTGATTCTTTGAGGTGAGTATAATTGTGGAACATCCACAGTGATCATTCTTTAGCTTATACTGTCTTCTGTTGCACGGATCTCGTGGATCCCTCTCATTTGGGATATGGCTAGTATAAACGAAGGGATCCGGCATGACAGCAAAATTCAGCTCAAACATTCCTTGATAACATTGGTTTGGGAGTTCTAAAACGCCTAGTGTTTTGATGTTAAGCCTCTAAAACTTGTGGTTTGAGATTTTGAAGATTCAATACTATTCCTATTAGACGAGGTTCCCTTTTTAAGAATTAGTCATAATTCTTGGGAAGCTTTTCAAACATTATAATAAAATCACATTTTATCATAATATAAGAAATTTCACATGGATGTTTATTGACATAGATGAAGTATCAATAAATCCTTTGTGATGAATAATGATTGAGGTTATCGAATAACCAAGATATCATTATTACGAGTTGGTAATGTAGTCTATACAAATTAGTCGAAGAATACTATTTTGATGATGACTATAATATGGATAACTACTTTAAGCAATTACTAATAGATATAAATCATGCGACTAAGATTTTTGTGGAAAACTAGAAGGGGGTTGAATAGTTTTACCAATTTAAAACTTCCTTTTAAATATTTAGATCGACTTATGTCAATCTATTTGGTTGTTTATGTTGGACGTTGATAGATAGATATATAAATGTGTAATGAAAGATAAAGAGTAAGAAGCACATCACCACGACACAAGTATTTATAGTGGTTCGGCTACAAGGACACCTTCCTTGCCCTACTCCACTCCCCGAGTCACCTACTCGAGAGTTCGTAAACACTACACCAACTCCTTATGGTGGAGAAGCCTTCACAACGTCTCTTAACCTTTTTTTCGGTACTAAGCTAAATACCGAGTTCCTTCACACCAAGGCCAACCACACCTAACACAACGTCGCCTACCCTTTATACGGTGCTAGGCTAACCACCGAGTTCTTTCACACCTTAGGAGAACTAATCCTATCACAACGTCGCCTACCCTTTATTAGGTACTAGGCTAAGCACCTAGTTCCATTACCATGGAGGAACTACTACCCTTCACGACACAACACCTAATCTCAAGGAGATCTACTCCTTGTTACAACACCATCAAGGATATCACCATCCTTGGAAATAAACAAATACTTATATGTATAACGATGCACCTCATCGATTATACGACCTAGGCATTCTTCCCAAATGCTACTTGATTTGATTCTTCGGCATCCTTCACTAATGCCTTAGACACAACGCTTGGCATCCTTCACTAATGCCTTCGTCTTGACACCTTTAGCATTCTTCACTAATGCTTTTTACACGGATGATGAGCACCTTTCACTAATGCTTTCATCTTGACACTTTCGGCATTCTTCAGTAGTGCCTTCAACCCAACATCTATGGAGAAAGAAAGAACTATCAACAAGAGAACCTTAGTTGTCTTGATGATGACGAAGCATGGCAACTCATGGACTTGAGCTTGCACGTCTTCAAGAAGTGGTGATCTTGCCTTTAAGAGGAACCTAGAAGATCACACAAAAACAAAAGACAAACTACATAGATCTCTTGGATCTGAGGTTAGAGAGATCTAAAACTTGGAGAGAGTATATGTGAAGTGGTCAGCTAAAAGGAAAGAAATGGCTCACTATTTATAGAGAAAATTCTCTACTGTTTCCCCGGATCTCACGGATCCTTTCCACTTGGGATCCGGCTAGCACAAAGCTAGGGATCCGTGGAACGCTCCTCTTTGCCCATGGGTATTTTTGGTTATGGGTCATGGGTCATGGGTCATGGGTTGATCCATGGTTTTCTTTCTAGATACAATGTATCTTAAGGATACAATGAACTTGGTCAAGTGGTATATATAAAACCATGGGTTATGGGTAAATACCATTTGCTAGTATACAATGAACTTGGTCAAGTGGTATATATAAAACCATAGGTTATGGGTCAATACCATTTGCTAGTTTTTACCCATTTAGTATATACTTGTTTTTACCCAACTACATTCAATGTATTTGGTCAATGGGTCAAATACTTAAGTTTCTACCCATTTATATTACCCAATATACTACATACTAGTTATGTGTATATTTACCCAAATATGTAAACACTAGTTGTTGTACATATGTAATATTAAATCATAAAATCACTTATACTTGTTTTAGTGTTTTATGTGAAAATGTGAATATGTTAGAAACTATTAGTTCAAACCATTTACGTATTTTATTTGTTTCGTTAAGATGATTTTACGTTTGTTATCGATAAAACATTAGAAGATCGTAAAATATAAATAAACGTTTTTACGGCTTATTTGTATTAACAATCTCCCCCTTTTTGTTGATGACAAAACATAAAATTATTTTAAGGAAAAGCTAAAATTCGTAAAAGTTTGAATTTGTAGTTTTTACTTTCTTCTCCCCCTTTTTGTCGAAACAAAAAGAGCTTCGAAAGGAAACTAACACATTGTTTTTAGGAAAAACATGTGAAAGAAAAAAATAGAGGGCAAGTAACGGGAACGGATCTCGTCTTTTACTCCCCCTTGACGAGTCCATCCCTATGTAAGGGCGTCAAGAAAGTAATACTAAGCTAGTTTGTTTGCAACTAAGTTTGCAAAAGATTTCGTCTAAGTGACGAATGTGCTCCCCCTTGATGATTGCAATTTTGCAAAGGGATGTCGAGAAATGTAATCCTAATATTGCAAGTAATTTGCAATGTATTGTTTTGACACAAAGCTCCCCCTAGCTTTAGGGTGTCAAAAGGCTTCAAGTGTAGATTGAATAACTACAAAACAAAGGTTTGAAAACAAGTATAATGCACAATTTCCTGCATATGTGATCCAAGTGAGTAGAAAAATAGTTTTCTGTCTCACGGATCCCACGGTTCCCTCCTAGTAGGGATCCGTCTAGGCAATTTTGAGGGATCCGTATAGCTGATGATTAAATTCAGCAATGGTGATGTAACAAGTAATGTTAACATTAAAATGAGATATGTATTCAACCAACAAACATATACTCAATGCAATATGGCAAGTAAACTATCATTCAATAAAACATAAGAGATGATCAACAAATCTCTAAAAACTAAGAGAAAGATTTAGCCATATTCTATTAATACTAATAAGTGACCAAAGCTTAAGAAGCAACAATGTGCTTGAGTCTAGGGATGAGTAGACTTGTTGATTTGGTCCAATCTTTCAAGAAGATGATTAAACATGAAATGCAACTCATTTCGTACTTCTTGAACAAGTCCTTGGGTGATTAGACAATTAGAGCAATTATTGTCTTGATTAGGAACATGATGTTTTGAGGAGGTTCTACAAATGATGGTGGAGGTACATTGAGTAATTTAGGATGAGGTTCTACTAGGAATGAGAGTGGTGGCAATGGAAATTCCTCCATATGATCAAGTCCTTGGTGGTTCCTTGTTTCCAACGATGGACTAGTTGGTGATGTAGGTGGTTCCTATTTTAACAAGAAGGTTGGTGAATGGGAAGTTCTCGGTGGTGAATGCTCTAATGAATAGAGAGAGGCTCGGTAAAGGAGTGTAGTCCATGCTCTAGGAATGAAGGTTTAGACATTTTGCTAGAACTAGGTACGTTTGGTTTAGAGCTCGATGATCCCTTTTCTAACCTAAAAGGTTTAATGCTAATTCTTGCGGTTCTTTTGGCAATTGTTGATTGGGTTTGTTGAGGTGGGATTCTACCACTATTATCTCTTACGGGTGATGATTCGGTGGATGGGAAATCTTAGCATTTGTGGGTTTAACCGGAGATGATTTGGTTGAGGAAATTTCGTGTACAACACGAGCAAGTTTTTTGGGTGGTTCTTGGGTGGATGAGTTAGTACTAGGAGCTTTCCTCATGATGAAATGACTAAGGAAAAGGTTTCTAAATGCTGAGAATTATGTTGTGTTTGATGACTAAGGGATTCTAACAAGATGACTTATAAAGGGAAGGATTTGGCAAGTGCATTCAAGACTTAAGCTTCTAATATCCTTAGGAATGTGATGATTATCATGCACAAGAGTCAACTTCAGAGTTTGTACTGATCTAGGAACTCATTTCAGATGAGATGGAGTGTATGAGTTAGAAAGATGAGTTGAAATGATTGTTTTAGCAAGATTTGACATAGACTGTCATCCGGATCCCACGGTTCCCTCCTCATAGGGATCCGTATAGGCTAATCCTAGGGATCCGGCTCTCAGCAGCTATGAAAGAGTGGAAATGATGTTTCTAAGATCTAAGATCTATATTACCTTGAGTGTTTCAGTCCTCCTAAGTTCCTAATATGAGGGTACACTTGAATGATCAAGAGTAATGAGTGTTATAGCAAATGATTGCTTTTTATGGAAGGATTTGGAACTTTCATGAGTACCAATGAATGAGCAAGGATGACACTAAAGATGAGAGTGTCAATTGAAGCTAAATGATCCTAAAGATCAGGTTGTGACTTAGGATTGTGTTTTGGAAAATATCCTAAGGGTTTTTAGATGGGAAAACTAGGATTTGATCAACTTTGATCAATTTTGAGGTGAGGTTGATTTATGATCAATTTTGTCATAATCGAAAGATTTCTAACCTAGATGTGAGGGGTCAAGTAAAAAAATGAAGTGTGAGTTTTGAGAGCGGAAGAGTGATGGATTAAAACAAAGTGATAGATCTATGAATATCTTAGAGTGTGATCTATGTGAGTTGGAATGAGTAGGAAAGATCAACCTATCTTGATAAGGACTTAATCTACCTTAAGACACTATGTTTAGCTTAGTGTGAGGTGTTCTAAGGATGTGTTTGAGATACAATGCTTGCAATTGCATTTTCTGTTTGCCGGATCCCACGGTTCCCTAGGTGTAGGGATCCGTTTAGTACAACATTTGGGATCTGTTTATCTGCTAAGCAGAACCTTTACAAAAGGTATGCAATGACTTTGACAATGCATCATATTTCAAGTTTAAGAGGTTCTAACACTAATATATCAAATGAGATCGAGCTCACAAATAACAAAGAGGCTTATCAAACTTAACAAGCACTATTCAAGAAACTCAAAACATATTTACGATCTAGATTAGTAAATCGTTTGTATTAACAATGCCGTTCAGAGTAGATGATGGTGTTCAAGACAATAGGGTTGTTTTGGCCAACGGAAGCAATGAACTGTGTATAGTCATTACGGATGGTGATTAGCATACAATGAACTTCATCCATGAAGTCATGTAGCTCTTCTCGATCAAAGCAAGATAATCGCTTGATGAGGCAAGTGGTTGTGATTAACTAAAAGAAAATTTTATTTTACAACTTGTTTGATTAGTAATCCTAAGACAATGCAAAGTATTTCCATTGTAAACTTACTTTAGGAAAACATAGGAGTATAAATTTCCCAAGTGAGAGAATGAATATGAGACTGTTACTAGCGGTGCTCAATTACGGCTAAACACGACCATTTTTACGGGTGATTCTACATACCCAACTTCTATCAAGGAAGCAATTCAACCGTTAGGTCAAATTGAGTTTCTAGTGCAATAATTTCTCCAGTATTCATTCTCAAGTTAGGAAAATTTATATTCCTACAATGGCCTATCGAAGAGTAACAATGATGATACTTTGCTTCGTTTAATATTATACTTGAGACAACTAAGGTGATGAAGGCGTCATGTTAAAAATAAGTTTAAAAGTTGTCCATATGGTAAACAACAAAAAATAGTCGGATGAGCTAGTTCAACATATGTTGTTGGAAAGCTTTGAGTTTGGATTTTCGGATATGAACAATTATGTTTGCGTTGCAAAATAATTTACTTGAGTATATCGGATGAAATAATCAAGTTGTCAATCCTACTAAGAAGCTTGGAGAGCGATCATGAAAAGGAAAATGGGAGAGTACATCATCAACACAAGTGTAGGTTATGATCCGATGTACATTTTTGTTGTTTTTAGAAAACGATACAAGAACAAAAGAAATCATATAAGCACATAAAACATTTTTCAACCTATATGACTTATTTAAGTATCTAAACTAACATTTTCAACACAACTAGATGTTATCCCAAAAACTCCTTCAAATAGCACATTGATTAAAAAAAATTACTAAAACGACAAACAAGAAGATGAATAGCAAGGTAAGGAAACCACATATGCTATTCAATCAAACAAGCACAAAAGCTATTTGAGATAAGTAAATAATCAAGTAATACAAAGAAGACAATTTAACATTTAGCATAGCATACGAAAGTTCTTTTCATCGCTTTGTGTTAAATATAAACATGTATACCAAGCTTGATTAGTTTATTTTATATTTATAAATATGATCAAAACCTTAATTTCAATAGAGGACACATTGTTATTCAAAAGCGAAAACATCCGTCTCCAATTAGATCAAAAGTTTGTGCAAAAGTTATGACCGAAAAATGACTTTCTATTATTAATCAATGATTTTGTAAATTATTGTTTTGAATCAGTTTATGAAATCATTTTTAAATGAAAGTAGACTCAAATACCTTTAAAACGATAGGTGGCACGACTTCTAACGACTTACGGTTAAAAAGTTATGAATTTTTGAAATTCAGACAAAAACTGTCTTCTGTACCTACGAATCCCACGGATCCCTTGCTTGAGGGATCCGTCCAGTGTAACCTGAGGGATCCGCGGATCTCACACAGAATTACAAAAATGTACGTTTTGACCCGACGAAAAGGTTTAGTCTTTGTAGACTTTTTAGTGAAGTTATATTACCCATTTTTACCTTTATTCAAGCTTGATTAACAAGATATCTAACAACAAAACTTCAAAGAAAAAGAATCACTAAAACACTTTTCATATTATGCTTATTATAAGATAGAAGCATATATCACCATTTTGTCCACAAGCAATTTAGCACGTTTTTGAAAAAAAATGTAACTAAGAAAACATACCTTTGCTATATCCCCTTTTTATGGTTTTAGAAACCATAGACGCGAAATACTTCATGATCTTCTAAGATACCCCAATCCTTTGCTAAATTCCCTTTTTATGGTTTTAGAAACCATAGACGCGAAATACTTCATGATCTTCTAAGATACCCAAATCCTAGTATGAAGACTTCTCAAAGGAAAATGTTAGAATAATCTATCACTATCCAACATATGATGATTTATAAAAACATGACTTTTTGTTTTAAGAAATTTCCTTCTTTGTAGTTTTCAAACATACACGGATCGTATCAAGTTTTCAAAGTACAATATACAAAAAAAAACTTGGTAACGAAGCTCTGATGCCAATTGTGGAAAACTAGAAGGAGGGTTGAATAGTTTTACCAATTTAAAACTTCCTTTTAAATATTTAGATCGACTTATGTCAATCTATTTGGTTGTTTATGTTGGACGTTGATAGATAGATATATAAATGTGTAATGAAAGATAAAGAGTAAGAAGCACATCACCACGACACAAGTATTTATAGTGGTTCGGCTACAAGGACACCTTCCTTTCCCTACTCCACTCCCCGAGTTACCTACTCGAGAGTTCGTAAACACTACACCAACTCCTTATGGCGGAGAAGCCTTCACAACGTCGCTTAACCTTTTTTCCGGTACTAAGCTAAATACCGAGTTCCTTCACACCAAGGCGAACCACACCTAACACAACGTCGCCTACCCTTTATATGGTGCTAGGCTAACCACCGAGTTCTTTCACACCTTAGGAGAACTAATCCTATCACAACGTCGCCTACCCTTTATTAGGTACTAGGCTAAGCACCTAGTTCCATTACCATGGAGGAACTACTACCCTTCACGACACAACACCTAATCTCAAGGAGATCTACTCCTTGTTACAACACCATCAAGGATATCACCATCCTTGGAAATAAACAAATACTTATATGTATAACGATGCACCTCATCGATTATACGACCTAGGCATTCTTCCCAAATGCTACTTGATTTGATTCTTCGGCATCCTTCACTAATGCCTTAGACACAACGCTTGGCATCCTTCACTAATGCCTTCGTCTTGACACCTTTAGCATTCTTCACTAATGCTTTTTACACGGATGATGAGCACCTTTCACTAATGCTTTCATCTTGACACTTTCGGCATTCTTCAGTAGTGCCTTCAACCCAACATCTATGGAGAAAGAAAGAACTATCAACAAGAGAACCTTAGTTGTCTTGATGATGACGAAGCATGGCAACTCATGGACTTGAGCTTGCACGTCTTCAAGAAGTGGTGATCTTGCCTTTAAGAGGAACCTAGAAGATCACACAAAAACAAAAGACAAACTACATAGATCTCTTGGATCTGAGGTTAGAGAGATCTAAAACTTGGAGAGAGTATATGTGAAGTGGTCAGCTAAAAGGAAAGAAATGACTCACTATTTATAGAGAAAATTCTCTACTGTTTCCCCGGATCCCACGGATCCTTTCCACTTGGGATCCGGCTAGCACAAAGCTAGGGATCCGTGGAACGCTCCTCTTTGCCCATGGGTATTTTTGGTTATGGGTCATGGGTTATGGGTTGATCCATGGTTTTCTTTCTAGATACAATGTATCTTAAGGATACAATGAACTTGGTCAAGTGGTATATATAAAACCATGGGTTATGGGTCAATACCATTTGCTAGTATACAATGAACTTGGTCAAGTGGTATATATAAAACCATAGGTTATGGGTCAATACTATTTGGTAGTTTTTACCCATTTAGTATATACTTGTTTTTACCCAACTACATTCAATGTATTTGGTCAATGGGTCAAATACTTAAGTTTCTACCCATTTATATTACCCAATATACTACATACTAGTTATGTGTATATTTACCCAAATATGTAAACACTAGTTGTTGTACATATGTAATATTAAATCATAAAATCACTTATACTTGTTTTAGTGTTTTATGTAAAAATGTGAATATGTTAGAAACTATTAGTTCAAACCATTTACGTATTTTATTTGTTTTGTTAAGATGATTTTACGTTTGTTATCGACAAAACATTAGAAGATCATAAAATATAAATAAACGTTTTTACGGCTTATTTGTATTAACAATTTTAATAATAGTAAAATCAAAAAGTAAATTATTAGCGATCATACCTTTGCTAAATATTATTTTTAAGAAAAGAAGTATTTAGATGAAATGTTTTGTGATTTCCTTGGAATCTCCAGATTCATGTTGTGAGAAGGACAATACCAAACATTCTTTTTGCGAGAAGAAATATTTAGATAGATTCTTCATGATCTTCTTGGTGACTCCAAATCCAAGTATGGAAAATGCTTAACAAGAAAATGTTAGAGCATTCTATCATTGTCCAACAATAAACATTATAATAATTTTTAAAATATGACAAAAAAAAAAATCCTTCTTTGTAGTTTTCAAATATACGCGGATCATATCAAGTTTTAAGGTACAACATACTCTAAGAAACTTGGTAGCGAAGCTCTGATGCCAATTGTGGAAAACTAGAAGGGGGGTTGAATAGTTTTACCAATTTAAAACTTCCTTTTAAATATTTAGATCGACTTATGTCAATCTATTTGGTTGTTTATGTTAATACAAATAAACCGTAAAAATGTTTATTAATATTTTGCGATCTCTTTGTGTTTTGTTGATAACAAATATAATGTTGTCTTAAGTATAATTATAAGGATACATGTTATTTTTGTAAAGCATTTACATATAGCCATTTAAATACAAAAATGTAGTAATTAAACATTTGTTGTAATAGTTTATTAGGATGGGTAAAAACCATAACCCATGGACCATAACCCATGGATCTTAACCCATACCCAAGTAGACTAGATGCAATATATACTTAGATACATTGAATCTAAAGAAAACCCATGGACCAACCCATAACCCATGACCCATAACCAAAAAAACCCATGGGCAAAGAGGAGCGTTCCACGGATCCCTAGGTTTACACTAGACGGATCCCAAGTGGAAGGGATCCGTTGGATCCGGGGAACAGTGAAGAATTTTGCCTATAAATAGAGAGTCATTTCTTCATTCTAACTCACCTCTCTTCTTACTAAATCTCTCATACACTCTCATTCTCTTCTAACATATAGATCACTTGATCTAGAGAGTTGTTCTTCTTTCTTTCTATTGTGATCCTCATATAGGTCATTCTCTAAGGCGAAATCACGAGCATTCTACAAGTCATCCAAGCAAGGGGTCCTTGATTGATTTGTCACTCCGCAAGATTTCTGTAGCAAAGATCTTGTATTTGATATTTTACATATTTTTTGGGTAATAGTCGTGTTGGTTTGGTCCACCGTGTTACGGACTCGGTATCTAGCTTTGTACCGGAAAAAGTGTAAGCAACATTGTGAAGGCTTCTCCGCCAAGTGAAGGAGTTTGTTGACATAGTGCTTGAACTCTCGAGTAGGTGACTCGGGGAGTGGAGTTGGGCAAGGAAGGTATCCTTGTAGCCGAACCACTATACATCGGTTGTGTCTTTTCTTTCCCTTCGCTTTACTTTATTTACTTGCTTTATCATTAGATCTATACTTTCTCTACATCCATAAGATCTCACATATTAACGAATCTAAAGTTTTTGAAACTAACGTAAAATCGGCAAAACTATTCAACCCCCCCTTATAGTTTTCCACAATTGGCATCAAGAGCTAAGTTTATAAAAGTTTTAAAGTAAAATTGTATTTTAAAAACTTTTCGATCACTATGGGTTCTGAAAATTATAAGGAAGGGAAATCTATGCAACGACCACCACTACTTGAAACTAATGGTTTTATATATTGGAAAAATAGATTCGAAACATATGTGAAATCTAAAGATATTGATCTTTGGTACATTATGGTTGAAGGCGACTTTGAGGCTACCTCAAAAGACGATAAAGGGAATTTAGTTAACATACCTCATGATAAACTAAATGATGAAATGAAGAAAAAGCTTTCTAAAAATAGTGAAGCAAAAATGGTTTTATATAATGCTTTGTAGAAAAAGGAATTCAAAAGATTTTCTATGCTTAAAACCTCTAAAGAAATTTGAACTTCTTTAGTTGTAACTCATCAAGGCAACCAACAAGTTAAGAATAATAAAATTGATTTATTTGTTCAACAATATGAACAATTTTCAATATCGAATGAGAAAATTATAGATCATTCTTTTGCTAACTTTAATACTATTATTACATCGTTACAAGCACTTGATGAATCTTTTTCTAGCCGTAACCATGTTAGGAGATATCTAAGGGCACTTCCATCGAAGTGGAGATCCAAGGTGACGGCGATCGAAGAGTCAAAAGATTTGACAATCCTCACCCTCGATGAACTCATAGGCAACCTAAAAGTCTACGAGCTTGTCCATGCCAAAGACTCCGAAGCCTCAAAGGTAAAAGAGAAACACAAATCTCTTGCCCTTAAAGCCAAAAAGGGTTCAAGAGATGAAGAGAACTCCTCTTCGAGTAGTGACGACGAGGAGTACACTATGGCGGTAAGGGACTTTAAAAAGTTCTTTAGAAGAAAGGGAAGATACGTCAAACAACCATATGATGATAAGAAAGGCTTTCGGAAAAGCAAAGAGGACGAGAAGCCAAAGGATGATCGTACTTGCTTTAAATGTGGGGACCCAAACCACTTTATTAGTAAGTGTCCCAAACGGGATGATCATAAAGCGTTCGTGAGCGACACGTGGGGAATGAGCGACGAGGAGGACGAAAAAATTTGTCTCATGGCAAATGACGAGGTATGTCACGAATACTATAGTAGTTCATCACTTGATGACGACTCTTTCCATAATGAATATGACAAACTATGCAACATTAGCTTAAAACTAATTAACAAAAATAAGCTTTTAAAGAGTCAAAACCAACGTTTAGATAAAGAAGTCATAGAGTTAAAAGCAAAACTAAAACGTTTAGAAAAAGGTAAAATAGCAAGTGGTGAATGTGAACTTTGCGTTCAACTTCAAACACTAGTTGATCATCTAGATTCTAAAATTGCTAGAATGAGTACAAACACCTTAGATACAATACTAGATGGTGTTAAAACCGGTAACAACCTAAAAGGCTTAGGTATTCAACAACTTGATCCATCAACTAGTGAAAGTAAAGAAACAAAATTTGTTAAAGCACTAGAAAAACCAGCCACTGTTGTGGCGGATCCCACGGATCCCCTAAAAAGGGAACCGGATAGTGTACAGACAAGGATCCGTGGATTTGCTGTAGCAAACAGTAGTAATAACGTAGCGTCTTCATCTAGAACTGATTTTGTTATCGTTAATAGGAAGAAACCAACTCACGTCACCACTAGACAACCACCTCCAAAATATAATCCTACTTTTGCAAGAAACAAAGCTCCATCTTTTTCAAAACCTAATTAATTTAGGAGACCTAATAACGTTTATCCAAGAAGTAACCATCAAATGGGATGGAACCCAAATATGCAAAACAATTTTCCTTTTCAAAACTTTGCTCCATGGAATGCATATTCATCTTATCCATACATGTCTAACATGAATGGAATGTTTAACACTAATGGACCCATGAACAAATGGGGACCAAACTTTTGAGTTTATTATTGTTTTAGGTGTGCTTAAAGGTCGATCTAGACCCCGATAAATGGGTCAAGGATAGCGGGTGCACGAGGCACATGACCGGCAATAGGGATCTATTCTCCACATATGAATCCGTAAATGGAGGTAATGTGGTGTTTGGAAATAGAAAAAGTAGAATCATCGGTAAAGGTACGATTTCTAACAAATCTCTAACCATTAACGATGTATGTCACGTAGAAAACCTAAACTTTAACCTCTTAAGTATAGGACAAATATGTGATAAAAAGTGCAATGTACTCTTTACCGAAACCGGTAGTAAGATACTTAAAAATGGCATAACCATAGGAAGAGGAATTAGGAAACATGGAGTCTATGTCATTAAAATTGGTAATGAACCCAAAGACAAACTATGTCTTACCTCTATGGATGATACTTCGACCTTATGGCATCGAAGATTGGGTCACGCCAACATGCGACTTCTTCAATCGCTATCATCCAAAGATCTAGTAAGAGATCTACCTAAGTTGAAATATGAACATCACTTTTGTGATGCTTGTAATGTAGGAAAACAAGCTCATTCTAGTCATAAAGCTAAAAACATGGTGTCTACAACTAGGTGTCTAGAATTACTACATATGGATTTATTCGGTCCATCCGCTATCCAAAGTTATGGAGGCAACTACTATACTTTGGTCATAGTGGACGACTATTCTAGGTATACATGGATAAAATTTTTAAAGAACAAAACGGAAACCTTTAATTATTTTGAAATATTAAGCAAAAAGAATCAAAGACAACTAGGAAGTCCCATAGTGTCTATTAGGACGGATCATGGTAGGGAATTCGATAATGAAGTGCAATTCGGAGCTTTTTGTGACGCTAATGGTATTACTCACAACTTCTTGGCTCCACGCACTCCACAATCGAATGGGGTAGTAGAAAGAAAGAATAGAACCCTATAAGAAATAAGTCGAACCATGCTTAATGAACAATCCATACCTCAAAAGTTTTGGTGTAATGTCGTTGATACTTCAACGTACATACTCAATCGAGTCTTAATTAGACCAATCTTAGGAAAAACTCCATGTGAGTTACTTCGAGGCAAAAAGCCTACGTTAAATCACTTTAGAGTCTTTGGTAGTAAATGTTTTATTCTTAACACTAAAGATTACCTTACAAAATTTGATCCTAAATCAACCGAATGTATCTTTTTAGGTTACTCGCCAAATAGCAAAGCTTACGTCATATTAAACAAAGAAACAATAAAGGTAGAAGAATCATTAAATATAAAATTTGATGAAAGTCCACCCAAACCCTCTCCACCTCTTGTCGATGATGAGATTATAGAAAGTGAAGCTATAGTAATAAAGAAAAAGATAAGTGAAGAGGAAGAACCTCTAAGTGATGAAATAATAAACATTAAAGAGTCCAAAGATCACCCCGTAGATAAAGTCATAGGAAAACTAAACGAACGAACATTAAGGTCTCAAGTTCAAAACCAAAGTAGCTTGTTTTGTTTCGTTTCAACCTTAGAACCTAAGAATACACAAGAAGCCATAAAAGATGAGAGTTGGGTAATGGCTATGCAAGAAGAACTAAATCAATTTGTTTCTAATGATGTTTGGACACTTGTCCCTCCACCTAGTAATCAAACCATAATAGGAACCAAATGGGTTTATAAAAACAAATTAGATGCAAACGGAGTAGTGTCTAGGAACAAGGCTAGACTCGTTGCTCAAGGGTATAACCAACAAGAGGGAATAGACTTTGATGAGACCTACGCCCCCGTGGCTAGATTAGAGTCTATAAGAATACTTCTTGCATATGCTTGTGCTAATGATCTAAAGCTTTATCAAATGGATGTCAAAAGCGCTTTTCTAAATGGTTTCATTAATGAAGAAGTATATGTAGCTCAACCTCCTGGCTTCATTAATTTTGAAAAACCCGAACATGTGTATAAATTAAAGAAAGCCATTTACGGTCTTAAACAAGCTCCAAAAGCTTGGTATGATAGACTCAAGTCATTTTTAGTTAAACACAACTATACCATGGGGTTAGTTGACAACACACTTTTTACTAAGAAAAGAGAGTCACATATAATCATAGTACAAATATATGTAGATGATATTATATTCGGATCCACTTGTCAAGACATGTGTGATGATTTCTCTAAGATCATGCATGACGAGTTCGAGATGAGTATGATGGGAGAACTTAGTTTCTTTCTTGGTCTACAAATAAAACAAGTAGAAGATGGTATCTTCTTCAATCAATCTAAATACATCAAGGAGATGTTAAAGAAATTTGGTCTAGAAGAGTCGAAACCAATTAGGACTCCAATGTCATCTGACACCAAACTCACAAAAGATGAAGACGGAGAATCCGTAGATAATACTAAATATCGTGGCATGATAGGTAGTCTTCTCTACCTCACGGCAAGTAGGCCGGATATCATGTTTAGTGTTTGCTTATGTGCTAGGTTTCAAGAAGACCCTAAAACATCACACCTAGAAGCCGTAAAAAGGATATTTAGATATATTAAGGGTACAACACAATTAGGATTATGGTATCCTAAGGGCACAGGAGTAGAAATAATTGTATATGCAGATTCTGACCATGCAGGTGATTACGTTGATAGAAAAAGTACAAGTGGGGTGTGTACTTTCATGGGATGTTGTTTAACGTCTTAGTTTTCTAAGAAACAAACGGCACTAGCTATATCAACAACTGAAGCCGAGTACGTCTCCGCTGGCAAAGCATGCCAACAAGCACTATAGATGAAACAAGCGTTAGTCGACTACGACATTCATCTAAGCGACATAGCCATCCTATGTGACAACAAAGGTGCCATCGACTTAAGCAAGAATCCGGTATTGCATTCTCACACAAAGCATATGGAGATTCGACATCACTTCTTAAGAGACAATGTTCAAAAGGGGAACATCTCTATTGAGAAGGTAGCATCCGAAGACAACATAGCCGACGTCCTCACCAAACCGTTGAAGCGGGAACAATTCAACCTACTTCGTCTTGGTCTTGGTCTAATGGAACAAACGTCATAACTTATTTGACTCTACAAGGTATGTAAACACTAGCCTTCTTTTTTCTGAGTCTAGGATCTCTATTTCACGCACAACTCACAAACAATACGGGAATTTTCAAAACCCAAGATAAGTTTTCGACTTATAGCTTTCTTATTTTTTTTAAACACATACACATTTTCAAAGAAAAACTCTTTTCAAAATGTTTTCTAAAAGAATGATACCTTCCCGTATCAATTTCACAAAAGCAATTTCTCACATCTAGGACAAATCGCTTTTTCATTATTAATACAAAGTAAAAAACCTCGTTTTCATTGCATCTCATGTCTTTTGAATGCTAAAGGGGACACATAACTAATATGTGTTTTCGGGTACATTCATTTAAGCAACAATGAATTAGGAGCATTGATAACACTCTATTACGTACTTATGTACTAAATATGTGTTTTCGGGTTATCTCAATAGGATGCTTTTTCTACTTCTATTTTATTTTTTCATTTTCCTTTTAGAGGTCGAGATAACCGCAACTCCAAATAGTTTGCATATAGGCACACAATAGGCAAAAATGTTTCCAAAAGGAAAATTTTGTGCTTCCTGAATCACCAGACCCACGGATCCCAGCCTTCATGATGGACGGATCCCTCAAGGGAAGGATCCGTGGGATCCATGAGACAGAAGCTGTTTTTACCTTCTATTTTTCTCACTTTGGATGAAAAATCCACATTTGTTTTATTTTTTGGAGTATGCTCTTTAATGCTTGTGTTCTCATGATCACATGCCTTAAATTCATATCTAATCATTAGATTTTAATCCACATTTTGGGTCAAGCATTCATTATAATGCTTTGTTTCTCTATATATAGAACTTCCAAAATGCTTGCATAATCCATATCATCCTCACAAACACAATACACCATGTCATCCACAATCCCTTTAGATGAATCACCTAGTACAAACAATCATCTTCGTGATACCCAAACCTTTGTGCTACCACCATCCAAAATACCACAATCAAATGCTAGGATATCCGCACGGATTAGTATCCGATCTTGTTTTTTAGCACAACCAACCTCAAATGGTTCATCCTCAACAAATAACTCACCACAAGATGCTTATAGCACCTCCCTCATCACCACATAAAGTTACTCTTTTGGAACTCCTTAAGACTCCAACAAGATCTAAACAACCTAAACAAAAAGAAATAGTCTTTTCAACACCCCCCACATCTCCAAATACTATTTTTCAAGATCTTGAAACATCACCACCATTAGCTACCATCACATTACAAGAACATCTAGGTTCTTTTCCACCACCATTCACAAATATTTCGGATGTTGATCCATATTTTCCTATTTTTCCACCACAACTTCCGCATAACTCAAATCAAAACAACCCGGAAAACTTCCGCACTCATTACCCACATCATCTACATTGTGAACATTGCCAATCCACTAGGGAAATCGCAATATAAGTTAGGGAAGAAATGCGTTTCATACTCAGCCTCATCCTTGATCGCATCAATACCATCACTCATCAAAACCTCCATCCATAACCTTATGCAAGCATGGAAGGAATCACTACTACTATTTTCTACTTTTAGTATTTTTTTTTTCTCTCTTTTGATGTCATTTTCAAGAACAAGTCTTGTTCTTATTTTTACATGCTTGTAAGTGGCATAAATACCACTACAATTTGTTGTTTTATTACAAGGCTTTGTTTACATACCTTGGCTCCCAATCTTGATTCTCGGCAATCACAAGATTATTTAAGCATGTTACTAACCTTTCCTTTTGTAAAATTTTTATTTTTCTTCACTTGATGCCCCAAGCTAGGGGGAGCTACCGTCAAGGGGGAGTAAGAAATACGTGGACTACTTTTTCCACATTTTATTGTTTATTTCTTCCAAGGGTTAACTTTTTGTTTTGACAAAAAGGGGGAGAAGAAGTAAAACTTAGGGGGCTTTCAAAACTTACATCTATTCTTAAGTTTTACTCATCATAACATTATGTTTTGTCATCAACAAAAAGGGGGAGATTGTTAATACAAATAAACCGTAAAAACGTTTATTAATATTTTGCGATCTCTTTGTGTTTTGTTGATAACAAATATAATGTTGTCTTAAGTATAATTATAAGGATACATGTTATTTTTGTAAAGCATTTAAATATAGCCATTTAAATACAAAAATGTAGTAATTAAGCATTTGTTGTAATAGTTTATTAGGATGGGTAAAAACCATAACCCATGGACCATAACCCATGGATCTTAACCCATACCTAAGTAGACTAGATGCAATGTATACTTAGATACATTGAATCTAAAGAAAACCCATGGACCAACCCATAACCCATGACCCATAACCAAAAAACCCATGGGCAAAGAGGAGCGTTCTACGGATCCCTAGGTTTACACTAGACGGATCCCAAGTGGAAGGGATCCGTGGGATCCGGGGAACAGTGAAGAATTTTGCCTATAAATAGAGAGCCATTTCTTCATTCTAACTCACCTCTCTTCTTACTAAATCTCTCATACACTCTCATTCTCTTCTAACATATAGATCACTTGATCTAGAGAGTTGTTCTTCTTTCTTTCTATTTTGATCCTCATATAGGTCCTTCTCTAAGGAGAGATCATGAGCATTCTACAAGTCATCCAAGCAAGGGGTCCTTGATTGATTTGTCACTCCGCAAGATTTCTGTAGCAAAGATCTTGTATTTGATATTTCACATATTTTTTGGGTAATAGTCGTGTTGGTTTGGTCCACCGTGTTACGGACTCGGTATCTAGCTTTGTACCGGAAAAAGTGTAAGCAACATTGTGAAGGCTTCTCCGCCAAGTGAAGGAGTTTGTTGACATAGTGCTTGAACTCTCGAGTAGGTGACTCGGGGAGTGGAGTTGGGCAAGGAAGGTGTCCTTGTAGCCGAACCACTATACATCGGTTGTGTCTTTTCTTTCCCTTCGCTTTACTTTATTTACTTGCTTTATCATTAGATCTATACTTTCTCTACATCCATAAGATCTCACATATTAACGAATCTAAAGTTTTTGAAACTAACGTAAAATCGGCAAAACTATTCAACCCCCCTTCTATTTTTCCACAGTTTATGTTAGGCGTTGATAGATAGATATATAAACATGTAATGAAAGATAAAGAGTAAGAAGGACATCACCATGACACAAGTATTTATAGTGGTTCGGCTACAAGGACACCTTCCTTGCCCTACTCCACTCCCCAAGTTACCTACTCGAGAGTTCGTAAACACTACACCACCTCCTTATGGCGGAGAAGCCTTCACAACGTCGCTTACACCTTTTTCAGGTACTAAGCTAAATACCGAGTTCTTTCACACCAAGGCGAACTACACCTAACACAACGTTGCCTACCTTTTATACGGTGCTAGGCTAACCACCGAGTTCTTTCACACCAAGGAGAACTAATCCTATCACAACGTCGCCTACCCTTTAATAGGTACTAGGCTAAGCACCTAGTTCCATTACTATGGAGGAATTACTACCCTTCACAACACAACACCTAATATCAAGGAGATCCACTCCTTGTTACAACACCATCAAGGATATCACCATCCTTGGAAATAAACGAATACTTATATGTATAACGATGCACCTCATCGATTATACGACCTAGGAATTCTTCCCAAATGCCACTTGATTTGATTCTTAGGCATCCTTCACTAATGCCTTTGACACAACGCTTGGCACCTTTCACTAATGCCTTCGTCTTGACACCTTTAGCATTCTTCACTAATGCTTTGACACAGACGATAAGCACCTTTCACTAATGCCTTCGTCTTGACACTTTCGGCATCCTTCACTAATGCCTTTAACCCAACATCTATGGAGGAAGAAAGAACTATCAACAAGAGAACCTTAGTTGTCTTGATGATGACGAAGCATGGCAACTCATGGACTTGAGCTTGCTCGTCTTCAAGAAGTGGTGATCTCGCCTTTAAGAGGAATCTAAAGAATCACACAAAAACAAAAGAAAAACTACATAGATCACTTGGATCTGTGGTTAGAGGGTTATAATACATGGGGAAGTATGTGTGTAAAGTGGTGAGTAGAAATGAAGAAATGGCTCTCTATTTATAGAGGAAATTTTCTACTGTTCCCCGGATCCCGCAGATCCCTCCCACAAGGGATCCGGCTAGCACAAAGCTAAGGATCCGTGGGACGCTCCTCTTTGCCCATGGGTATTTTTGGTTATGGGTCATGGGTTATGGGTTGATCCATGGTTTTCTTTCTAGATACAATGTATCTTAAGGATACAATAAACTTGGTTAAGTGGTATATATAAAACTATGGGTTATGGGTCAATACCATTTGCTAGTTTTTACCCATTTAGTATATACTTAGTTTAAGTATATGCTAGCCCAATATGTAAACACTAGTTGTTGTACATATGTATCTAAATCATAAAATCACTTATACTTGTTTTAGTGTTTTATGTGAAAACGTAAATGTGTTAGGAAACTATTGACTCAAACTATTTACGTATTTTATTTGTTTCGTTAAAATGATTTTACGTTTGTTATTGACAAAACATTAGAAGATCGTAAAATATAAATAAATGTTTTTACGACTTATTTGTATTAACAAAAACCTTGTTTTTAACCTATCTTCTGGCTTAATCCATAGCTGCCAGAACCCAGACTTGAGGTCAAACTTTGAGAGAACTATGGAGTTAGCCAAGTGTTGGAACAAGGACTTCTTTTGTGGGAGTGGGAATTTATCATCGGCCAAAAAATGGTTCAATGGCTGATAATTAATAACAAATCTTAATTTCCCACGAACTTGCTCACTTCTTTTGTTAACGTAGAATGCTTTACATGCCCATGGTGAGGTAGTGGGTTCAATGATATCTTGGGCAACCAGTTGGTCGCATTCTTCAAGGGCAAGCTGGTATTGATCAGGGTTCATTTCAGGGTGGCTTGCTTTGGTGGGGTTAACATCTTCATTTTGTTTAAATGGTAATGAGAAAAAAAAATGAAGGGTTTAACCATAATGGTGAAGGGTGTTTGGTGAGGAATTCTGTATAGGATGAGGCACACGAGATTTCAATGAGTTTCTGCTTGATACTGGAGATGTTGTACACAGGAGGAGAAATAGTTGCTACAAAAAGGCGATGCATGTCCGTCCATGGGTTGAAAAAGCTTTTGTAATGAAGACCTTCGCTTGTCCATCGTAAGCTTGGTAGCTTATGGAGGACATCAAAACCAATCAAGAGGTCTTTTCCATGGGAGCTTGATCCTAAGAACCTCTTTCTGATGACACACTTTGGAAATAACCGAATATTAATAGGGACACTTATCTTGTCAATGTCAAAGTTTTCCCCATTAGCAGCCACGAAATTCTGGTGATGTGGTTTCCAATAGTGATTTGGAAGGATTGAAGGATTTAAAATGGAAACAGAAGAACCGGTATAAAAAAATGCAATAACCGGGATAGGTTTTGCGTATACATATGTAAGAAGATGAACTTTGGCAAGTGGTAATGGAGTATCCTTTTGCACTGGTAAGGCATGATGGATTGGGTTTACCATGTGAATGCCAAAGTCAGAGTCATCGTCAAGTAAATCTTGGTCAGACTCATCGTCAGATGAAAAATCTGAGTAGGCGACCGTGCACAGAACTGAATCTCCCGGCTCATCGTCAAGAGAATAAAGGGACTCTAGGTCAGAAAGATTCACTGGTTCTACTTGGCTGAGGACTTGGATTAGAGCCTGGGACTTCCGTTTATCTGGACAATTTCTTGCAAAACGGACTTTTTTCTGACATATAAAGCACCTACCAGATGTTCTTCCATGCTGCTTCTTCCTTCTTATGAACTTCCATTTCTTCTTTCCACCTTTTCGGGAAAATCGAGGCTTGCTTGAAAATGTTTTTGAATGGGACCTCCTTTTAGTGTAACTACAGTCACATGATGACTTGTCTTTGCACTTGATTTGCAGGTATTTGTCATCACAGGCTGTTCCAAGGCGTTTTCCCGTCTTCTCAAATTCAGCAAGGAATTTTTTCTGGTTACAAAGCTTAGCCAATACATTTAGAATCAACTAGTAAAGTTCAGAAAGCGTTGTTTGGGCTATCGTGATATTTCTTGCTTCTAATGCTCGGTATGCTTCGTTTCCAAGAGACTTTGGGAAGGAGTTAAGAAACACCTGCTTTAGGTTGATATCATCAACTCCATTTAGGCAATAATACCGTTGGGACATACGATCATAGTGTTTCTCTAAGTCCTTCTTTTGGAAAGAACTACACTTCATTTTAAGAAATTCTTCTCTAGCACGAATAGTGTGTTCAAATGGGCTACCGATGAATTCAGCGTATATTATTCCTATGAATTCTTCAGGGGACCTCGACTGTTGCAATTGAAGTTGACGATATTCGCCAAGACTTTTATACCAATCTCGGAGGCGTCCTTGAAGTCGGGTGACAAATCTTTTGATGACTATAACAATGGCATAATATTGCATTTCTGCGGTACACTAAGTCAGCATTTCGATACTTCTTTCTCGCCATTTGGATGGTGGTATGTCATCAAAGGTGAAGTATTGTTTTATGTCAGACTTTGGGAACTCTGTGGGATCCTCCTGGTTTTGGTTGTTTTGGTTGTTTTGGCTTGTCATAGGTTCGTCTGGATCAAACTGTTCTGTTGTCTCTCCAACTTCTGGTTTTGTCATGAACAAATGTTCAAATGCTTCAGTGTCCAATTCTTCATTATCCATTTGGACAACGGGGGCGATGAATTGGGTATTCAGAGGTTTGTTTACTTGGGTGAGTGAATTCAGAAATGTTGAAACAGGGTTCACCTTTTCAATAGGAAGGACATCGGGAGCTTTAGATGATGCTTCAATATCACCAGATGAACATGATTCTTGTGCGGGTATGGGGTTTTTTATTGTAGCAGATTTTAGTTTTCTTTGTTCTGCTGCCCAGATGTTGAGTGATGGTGATGTAGCATGGGTATAGGATCGCGGCAAAGGTTGTGGATTAAAGGAGACACCAACAAAAGGGGTGGATGGTAACCTCCATGGATCATCAACAAGGGTGGAGACCCTTTTTTGTTTATGTTGGTGTTCGAGATCTTGGAGTTGGCTCTTCAAAGACTTCATCTCAGCTTCTTTCTGAGAGATAGAAGATGAAGATTGAGCAAAGGATGAGGTCCGAATAGTTTGGAGAATTTCCCGGTGAAGCTCTTATATTTTGAAGCGAACTTCATTTATGATGCTTTTAAGCGATCTTACTTTTGATGAAAGAGTCTCTTGAGTTCTTGCGATCACATTTTGTTGTGAGAGAATTTTTACAAGAACTTTGTTCTGAGCAACCGCGTTTTCACTTTGCCAATTCAAAGTGGCGTCAGCAGGACTGGCTGTGTTTGGAAGACCCGTTGGACTAATAGTTTTTGGATTTCTTATCTTCCAATCGTGCTTTGTTCGCTTTTCAGGATGCTCAAAAGCAGTAAAGGGAGGGAATTCCTTTTCATAATCTTGCAAGTATGAGCATGACGGATCTGCAGTGAGTGGGAAAATTGGTGGATGGGTTGCTTCATTGCCTTTTGCTGGGGGTAAATCTTTTTGGATGATGGATAAAGCCTTTTGGTGATATGGTGATAGTTTATTTGGTGATTGTGGTGATGGTGTAGATGATGATTGTGGTGATGGTGGTGGTGATGGCGGTGTAGCTGGTGATGGTTTATCTGGTGATGGTGATGGCAGGTTTGATTCTGGTTTTGGGTATAAAACGTAGTAATCAAATTTACTCGAAGATTCTCCAAGAAGTCCAACTGTTGGGTCACCTTTTTCATACCTCTTTTTAAGCTTGTATTGTGAGGATTTTTGTTTCTTAGGAAGATCTTCATCATCATCGACCTTTTCAGCTTCATCTAGACAACTTTCACAATTGCACACATCCCACCACATGTGTTTGATTTCTTGGACCGGCTCAGTTGGTGTAATCATGTGGATTCATGTGGGAAAAACACCAGATGTTCTTTGTTGTGGGGACGAGAACTTAATTTCAACAAGGCCATTCTCGTGCCTTACAAAATCAGGGGTTGATGTCGAACGGACAGGGGCTTGATGAATTTGTTCGTAATTAGTTACCCATTTTTCTGGAAGCAATTTAAGCAATTCATCTCGGGATAACTGTTTGGGGACATAGGTGCAGGTTGGCGTTGCATTGGAGTCAACATCTATTAACAAGGCGTCTCCTACATTATCTTGTCCTGGGACCATAATGTCTAACGAGTGGTTTTGGACTCGATAGGCCATTTGGTAATGAAAAGTGGCTTGAAATGTGTTTACTTAAGCTGTTCCACCGATCTAGATCTGGGCTTTGAGAGCTGTGAATAATGATGGATCATTGAGAGGCATGTTGAAATTTGGGTATTAAAAGAAGCATTTTCCACGGGATCCCGAAACCACCAGCCACCCCGACCTAATTCATGATGAGCCCACCAACTTCCTGGCAAAATGCCTACGGTTAAAAACCACCGACATGTCAAGATCAAAATTCGAATTGGAAAGTAATTGGATGGTATAATTTAAGATGGTATCGGACATGTCAATGAAATCAAGACTTTTTGAGAAATTCAAATGATAAAAAAGAACTTGTGCTATGGCTTTTGCACGATTGTTACTTACGATATTTCTGTCTTCTCAATTTGCTTAGATGAAAAACTAATTTACCATAATAATAAATAGAGTCAATGCAGACTCCGCCGTGGGAAGAGCCGCTTCTTTCTTGCTTGAGGCATGTTGAAATTTGGGTAGAAAGTGACAAAAATTGTTTCTCCATTCAAAGTTGTTTGCATCGTACTGATGCACGCATGTTGGTATTCTACAAACCGTGTATCTAACAAAGCTATTCGAGAATATGCAGGAAGACATTTTCTACCATGAAAGGTTAATGCTAACCGTATAGCACCAAAGTGGATATGTGTGTATCCTTGTGCTAAGCAGTGGCGGGGAAGTTTAGGTGGTAAGGACAGGGTCACTAAGTGTTCTGTTTGGGATGCTGGTAATTGACGGGAGTCAAATTTAGAGGTTTGGACAAACTCTTTGATTTGTTTATTCGGAGTAGATCCTATCAATTGTTTGACTCTTTTAGTGATGGAGGTTGTTGGTTTTGTGAATACTTGGTACGGGTTTACTAGGGGCATTTCACTTATAGGGATTCTGGAGTCATCTGATACATAAGAGATTTCATACAACTGGTCTATCTTGGATGCAGAGAACTGGCGAAAACTGGAAGAAGATGAGCGACTAAAAAGGTTATTGTTACTCATGATTTTAAGAATTAAGGACCTTTTCCCTTATTTATATACTCTCCTGGAGGAAACAACTGCGACCACCTTTTTCGACTTACATATCCTCAACGGCCCTGATAAAACAAGGAAAGAACGGACTAGAATTATTAAAATTATATACTTCAAGTAATTAAATTCTAGTTTTCTGATGTGAGAGATCAACAACAAGGCTGCAGTCATAAAGCATACTAAACAAGAATATAATTAAAAGAAGTGTTTGAGTAAAGAAACGGTAAGAGCATGTGGCTCTGATACCAAAGTGAGGGGGTGTTGAGGCAGATCTATAAAAGACCTGTAAGAACTAAGAACATAAGAGCTAAGAACAATATAGAGAAAATGTAAAAAGAAGATTGTAGAGAAGATTATGTCATAAAGGAGCGTAGTATTTCATAATTAATTGATAATATGTCATTTTTTTTAATTTATAAAACGTTAGATCTTCCATTACAAATATATTACAGTATTTTGTGAAAAAAAAACTTTAACAAAAATTAACAAAACAAACATCAAGTTAAAGAGGATTAGCAAATACGTTTACTGATATAATTTGTTTAATGAAAATCTTCATAATTTTACATATTCATGAGATCAAAATACGGTGGTTGTGTAATTTGCATAAAATAGAGTTTTATTTGCAGCAATGGCACAAGCGATAACTCGCATTTAAAATGAACTCACAAAAAAGTCATAGTTTTAGCAATATGCCAGAAAGTTGAGTCAAGTTAAAAATAAGTGTCAACTTGAGTAATAGGTTTGCAAATTTCCATAACGCTTTGGCTCGAGGGTCGCATAGGTACCCCCAAGCTATAAGTCTATTGATGACGGTTATAACCTTAATAATAATTGCATAATATAAGTAGAATTAAGTTAATTGGGTGATCTTACAACTATTTGTTCTTTGTTATTATCGGCATTATAGAAACACCATTTACGGATTGAAGAACTAGATAGTGTTGTATAGAATCTACTTAATAGTGACGAGACTTTATGTGAAACATGTACGTAAAGAAGAGCCATTCGTTTTGACAAACTTTAGACATCCATTTAAAGTTTAAAATTACATACTCTATCCCGTGAGGGAAAAAAATGAAAAGAATTTTTAGCCACACAATGTAAATAATAATTGAAAAAATACGAAAATGCATTCATTTTTGTAGTATATCCAGAATATGTGATTGTCATTTCTTCTATATTTTTTTTTTTCAATTTATTTTTCGTTTGATACAAGCTCTTTGATCCAAGCTATATAAAGCAGTTATTCTTTGCTTTGGACTTTTGAGTGAAGGGTTGTGGCTGTTGGACAATTTTGTTATCCGCCCTACTTCATTGACTCGCTAAACTCAACGTGTCGTTTTGTATTTTGTTAACATAAAATAAAATAATATTGTGCACCCAACATACATTGAGAATGTTATTTTTCACAGCCTCAAATAATGGAGTTGTGATACATGTGGTTTAAATTCACTTGTTTGATATAGACATGTGGTTTAATTTATGTGAGATATACATTGAGAATGTTATTTTTCACAGCCTCAAATAATGGAGTTGTTTGATATACATTGAGAATGTTATTTTTCACAGCCTCAAATAATGGAGTTGTTTGATAAGTAACTTTGAGTTTGAGGGCCATATTTAATGATAGCGAGACCAAATATATATTTGCTTTATAGGTGACCATATTTCACATGATGCTTTTATTGCTAGTTCGAGCAAAATTGTTACAAAACTTATATTACGAAGATCGATTTTAAATGTTCAAAATTTTCAAGTTTGTTTATCGAAAGCTATATGATCATATTCAATAAAGGTGGCCTTTTTATAAAATATTCTCTAACTGCTTCGTTTTTGGAAACTAGGCATAAAAAAGAGTAGTCCTAGGAATAAATAACAAGAAAGACATTGTGGATATTGACATCTTTCATTTAGTGTCGAATAAACTATTTGGAATACATGATTAAAGATAAATCACTATATATGATTTCTGGATTAATATATAATCTCTCGTACGGAAAAAAGTGTTTACAAACAATAATAGATAAATTATAATATGTGTAATTAGCGTTAATTTTGATTTATCAAAAATCATTTTTACCTCACAGATATTATAGAAATTAAAATTTTGAATTTAATGTAAGTTTTAATTAAAGGGGTAAAATTATAAAAATAATAATAATATAATAAAATAAAATAAAATAATTACCATCCATGTATAAAAACCGTACAACTTTTTAGACAAATATAAATAGTATGGTGGACAGTTCTTATAGGACAGAGTGAGTATTGAAAAGAACAGAGTTAGAATACATGATTAAGGATAAATTTAGTAACTTTTTGTAGGAACGTAGTCATTCCACTATACATGCAACTTGTTTTAATAAAGAGGAATGATGTCCACAAGAGATTAAAAAAAAAAAAACTTTCACACAATGATACGACAAAATTATTTGTCCATTCAAAATAAATATAAAAAAGCAAGAATATGTATGATTGAACAAATGATCTTGACACATCATTGTGTGAATTTGTTTTGTGAATCTTTTGTGGACATAACATTTTTCTTCAATAAAACCATTTTATAGACTACATTAGCATGCATAAGAGCAAGGGGTGTCGTGGGGAGCTCAAAGCTCTTCATTTGGGCCCTACGTGTGCCACCTCACTTCCACATCACTCCAACACACTAACTAAAAAATACCCCCCAATCACAACTTACTCACTTCTCTTCATTTGGGCCCCACCCACCCTCATTTTATTTCTTTTCCATATTTTCCAAACACAATTAAATTCATTTCATTCACTTAAATAAAAATAAAACTACAATACAGAAAAATAAAAAAAAACATACGAAAAAATACATAAATCCTACGATATTAAAATAAACCATACGAAAAAAACATAAATCCTAAATCCTAATCTGAAAACTCCTCGTCCGCAGGATCATACGCGGGAGGTATATAATCCTCGAGGCGAGACAAAGCTTCCTCGTCTACCGGAGATTCCTCACCGGAGACTCCTGGATCATCATCTTTGTTCACCCGATAGCTCCAGTTGACTTTGGTGTTGATGTTGTTCGTTACCCGTTGAACACACTTCCACAACTTGTCAATAATTTCGTCATCTCTGCGGGCTTCCTCCTTCAGAAATTTCTCGATAACACCTTTTCGTTCAGTGTTGATGTTCTTGCAAGTCTTGTAGCTTTCTCTCATCTGCAGCTTCTCCGTCCTCCCCTGCTCAAAGAATTGGATGACGCGTATAATAACGTCTTTTCTAGCCTCATCATCGTTATTGCATTGATTTTGAACGTACGTTTGCATATCACTAGCGGAATGCGAGAGACGGTAAGCCATAATAATCTTGCGTAAAGAGAATGTGTATTTTGAAGTTGAATTGTGTTTGAGAAGTATGAATTTTTTTGTGTAGATGTTGGTTATATTTATAGAGTTGGTAAATGTTTTTGAATTTGAAAAGAAAAAAAATTAAAATAAAATGGTAAGATTTTTGAGTTTGAATTTGTAAACCGTTGTGAGAAACGGTTACATTTTTGAGTTTGTCCTTTTCTTCGTTGTTGGAACGGCGAAACCCAAAGCGGCGAAGCCACTTGTTGTCGTGGCGAGCCACGAAATGAAACGACGAGCTTCCATGTAGGATTCGGCGAGAAGCAAAACATCCCACACCCCATGCTCTAATACACTCACTGTGATGATTTGAGTAGATGCTGGTTAGTGTTTGGTTTCTCTTTTGTTTGGTAGCCACTCCTACAGAGGGTTATCAGCTTGTAGCCAAGGTAAGGTTCTTATCGGCTGGATGATGGTACACAATTTTTCTATAGATAGAATGAGGCGTGTTTAGATCTCGATATGAGCCTAACACCATCTCCAATGCAATGAGTTGGCATCGTTCAAAGAAATGGTTTATGCGCCAACTTAGCATTCAATTTCATTGTAAGAGTTGTGCGTTTAAAGTGAGTTTGTCTCTGCACATACACATATTATGTTTCATTGCACTAATTAAATAATTAATTAAAGGGTGAATTCCATATATACCCAATATAAAAACTCAAATGTCATATTTACCCAACCAAAAATTATAATGTCATATATACCCAATTTAAACACTAAATTTATCATATGTACCCATTTCAATTTAATACATTAAACTTATATCATGAAATTCCCATAACACCCTCAATAATATGAATAGAATCATTTTCTCATCTTTATATACATATATGCAGATACCATACGTCCCAATTTATTAATTTCCAGCCCAATTCTGTCACATAAATATCAACATCTTAAACATTTTCCAGTAAAGAATGTTGTGATTGGTTGTGTAGGATACCTAATAAAGGTGTTGTGATGTGGGATCCGTGGGTGTCTAATACGGATAAACGCAAAATAATTATTCATGTTGAATTAGGGATGCTTTGTTTGGCTGCTGCACCACTCGTTTCGGGGCCAAAATGTGGCGCCTGTGAGATTTAGTCTCATCTAGTTAAGTTATAAATAGGATTATATAGTACAATTTTAAGGGTTTATTCTTATATTTGCATGATCAATTTAAATTGTAACTAGGGACGTGCAACATCACAGATGTATATGTAAACATGTATTGTATTCATATTATTATATGGGTATTATGGGAATCTCAAGAGTGTTAAATAGAAATGGGTAAATATGATAAATTTAGTGTATAAATTGGGTATATATGACATTATGATTTTTGGTTGGGTAAATATGACATTTTAGTTTTTAGATTGGGTATATATGGAATTAACCCTTAATTAAATGGTCCTCTTGTGTGATAGTGGAGATGCCATATTTTTATATTGATGGTAAAATGTACAGTAATTAATAGTGATAAAGTACATGGTGAAATTAAATGGCATTTCCGTTTTTATGTGTAAGTTTAATGAATTATAGAGTTTTTATGTGAAAGAAGAGTATAAATGTGACGTCTCACCATATTTAACCCATAAATGGTGTATGCAACGTGATGCCCTTAGGACTAGTGGACTCTATTTTAATGTCATCGGTACTATTTATTTTGTTAAGTACAAAGCTATCTATTACTCCAAAATTTAAGAACCGCTATTGTCAGTTTGTCACTACCTTTGAACTTAACCAAGTCATTTATAAATTAAGACTACCCAAGAAAATAGATGACTAGATGAGCTATAACTTAAGTTGTTTTGTTTTCTAATAAAAAAAACGCAAGAAAATAAAAAAATGAAATATATGATGGAGAGTGACAAAAAGAATATGACTCGTGCAGCCACACTCTCCATAAGAAGAAGACTCTAGCTTCAATTCCCATCATAAGAAAAAACCAAAACCAACATTTCTTGTTCCATTCAAACTTCCCTCATTTATTCATCTCTCAAACAAACAAACACAAAGAACATGAGCTTATCATCAATGGAAATGATAAGCTCATCAACTCATGACTCACCATACAAGCTCTTGTTCACAGCTCTAGCTCTCATACCGATCACTCACTACGTGATCGGAATGTTTGCTTTTTTGTTAATATTTATATACAATTTTCTCGAGTTTCATATCATTCAGGATATGTTTACCGGATTTAGAGGACAACGCGTAGAGTTGACCTTTAATACTTGCTCTACACTCTATCATGAAGTCGTTTCAAAGTGCACACTTCTTCATGGAAGGTTATATATTATCTCCAACACTTTGTTTATATTAAGCTAGCTATTTGTGTTTAATGATGTTATCCTTTTATGTTGTTATAGCTGTTTGTCTAAACTCTAAAGTCGTTATGCATAGAAATATACTACTATTTGTTAGCTAGAGTTATTGTAAGTTAGAATGTGCAGTTAAATGTGGCTTAATGATGGTAAGATCATGCAGTTTGTAAATGAATGATTAATATAGAAGTAATGAATCCTCATATTTTTTTTAGAAAGGCATGAATCTTCATATCTTTCTTCAAAAAATCTTCATATAGTTGACCAGATTCAGGGTATATATCTCGAATGAATATATACTTGTACTTTGTTAACATGTGGAGACCAAATTTATGAATTGGAGTGAGTAAACTAAAAGTACATGTTGAGTAATACTTAAGTATATCACCGGGCTAATACTTTCACATTTTTTACCGTTTAACTTAAGTTTAGGATTTCAGGTATGTTTTCTTGGCGTCAACTATGAACAAATGCTAGAAAAGACTTAATAGTGTTATATTTTCATGATCAGCCCTTTATACATTTCCAGATGTTCAATATTTATAGTTTTCTTTGCCAAATAAAGCATGTTCATAGCTTTTTCTCCGTTACTTTTATCGAACGTTGCTATAAAGGGTAACGAATTGGTTGCGATTTTGAGTACTAAAAAATCATGTATGGTAAATGTGTTCTGAAGATGAAGAAAATGCAGGTATTTGGCTACTCCATGGCTTACTAGTCCACACCTTCAGACTACTTTCTTGAGATTCTTTGGGAGGCCTCCTGTTTTCAACTACCGAAGGTTTGTTTTCATATGTTATTTAACTGCTTAACATTATTGAAATTGAATTTGTTTGATTGGAAGTTTCCTAGCTAACGTTACCTTTAATTTGTTGACTAAAATAATTAAAGTTGATGATTTTGACATAAGACCCTATATATATTTGTCTCATTATTGGTCATTATGCAAGTATAATTAGAGTTTTCCGTGGGCCCAAGCCCCGTGGATTATCGGCCAAAAAGTCGGAAACCATGACTACCAAAATAAAAGGATAGAGTTTTGATTAATAGTAAATAAATAAAAAAAATTATAGCCTAGTTGTGCAGTAATTTTAAAAACATAAATGAAGTATGAACTTTTTTGTTTACTTAATCTATGTGACTTTTTTTTCTCAGGGAGGTTTTCAGTACAGGCGATGGTGGAATAGTAGCTTTGGATTGGTTGGCACGTTCTGATGGTAACGGTTTTTCTAAACTTGTTTAGTGTAAATACGTCTTTACAACGACACAAGCCATTGTTGGTGATATTAAAGGGAGTTTGTAACGTATTTTTGGTTACATTTCTTTTTCAGTCATTGAAAAGGAAGAAATGGGAAATGGCGAAGTTCAACAAGATGCTAACACGCCCATTGTCATAGTAATCCCCGGATTGACAAGTGATTCTGATTCTGTAGTAAGTTTGGAATCCTACATTGATAACAGCATTAAACCATTATAAGAAAACGTATGAAGCAAACAAAAAGTGGAGGCTTAAAAAACATAAACTCATCTGGGAATTTTGGTCTTCTACTAGTGAAACTTAAACTTGTATCGTTTTTGAAATTGACTATTATTATGTGAATGACAGTACATAAAACATCTCACTTTTTACATGGCGAAACGTGGCTGGAATGTTGTTGTGAGTAACCATCGAGGACTCGGGGATGTACCATTGACAGTATGTATTCAAATTCCTTTGTTCCAACTTCCAGCAAGTTATATTTTTCAAAGCGATAGTGTTAACAAGGTCTTCACTTTGCCATACAGTCTGATTTCTTTTACACCGGTGGATGGACTAATGATTTACGCAAAGTTGTTGAACATATTCGCTCACAATCCCCCGATGTTCCTTTGTTCGTTGTTGGAACCAGTCTTGGAGCAAATATGATGGTAATTAAATTTTAGGATTCTCCCTTCAATAATCAGTGTGTAGGGCGAAACACATTTAACTGTAGGAAATTTGTGACAGAGTCAAATGTTGACTTACATAACTCCTAATTTCAGGTAAAATATCTAGGTGAAGATGGGGATGACATTCTTATAGATGGGGCTGCAGCTGTTTGTTGTCCTTGGGACCTTCTGGTTGGTATTTCAAAAACATAGTTTGGACATCTCATGAAAAGTCAAACAACGTCTAATATAAACAGAACTTTTTTGTGTTCGGTAACTCATTCTCCAATTCATGGCAGCTTTGTAACAGGTTTATTGGACGGAATGCGGTACAGAGGTTTTATGACAGAGCCTTGGGAGCTGGTTTAAAACGTTATGCAAAAAAGTATAGCCTATATTATAACATGGTCAAGTATTTGAGGCTTCAGCTTGCAAAGTTGACAATCTCCTCATTTGTTAAATTGCTTATTTTTGATGAAAATTTTGCTCATTTTGCAGGCACCAAGAGTTCTTTACTCGTCTTGCGGATTGGGATGGCATTGAAAAGGTAATCTATCTTCCGCATGAGTTTGACAAAACGTATTGTTTTTCTGTCCCAAGCGAAGACAATGTCAAAATGAACGGGTTATTTTTGTTAAGTTTGTCTCTCATGGGCTAATTAGGTTAAACTAAAAGATTTAACTAAAACGGAATTGGGCCAAACTGGTTGGGAGTCAGTATGTTTTTCAAATGCATAAAACCTGCTAATCTTGATTAGAGTAGCGTTAATGATTAGTATTATTTTAATGGGTTAGTTTTTCTATTTAGCAAAATTATTTGTTAACCCTTCTATTCTAAAAGAAGGCCCATCTTGCAGGCACGCCGTGTTCGTGAGTTTGATACCAGTGGCACTTGCCTTGTTGCAAAGTTTGCTGTAAGACCTGTCTTTTTCATCATTAGTTTATCTCGTCTAATCTCCATCGTTTGTTGAATACTGAATCTGCTATTATTATTTTCTCAGACTGCGGACACATATTATAGGGAATCTAGTTGTGTTGGCTACGTGGGACGTATAAAGGTGCCCCTACTTTGCATCAGTGCCTTAGATGATCCTGTTTGCACCAAAGAAGCGCTAATATGGGACGAATGCCGGTACGTAATTATATCAATTTATCCATAAATCATATTCTAGCATCCATCATTGTCTTATATGGTTTTTTGATGCTTTAAACGTAGGGTGAACAAGAATATCATTCTAGCTACTACACAACACGGAGGACATCTGGGATACTTTGATGGGATGGACGCGAAGGGTGTTTGGTAAGTCCTTTTTCGTACCATTTGAAGTGATCCTTACAACTTTTAGCTCGAAATCTTACCTCAGCATAACCCGTCTTTTCACTATGCAGGTGGGTAAGAGCTGTTGATGAATACCTCACCGTTCTAGGATCTAGCACAATGATCCGCAGACAAAATAAGGTAACTACATACAAAATAGAACCACCAAGTTTCTAGAACTAATGACTTAGCGAGTTATGGGTCTTGAATGAAAAAAAAACAAAGTCATTAGCTAATTTACTTGTTACTTTCCTTTTTTAGATGCCGGATTCCATGCTTATCAGGCCTCAGAAGTCGCTAGTCAACAAGGATCCATATATTGGCTATGTTAAGAAAACCGACAATCAGATACATGTAGACAACTTAACGAAAATGACCAAGATATTAAAAATCACAGATGCACAACGATCTGAAACTTCTTCTAGAGTTGACAGTATCATATTCTTTCTAAAGAGGTCATGGATCAGTTTTAGCAAGAGAAAAATCTAGATGGTGTACGTCTGTATATCTAATGGCGTTTACCAGAATTGCTCCTTCAATGTCCGGATCTATTAAGAGACAAATAAAGATGAAGGTCGCTACAATTTGTTCCACTAGAGTTTATATATCTATTAGTTTGTAAAGCATGGATAATTTCAAATTGGTGGCTGATGGTGGTGCCTTCATTCTATTACCAAATGAAGTGTAATCATTAGTCGTTAAAAGTGATACGGAGTAATTTTTACTGGTATCATTCTCTGATCATTAATCATCAATTCATCATGATATAAAAAAACCTAAAGCTTGACATATCACATAAGCACATCACATTCATCTCACAAACAAGACATTAATAATCTGACTTTATTTATATATACTTAATGTGTTCAAGCTTCTGAGTACTGATTCATATAGAGATACAAATCCCTAGAAGCGGTAGAAAGCCTGTTCTTTTGGTACAAATTATCCTCCTTACTGAATGAAACTAGATATATTACCCTGCCTCCCATATTCAATTAAAAGACTAGAAAACCTGTGGACAACATATTTGCAACCATTTTGTCGTTCCTAACCAATTAGTAGTTGCAAGACGGTTGCTACTTTGCAACAGGAATTTTCCGTTGCATTAGCTTATTTGTGTAGCAGTATCATTTTCTTCAATCAACAATAAAGTCGAGTGTCGAAAATGATCAAGGAGCAAAGGCATATTGGCAATATACTTCAAATATTGTTTAGATCAAAAATTTATATATTCCATATACTAGGAGGCTTTAAATCTTCTAGCATGAACATGACGATCATGTTTACTTATAAATCAAACATTGTTAGACGAATAGTTTAGTTGGCCCAAGCTGGCCTATTAATTTGTGGACTTAGGGTTCATTAAGTTAAGGATTATGATTCTCTTAACTTATTACCTAAGTCACGTTCTATTATTAATAGACATGCAAAGACCGTTTCGTAAACTTACTCTTTTGTTTGTAAGGAGACATAACTAGATATGTTGATGTAACTTGAAAGAATTTTAATTCACAAAACTCAGATCTTCTTAACTTGGTATAGACACTGTATATCAAACAAATGAACACATTTATGACATTTGCATTATTTGAGGCTGGTTAAAATAATGTTCTCAAAATATTGAATAAAATTAATGAATCAAAAATTATAACAAGACAAGTTGAGTTTACTACTTTACTAAATTATTACCGGTCAATAAACTTGGGCGGATTACAAAATTGTCCAACAGCCACTCCACTCCATCACTCCAAAGGAAGACCAAACTCTTTTGTATTTGTTTGTGCAATTTCAATATGTGCACTTAAAATTGAGCATTTATCGTTTTGCCATTAAAGTTTCACAAAGTTGCAAGTCTTTCCTCAAAGTTTCGAAACCACAAAAAATCATAAGTGTTTCATTGGTTACACAAGTAGTTAAAGCAGAATGTATATATGGTATAACTAGTTAGTGCATAATTTGATGTGTCCTAATCAAAAAGTTGTCTTTGCTAATTAATCCCCTTTTAGTATTAGAACAAACAAATCATCAATCCAAAATTCATCTCAAAAGCAAGAAACTTGATGGACTTGTGGATGTACATGAAACTAAAATCCAATATAATGACATTCCAGGATGGAAAAATCATTAGGTAAAACTTAAGCAACTTATATCATATTACCCTACGGTTTACTATTGAATTATAGAATTCCTCGTAAATATTAAGTCTTTATTGATGACGTACTATTTATAATGATAAATTACATCGAACTCTACTGGACATAAACTCAAAGACGGGCTCTCTCTTGACGAACTTAACATAATATATCATCTAACACTCTCTTGCAATTCGAGCAACGAAATCACGAAAGCTCGGATTATATTAGAAAACTAAAACATTGAAGCAATGATACACTTGTTGATGGAGACATCCGACAACAAACATAAGCAAATTATTAAGAAGCACGAAAAGCAAATTAAACTAATAGCAAAAACAAATACTCCTTCCGTCGCAAATTTATAGTCTCCATTTTCATTTTGGGATATTCCAAAATAATAGTCCCCTTTTTGTATCAACCAATCAAAAGAGAGTTTAGTGGTTATGGATGACATTTGATTGGTTGAAAAGTGTATTAGTCCAAATTTTCTTAAACTATGTGTTTTTTTTCTTTTCTTAAACTGTGTGTTTTTTGTCTAGTGACAATAATTTTGAGACGGAGGGAGTAGTTGATGAAGACATTCGACAGCAAGAAGAAAGTAGTCTTCATAATGCAGTAGCAACGGAAGCGGATTTTAGCAGTATCATGTGAATTCAACATTAGTGGCTAATGTAGCAGCATGTGATGATGCGTGGCACATTTTTAGGTTGGTTTAGGTTGGTTTGTGTAGAATTCAAAAACGAAAAGAACAACGCTAGCCGTAAATTGGCCAAAACAATAAGCGTATAGTGTTTTGGCCGAGAATTGCATAGAGTTTTTTTTAAAAGATGAGATAAATGGCAGTACCTATGGTTTGACGGAGTGACATAGGTGCATCGACTAATAGCAGCCAACTAGAATTGAAGATCAAATATGCTCTAATACCATGTCAAATTATAATGATAAATTACATAGAAACCTAGTAGATATAAGCTCACAGACGGTTCCAGTCGTAATGAACTTAATATAATATATCATCTAACAAAACATGTTCCAACATTTGAAAAAAAAAATCTTGAATATTTTCAAACTTTGTAATTCAATTAGAAATTAGATGATAATCTCCCCTTAATGTAAATTCTCCAACAAAATACTATTTATTTTTTACTCGCTTCATAATTTTTACTTTTAACCTTATACTTTTATATAATTTACTTTCAATAATTCTTTGCATGTAAATTAATTTTTTCCTTAGAATATATTACTGAACATTAGTGAATAACATTTTTTACCAAAAAAATCGTTTTAATCCCGTCGCAACGCGAGAGCAATAAATACCTTGGTTGTCATTTGTTTACAATGAATCATGTGCATAATGTCTCCATTGTACAATACATTATGTGCTTTCAGTGTTTTTCTTTTGAGTAAAGGGTTTCCCGATAAAATATATTACTCAAAAAAACAATTAAGCACATAGGATGAGGTGAATCCCACGTCTCAGCCCATTACAGGCAAACAAACGCACCTATTGTGCAGTCTTCAAGAGTACATTATTTGCTTTCAGTGTTTTCATCCTCGTATGTATGTGAAGTCTTCCATGATTTTAGCTTTGTTATTGGTTAACTTGTCCTTTTAGATCTTAAGTTATAAGGTACGTGATACTGTAACCATATGTGAAAATCAACCTTAATAAGCCGAAACAAGAAGTATGTATTACAGCATATGTTTTATTTGTTTACAAATTTCTTCCAACAACAAGAACTAAAACTTAACCTTGTCTTGTATGCACTCTTGAGTCTTGATGAGTCCGTTAGATAGAATTCTTTAAGTTTGACATGTTCTTTCCATTGTATCAACTTGGTAGTACTTATTTTTATGTACAGAAATTAAAAGGGTATTAGATTTGATTGTAATACATGCACTCCACAACAAGACAGATCACAAGTCGTTTGCATAGGGATATCCCATAAATATGGAATAACAACACACTCGTGAGAAGAATTCTTCACGTGCTAAAATCTGTTTTAATAAATTTATGAAAACGTGTTTTATTAATAGTTGTTTCATTTTGATAAACAAATTATAAAAAATAAAAATATTTTACCATACAAAAAAGTAGTGGCTTTGTATAAAACATGACCGGCAACTTCAGTCTCACTATAATTATGGTCAATGTTTGTGAAATGTTTTTCTTTATTCACATGCATTAGTATTTTTTATATCAATTAGTACTTATAAATTTCTCAAAAGTTCATACTAACATGATAAGTTATGTTTTCAAATAATGTGAGAGTAAACTAAAATAATGACTTTTTTATTTCTATAAAAATGATCATCTTTTTGTTTATCTTTATTCTCATTGGCCAACATGATGGGTCATGTTCAAATGAACTTTGAAGGATCTCTATTCTATAAATTTATAAGTTTAGCACAAACCACGTAAACACACAATACATGTCTGGAAATACATTATTCTCATGAGAAAAAACTTAGAGAAAGAATAATTAAAATGAGAAGAATGAGAAATAATTATAGTCACTCATTTCAAATAAGGAGCGAAAATTTGAAAGAAAAACAACCTCTTTTATAAGTGCATATGACATCTGTGTTTCTAGTTACGTACCATTCTAACTTTAATTTTTCTAATCATTCAAGAACATTGATTAAGAATTAAGTCTAATATGATCGAATGAATGTAACTTAAATTTTCAAGACTTTCATAGTTTCATGTATGCTTGATTGCTTTCAAAAGCTAAATTGTTCATATTCTTTAAAAGTGGGCTTTTTATAAAATATTCTCTAACTACTTCGTTTTTGGCAACTACAAATAAAAAAGTTATTTTAGAACTAAATAACGATAAAGACACTGTGGACATTGACATCGTATTATTCAATAATGATTAAATTAAAGTTATAATTATTGTTCATCTTAACATAAATCCACCATTACATGATATAACATATATAAAGTTAGAACAAATAGTATATAGATCGTTTCAGTATTTTTAACATAACGACAAAGCATAATAACATAAGTCTTGATGGTAATTATATTCAACAATACTGAAGTAAGTTGAAATCAATATTTAATCTACAAATTAAAATAGCTAGTAAAAAAAAAGTAAAAAATAACATGCATAAAATAAAGATTTGCAAGGATGAAGTGACTATGAATTTTGTGTATTACTGTAAATAACTATCTATCTTCAAATTAAAGATTAAAGAGCACATTTTTCAATTCATTAGTAACTTTTGATAGATAATTAGATCATGAGTTATAAAGAGTAATTTTTTTTTAACAATACAAAAGAACATTAGTTAGTATTAAGAAAATAAGAAAAATGAAATGATGGAGAATGACAAAAAGAATATGACTTGTGCAGCCACACTCTACAAGTCTCCATAAGAAGAAGACTCTTTCCATCATTTCAAACCAAAACTAATAAACATTTCTCCTTCCATTCAAAACTTGCTTTATTCATTCATCTCTCAAACACATTGTGAACCTACTTGAGCTTATCGATCACCAATGGACATGATAAGCTCATCTAGTGATTCACCATACAAACTCTTGTTCACAGCTTTATCTCTCATACCGATCACTCACTATGTGATCGGTTTGTTTGTTATTTCGTATATATTTGTATACAATTTTCTCGAGTTTCATATCATTCAGGATTTGTTAACAGGATTTAGAGGACAACGCGTAGAGTTGACGTTTAATTCTTGCTCTACACTATATCATGAAGTCGTATCCAAATGCACACTTCTTCATGGAAGGTTTGTTTATATTATGGCATTATGCTATTCGTGTTTAATAATGTTATCGAATTCGTTGTTATTAGTTGTTCATTTAAACTTTATTTGGTCCGACCACCTTCACATTAGCGACACATCAACATCAACATCCATTACCACCACCTTTCCATATATTCATGATTTGTTATTTTGTAAATGCAATAGCATGGTAAATGTGTTCTGAAAGATGAAGAATATGCATGCAGGTATTTGTCTACTCCATGGCTTACTAGTCCACACCTTCAAACTACTTTCTTGAGATTCTTTGGGAGGCCTCCTGTTTTCAACTACCGAAGGTTTGTTTTCTTCTGTTAATTTAACTACTTTCTTTGCAATATTAAGATTGAACTTGTTTTGTTGGAAGTTTCCTAACATTACCTTTTGTTGACCAAAGTATAAGTGATGAGTTTGTTTTAGGACCCTAAGTTTGTCTCATTAGTTTTGGTCATATGCTTACACTTGTGAGTTGTGAACTTGTGATTAATATTGGAAAAAAGAGTAAATTTCAAAAATCGTCATTGTAGTTTGGCCAAACTGCAGGTTTCGTCCTTAACTTTTCGAAAGTGCAGGCACTGCCTCTGTCCAAAGTAAAATGACTAAATGCCCTTGTCAAAAATTGCAACCCAAAGTTCCCCACAAGGACGGTGCCTGGACTTTCGAAAATTTAGAGATGAAACCTGCAATTTGGCCAAATCACAAGGACATTTTTTGCAATTTACTCTAGTAAAAGAAATACGAGTCTTAAACACAACCTAACTACGTAATAACTTCAAAGAGACAAAAGTATTAAGCCCGAATCCATGTACTTCTTGTACGTGCCGACTGACCCTTCCCAAGGCCTCAAGTATTGGGCATATGTTCTAGTGACCTTTAGTAAGAAGTTAAGATTAAACGCATGACCTATTTTCTCAAAGCCCGACTAGTCAAAAGGAGCATGTTCTTTATGTTTACTTAATTTATGTGATTTATTTTATTTTTATTTATTTATTTATTATTTTTTTTCAGGGAGGTTTTGGACACCGGTGACGGAGGGATAGTAGCTTTGGATTGGTTGGCACGTTCTGATGGTAACGGATTTTTCAACTTGTTAGTGTATAAACGTCTTTACAACAATACAACTCATATTTTACAGCTTCAAAGAGAGTCTGTAACATATGTTTTGCGTTACCATTTCTTTTTCAGTCATGGAAAAGGAAGAAATGGGAAATGGCGAAGTTCATCAAGATGCTAACACGCCCATTGTCATAGTGATCCCTGGATTGACAAGTGATTCTGATTCTGTGGTAACTTTCGAGTCCTATATCAATAACAACGTTGAACTACAATAAGAAAAACATATGAATTAAACCAAAAATGAAGCTCAAAAGCATTAAATCATCGCTTTGAATTTTATTTTCCTTTATGGTGCAACCTAAACTTATCTTGTTTTTGTATTGATTATTGAAATGTACATGACAGTACATAAAACATCTCACTTTTTACATGGCTAAACGTGGCTGGAATGTTGTTGTGAGTAACCATCGTGGTCTCGGGGGAGTACCATTGACAGTAAGTGTTCTATATATCCTCGTGTTCCAAATACCAGAAAGCTTTTTTATTTTATTTTTTTCCTTTTTAAGTAAGACTGTTTACAAGGTATCTATTTTGCAATACAGTCTGATTTCTTTTATAATGGAAGCTGGACTAATGATATGCGCAAAGTAGTCGAACATATTCGTTCCCAATCCCCTGATGTTCCTTTGTTCATGGTTGGAACCAGTCTTGGAGCAAATATGATGGTAATTTCTATGATTATTCATTTAATATGGTATATGTAGTCGAAACACATTCGTGGGTCGTTAACGGGTTGTTAACCACGTTATAAACGTGTAAATATTTTGACTGTAGACAAATTTGTCAAAATTATGACTGGGAGTCAAATAGTTAACTCGGATTACCCCTAATTGCAGGTAAAATATTTAGGTGAAGATGGGGATAACATACTTTTAGACGGGGCTGCAGCTGTTTGTTGTCCTTGGGACCTTCTGGTTGGTATTTCAGAAACATAGTTTGGTTTCGAACAACGCTTAATATAAACAAGGTTTTAGTATTCGAAAACTTATTCTCCAATACATTGCAGCTTTGTGACAGGTTTATTGGGCGAAATACTATACAGAGGTTTTATGACAAAGCCTTGGGAGCTGGTCTAAAACGTTATGCAAAAATGTATGCATTACCTTTTAAAACTTCTTTGAGACATAATATAGTCAAATATTTGAGATTACTAAAAGTTGTATATGTCCTTATTCGTTATATTGCTTTTTTATGATGCAAACTTGGCTCTTTTTGCAGGCATCAAGAGTTCTTTACACGTCTTTCGGATTGGGGTGGCATTGAAAAGGTCATCTACCTTCTCTTGTTATTGTTGTTGCTGTAAACTGTATTGTTATCGTGTCCCAAGCCAAAATATATATATACGGCGAGTCTCTCACTGTTGTGTTAGAGATAGCAATTCCGACCCATTTACAAACGAATGGGTCATTTTTTGTTATGTTAATCTCGCACGGGCCAATTAGGTTAAGCTAATAAGGAAATGGATCAAACGGACTGGAAGTCACCAAAAATGTTATTCATATGCATAAAACCGCTTAATCGCTTGGATAGAAAAGAGTTAATTATTATTTTAATGGTATAGTATTTCTAAAATTCAAGAAAATGAATAAGAAGGTAACCAAATCAAACATGTTACATTCTAAAAGATTTCCCATTTTGACTCTTTATCGAACCTACCCCTGCGTTTTATATTAGATTCTGGTTCGCTACTTTGATTACATTACACTATGAAATAACAGTTCCAATGTGTAATCATGCAGGCACGCCGTGTTCGTGAGTTTGATACAAGTGGCACATGCCTAGTTGGAAAGTTTGATGTAAGACCTGTCTTTTCATCATTAGTTCTCGTTTAATCTCCGTCATTTATTAAATCTGCTACTACTATTTTCCCAGACTGCAGACATATATTATAGGGAATCTAGTTGTGTTGGTTATGTGGGACGCATAAAGGTGCCCCTCCTTTGCATCAGTGCATTAGATGATCCTGTTTGCACCAAAGAAGCCCTTATCTGGGATGAATGTCTGTAAGTCATTCGTTTAATTTATCTATAAAATCACGTTTTACCATCCATCATTCTCTTATACGGTTTTCTGTTGCTTTTAAATAGGGTGAACAAAAATGTTATTTTAGCTACTACACAACACGGAGGACATCTGGGATACTTTGATGGGATGGACGCGAAGGGCGTTTGGTAAGTCCTTTTCTGTGTCCTTTAGTTTGATCTATATGCATTTGAGCCTGAAGTCTTAGCCTAACATAACACACAGGAGCTTGGTTTATGCGCATATATCATAAAAATGTGGACTGTCTTTTCACTATGCAGGTGGGTAAGAGCAGTTGATGAATACCTCACTATTCTAGGATCTAGCACGATGATCCGCAGACAAAATAAAGTAAGAACATAGAAACTAGAACCAAATAGTGTAAAGGACTAATGTCCTAGCTTATGGTCTTAAATGAAGAGATACAAGGCAAACTAAAGTCACGTGATTTGCTAATTTACTCGTACTTTTCCTTGTATAGATGCCAGCTTCCATGCTGATCAGGCCACAGAAGTCACTAGTCGACAAAGATCCATATACTGACTATGTCAACTTACTGAAAAAGACCATGATATTAAAAATCACAGATGCACAAGGGTCTGAAACTTCCTCAAGAATTGACAGTATCATATTCTTCCTAAAGAGTTCATGGATCAGTTTTAGCAAGAAGAAAATCTAGATGGTGTACGTCACTGAATTACTGATGGCGTTTACCAATAATGTAATTCTTGTTCCTTCAAAAGTCCGGATCTATTAAGAGAGATTCGAATAAAAGATGAAAGTTGGTGTCATTTGTTCCATTAGAGTTGATATATGCGTTATTTTGTAAAGTACGAATACATTTAAGTTGATGCCTAATGCTGTCTACATTCCATTACCAGATGAAGTGTAATCATTAGTCAGTAAAAGTAATATTTCTTACTCGTATCATTCTATCATCAGAATATCAGCAGCCTATATATTGACACAATGACATCACAATCATCAATCATCACACAAACAAGACACTAGTAGTCTACGACTTTAGTCTTATAAGTTACTATAAACTTTCAGATTTCAAATTCTGCACTTCCTATCAATGTGGGGGCACGACATAATAAACAGAGATACAAAGACAGTACATGCAGAGCTAGACAAACAAGATTGTTAAATGAGTTAATACTGGTTTCAAATTAGACCTTATAGCATTTTGTTTAATCAACAATATAGTCGGAGTGTGTTGAAATGAACATGTACTTGCAATTCAACAAAAGATGAGCGTTGGCCATACGGTCTTTCAGAAATGGAATCAGATTCTCTATAAATCATAGAAGATAGGTAGTACACAAAGACAAACCACCATAGTCCTAGCAACACTAAATAGCAACCTCCATAGTCAAAAGCTCATCATGAAAGGCTGATATTTCCAGAACATAGATTCAAGTAAGGCTTCAAAAAGAGCCAAGAATGAGCTAGAAGTCACTTTGACCACAGTAAGCTATGCTTGACGTCGACTTGATAGCTTGACAAGCCTTCATGATGCAAGCTCGAGAAACAGTCATTTGGAAGTATGCTCAATTCACTACCTCAGCTCAAGTTTGAGCTCAAATAACACACCCAAAACTCAACTGGCTTGCAGCTCTTAGGGCACATATATTAACAGTTACATATTACATAGGGCTTAAAAAGCTCAATAAGAGTTTGAGTCCTTATAGCCTTAAGCTCGACTCCTTGTATGTATCGAGAACGATGTTTGTAACCAAACTCGGTAACATAGTACATTTGAAATTAGCCAGGGGTTTATGAATAATGCACAAAAATGGAGAAAGTTAAGAAAGAGAAAATAAATTACATCGGTCATAGTATTTTGTGCAGACTGCGCATGAAAGAGAGAACAGGGAATGGAAATTCTATCCGAAGCTGCTCACATTTCTGTATGAAATCCTTTTTATTTAATAAAAATTATCACTAAACCAGTTTGGACTTCATAGAGGACATAAACTAGAGGTACATGTAGAACAACACAGCTTCCTATGCTCTGAATCTCATCTCTGAACCTCGTAGTAAACGAAATTACAAGCATTTAATAAACCAAAAAGTCTGCCAAACTCATAAAATTACTAAAGTACAGCGACGTGAGCACGTACATTTTCTATTATGTCTATCTGTAGGAACTAAGGAGACATAATTAAACTAGAACGGAAAGTTGACCTGTATATAAGCAGCCACTAAAAGATTTAACCACCACGAGACATCTTAATTTTGGGCATCGACTTCTTCAATTGTCGAGCACGTTCTTTTGCTTCTCTCTTGCGTAAAGCCTCAGCATTGAGCTTCAATTCGGCTTCTTCCATCATCTTCTTCTTCTCTAACTTCTTTCTCTGAATGGCTTCTTGTCTGGCATATTGAAGCTCCTTGTGTACTTCTTGTGCAAGTTTTGCTCTTGCTGCTTCAGGTTTCGATCGAGCCTGTTTTACATAGTCATAAGTCAAGACTCAAGGTGGTGTTATTTTTTATATTATTCGATGCGTGAAGGAAAAGAGTAGAGGTGGCTATTTCGACCCATTTAATTGCGTCGATCAAGTCATGTTTTTATCCCTAACTAGCCAAACAGTAAACCTAAATAAGGGTTTTGTGCTTTTGTTGCATAAGAACCACCGTAATAGATCTTTTGTCTAATTTTGAACACCGTATTTCATATGCATCATAAAAGAATGGATGTGCTTCATATGAACCATTTTTATGTTGGATGTATCATGTATATTTAATGACATTCATATTGGGTTACAAAATGATCAAAACATGATAAAGCATTCTTTTAATCACTCATGTATACAAATAAAAAAGCAATGGCTAAGAAGTGGTATTTTATGCACATAGAAGAGCTAAAAAGAAAATGGGTCAAAGTTCTCTGAGAGTGTAAGTTATATGCATAAAACCTCAGATCAAATAATTCAATAACTGGCCCGTTTGGTTGGGGTGTATGGGCATGGGTTTATGACTTTGAAAGTCATTAATGTTGTTTGGTTGGTTATGGGGCCCACCATAATGGAATGAGGATACCCAAATGTGAAGGTTTCCTCATATATTATGTGTGTGGGTGGTTTCTTCATACCCTCCATTATCATTCCACTTTATACCAACACCCATACCCATTGTGATTCATAGCGAAAAACCAAACGCACCACTTATTTATCAAAAGTGGGATAATGTATTTGGAGGCCAACCAACTATTTAAGCTTTTCCATTAAGGACGTCCTTTAATTATAACTAAATTGTAGACCACCCAAGTATGTATTTGTTTTGGTTTATACCAATTCCAGCCAAAATTTTGACGCAAAACTATGAAATAACAGGAATAACGCTAATTCTAACATGCTAAAACGTTAGAAATGAGAGTTGAAACGTAAAATACAAGTTTTACCCTTCATTAACATACATCTTTATTTAACCAAAAGCGATTCAAAAGGGTATCCGTGATACTTCACGTTCAAAATTCTTCTTTGTACTTTATTCTTGTCAATACCTAAATTTCAGGCCAAAAAATTGGCCGGAATTGGTATAAACAAAGACATATACATATTTGGGTGGCCTTAGTGGAAAAAATAAGATATTTGGATGGCCTCCATATTCATTATCCCATTAAAATTTAGTAGCTTTTATAAGCAAATTTGACACACCAACACTATAAAATTATGATTTTTTAGACCCAAGGTGTTTTGGGTCGAACCTGCACTCCCAGTTTTCCAACCGCACAAATCATTACTTATTTTACCCATTACCCTACCCACGTGACCTGCCCCATTTTGCCACCTCAGAAAAAAAGGTGTACCTGTGAGCTGAGCTTGTAACGGCCAATCAAGTCGATGTAGTAGGGAATTAGAGCCACGAGTCGTGTCATGTCAGCCATTTGGTCGGCAGGAGGGAGAGCAAACTTAAATATCAACATCTTCCTGTGGGTACTCGGATGCTGATCAGAGAAATGCATGGAGATGAACAACTTCCCAAATTTCTCAAATGCTTTTTCACCAAATACCTGAAGATAGAAAATATACACCGTATAGTAAATAATCTGAGTCATATGCTTCTATAGCCTGACCTTTTACATAATATATCAAATAGAAAGCCGGAATAACGATATAAAGTCTCATCCAATACTACATTATATACAGCATTAGTCACATTATTTGCCTTCCATCAACATCAGGTTTGTAGTTCATAACCTAATTGAACTATCAGGTCCCATATTTGCAGCAACAATTACGAAAACCGAAGTATACAACATTCCATTCTGGAACCAAGCCTCTTCATGAAGGAAAAAAATGAACGAGAATCAAAGGATCCCTAAAAAATGAATTTCAGTCCTCCTCAGAAGATGATCATTCATGTATCTCACTTAACAAAATTTCATATATTTTTACTTCGGCTAATAGATTTCAAGATTTCAAGATTCCAAACCACATAGTTGTGGGCTACTTATATATTCCGAATATGAGTTTTTAATAGAAGCTTAGTAGTCAACTACCAGAAAGAACAATATGGTATTACATCAGTGGCCAGAGATGTAGTAAGTAATTGAGTTCAGCTCAGACCATCATCTTAAAATCATAATACTAGGATTGTATTTAAGTTTCTATGTAAGCGTACGTAAAATTCAAGTGAAGAAGTTAGTGATTCTAAGCAGCAAAGTTGAAGGGCAGTTACAATTGCTTATAAAAACTATGTATTTGTTTACCGTGTCTTGAGAAAACATATAATTAGTTTTAACTGTGTTTCAAATGTTTTTTATCCAAACTAGTTTATATGATTATTTGAAGTGAAAATCGACGATCATGTTGGGAGATACTTATCCCAAACTGCTTATCTAGTTATTTAACAATACATAAGCAGTCTTAATAAGCAATTCCAAACACTCCTTCAAAATATTCTGTCCAATATCGATTAATAAGTGAGAGTGTATACTACCCCTATCGACGACAAGAAATAAAAGCAACATACAACATCAAAAAACAATCAATAATCACGAACCTGATCAAGAACAGCCTCAGTAATCAAATCACCGGCCACTTCCTTTGACTCCGTGACAACTCCCAACTCCTCCGCAACCCACTTCCTCCCACTCGGCACCGCCATCAAACTCCCAAACCTCTGCAAATCCCTAACTTCCTTCAACATCCCTTTAACCAATTTCTTCTTCCCCAACGCAAACACCACACAATCCATCGCATCATCATTCATATAAACCTCAAACGTAATCTCATCCTTACACGGCACAACCATATTATACAATCTCGCAATCAAATCATGCCTACTTTTCAGCTCCATAGTCCCTAAAACCCCCTCACAAAACCTCCGCCCACTCGCGTAAAACTTAAACACATTCTGGCCCTCTTTCAACAACAACGGCGAATCCTCAGTTTCTCCTACACCTAACAAGCTAAAATTCTTTTCGAAAATCGAGTCGTTAGTGGCAAACTTAGCAGCCCAAGCTAAAGCCAAAGTCTCATTCTCCTTCTTACCCGTAAAATAATTTATCGCAAATATAACCAAAATGGTAATACAAACAATCTCAATAGTGTAATCACTAATACCTTTAGGACCCATTTTCGGGTTCTTTTCGGGCTCGCTTTCCGTGGCGTTTTCGGGGTTTTTCTCGATGGTTTTCGGAGTTTCTTGAAGTGGGGTTTCGTATTCGAACCCTTCGAACTCATCTTCGTCCCAAAGATCGAAACTTGATGAGGGTTTGGAGGGTATTTGATCGGAATCTTGGGGCGGTGGTTGATCGGAGACGGTGGTTAAGGTGGTGGGAGGTGGTGGGGAGCGACGGGGGAGATCGGAGTGTTCGTCGTGTTCGAAATCGTCATCGGCGTCGAAGCCTTCGAAGTGGGAATCGGCGGAGATGATGGTGGTGGTGATGGAAAGGATGGCGATGAGAGAAAGTAAGAAGATGGATGGAGATCGGGTTTTCGCCATTGATGGACCTCTTGTGTGTGTTTTTTAGTGTGTGTGGGTATAGTGGGATCGCATGTTGTTTGATGTGTTTTTATGTTGTTAACAAATAGACCTCCAAGTTTTTGTAATCTAACATTAAGGTAACTTATTTTCATTATTTAGGTGTAAATGAGTTGACGGCTAGCGATCTGTTTGAGCTCGGTTTGGTAAAAACTTGGCTCGATATCGGCTAAGTGAGTGATAACTTGTATTTATACATATTTCTATACTTTTTATCGTGTGTTTTGTATATGTTTGAGTATGATTATCGAGGACTTTTGGTACTTAATTGCTTGTAAAATGATAATTATAGGTCAATGATGTAGTAACATGAGGAAATGATTATAAAGTGAAGTTATGTGGCTTTAAAATGAATGAAAATGACAATCTAGGGACTTAAATTGCAAAAGAACGAAAGATTGAAGATTTCCTGGACAGAGTTCATAGTCGCAACGTGAGCAGCATTACGGGGTCATGTCGCGACTCACGAGCTTAGTTAAAGAGAGTTTTGTTGTGTGATGCAAGCATAAGCTCGCAACATGAGGAAAGCATCAAAAAATCATGATTGCGCGTCACGATGGCTTGTTCCGCCTAAACCTAGATACCTCTATAAATACAAGGCAACCTCTAACCTTAAAGAAATAACTTAATATACAAAATTTAGAGAGAGGGAGAGAGGTTCATGGAGATTCTTTAAAGAGGAAACGAGTTGTAAAGTTGTGTCGTTGTCCTGCATCTTGCATCTGTTTTTATGTGATTCATTATTCGTGTAGCTCCAATTACTTGTTGAATCTCTCAATCACTTTTTAATAAGTCATGAATTCTTCAATATATATGAGTATGAATGCTTGTTACAATGTGATTATTTATATAAAGTAGTTGTAGATCTAATGATTAGGGCTTATTGTTGTTAATTGGTTGCACACTTATGTTATATATAAAGATCCGTCTATGTCCACTCTTATGATTCGACAATTGATCATGATTAGTTATTGGGAGGCTAGTATTAGGGATATTGGAAGATGGGTTTTCGTATCCGAAGCCTTCGAATTCATATTCATCCCAAATATCAAAAATTGATGAGGGTTTGTTGAGATCATTGGAATTTGGGTTTTGACCGGAAGTTGGTGATGGTGGTTGTGGGCGGAGGGTAGTGGGTGGGTTCAAGATTTGTTATCCTCATTCCCAGTTCATCGACTTTTGCTAACATTCTTTCACTATCAGCATCGGCCAACATCTGTCTGTAGTATGGCTTTTTCCTCAACTATTTCAGAATGACATCTCTCATCCACGGGCTAATGTTCTTATAAGAACCATATTCATAAATAATTTCATCGCCATATGTATTAAGTACTTCATCAAAGAGTGATAGGTTCGATAAAACCTTTGACCACTCATCTTCCGGCGTGTAACGAGCCACTGTTATGTGTATTTTGTGGGAATTGAAGATTGGGTTATGTGTGTTTTTCCGAATTGAGGACGATCGGTTAGGTTATATATGAGTAAAAAATTGGCGGGATAAAGTTGTAGTGTGGCGGGAAAAGTTGGCGGGTACACTTTTGGCAGAGACATGTCCTCGCCAAAAGCTATTATTATTAGCAGAAACCTTTGGCGGGATAAAGTAAATATGAGGAGGGAAAAAAATGGTTAACACTTTTAGCGGGGACACGCCAAAAGTATTGGCGGGAACAATTAACAAGCTATGACTTTGGTCAAATTTTGGTAAATATCAAAAGAACTTTTGGCAGGGACACGTCCCCCCCAAAAGTTTGCGTTGAATTTTTACTAAACGGTCAGCGTATTTGTGTGTCACGTCATCTTATGTTTTGTCGTTTAGCGACTTTCGGGGATACAAAGGCGTCCCCGCCAAAAGTCTGGTCGCCCGTCGTCCTGTTTGTTGTAGTGATGATGCTATCCTTGCTCTGAATTATGATGTTTACTTGTTTAGTATGTGTGGCAACTTGCAATCCCATACATGATTTAGAGAAGTTATATTCGTGCCAGTTGCCACACCATATGAATGCTACAGGACAAAGTAAGTAATCACACATTCTATTGACATCCTTTGACTGTCTTGCTCACACACCTTCTCTTGTAAAACTTGCGTATATATGAATCCACGTAACCATGTTCAAGTGCTTCATGATTTCCTACTGCACCTTCAAGTTGTGCCATCTCTGTATGTTAAATGGTTGCAATTTCTTTGAAGGTGAAAAACATGGGTGGATTAAGTAACGGGTAAAATAAGGTTTTGGTTAGGATGGGTGATATTAACATGGGTAAAAACGCTTGTGTTGGGCTGAATTCTTTTTATTTAAACTACACAATTAATCAACGTATTGGATATTTTACGAGTCGATCAAACAGTTAAGAGGTGGTAAGTATTTAAATGCATTTGGAGTCACTTTTGACCCATTTTAACCCATATCATGTTTTATCAAGTATAAATTTTACCTGTATGACCCGTTTTTAAATTTTTACCCGGTTTAACTATTAAAAACGTTTTAAAAGTTTATTTAATCTTAAATTTTACTTGTTTCAAACGTAAATATGTCAAAATAGCATAGACTAAGTAAAAATTTTGTATGATGCTGAATTATAGTCAACAATCATATTTTTTTCAAGTGGGAATCTTGGGTCCCCCTCAAGATTAACATACATATGTGGCGTTTGGAAATGGACCGGCTTCCGACCTGTCTAGCTCTTCAAAGGCGGCATATTCATTTACCAAACATTTCATGTTCTTTGTGTGAAGTTGCGGACGAGAGTTGTGGCCATATCTTTGTTTCATGTGGTTTTGCTGTTGAGGTTTAGAGGCGTATTAAAACTTGGTGCAAGCTTTCATTTGTCAGGATTGTGGACATTGAAGACTTGCTCACGTTTTACAGGCATGTGCAAGGGCCGAAGTGGGCAAATAAAATTATTAAGGGGATTGTTATGACGACGTGCTGGGCGATTTGGATTGTTATGAATAAAAAGGTTTTTGAGAACTCCGCGCCTAAAGTAGCCGATGTGGTGGCTTCGGTTAAATCTCTTTCTTTCTTATGGCTTAAGAGTCGGTCTAGATTTAACTCGATTATGTGGAAGGATTGGGTCATGTATCCCTTGTATATGTTGTAATTGTTCCTTGGAGGTCCTCGTTTTGAGGACTTGCCGTTTTTAATGAAGTTCACCGTTCAAAAAAAATTTTGGGCCTTTATATATTGAAACAGATTTTGTGTGTGAGCATAGGTTCATTCTTTTCTATTTGAAAGGCATGAAGTTCATTCTTGGAAAGCCATAATCTTATGCAACGGTAAAAAAAATTGTAATTCTATTTTTGAAGTAGTTATGGTCTTCGAATTCGAAAAGTAGCCGTTGGGTAACGGTCAAATCATCTAAAATCTTAATTAATTTCATTCTCTTTTATGTTTTTATCCTCTTGCTTCAAATAAATTATACAAAGGTAATTGTTAGGAATTAGAAATTTCAGGTATTAAAGAGTCGGTCACCTCAAGTATATGTAATCGTAAGAAAGCTCGTAGTCGTAGTTATTTCAAGCTAAGTAGTATTTAGTTAAGTAACACCGTGGAGGACGGACGGGTCTTTACCCACTGTATGCCTGATCCACAGCCCGTTGTGTGGCGTTTTATGTAAGACTATAAATACTCTCTACCTCCCAAGGTAGAGAGTTGGAGCTCATAATAATATCTTTCACTTTCTCTCACTAAGTTCCCTAAACCTCTAACTTTCTCTCTCTAGAATTCCACTTATACGCCCACTTTGTGTTATGGTTTGATGTGTATGTGAAATCCAATATCCTTCAATTGGTATCAAGAGCCATGGTTAGATCATCTCTTACATATCTTTGGATTTCTAGTGGTTTTTAGGTGGTTTTTGAGTTTGAAAAAGTTTAGTGGTTTTTGCATCATTTGGGTGATTTCTAGTGTTAAAGTTTGAATTTTGATAGTACTTTTGTGTTTAGAATCATCACAAGTGTTTAGGTTTTGATTTTGAAGGCTTGAATCATCGTGGTTGGGTTGTTTTTGGATTGAAAAGTGGTATTTTTGAGATTTTCTTGCTAGCGACTTGAGCCACGGATTGTTATTCTTGGTAGCGACTTGCTTTGTACGTTGGTAGCGAGTTGCAGTTTAAGTGGTAGCGACTTGGTCCTAGCGACTTGTCTTTTGAGACAAGTCGACAAATAGTACAAGTTAGTGGATTCTCCACTACGGCTAGCGACTTAGTGAGGTTAGCGACTTGCTTCAGAAAGTGTTAGCGAGTTGCAGTGCAATTTGTTAGCGACTTAGTATTCTTAGCGACTTGGACCTTAGCGAGTTGCTGTTTAGCGACTTAACTGTGTAGCGACTTGGTGCTTAGCGATTTGGTGATTTAGCGAGTTGCTCTTTAGCGACTTGACTGTGTAGCGACTTGGTGCTTAGCGATTTGGTGATTTAGCGAGTTGCTACTTAGCGACTTGGTTCAAGGGTTATAGCGACTTGGTTGATTTTTACGAAGAAGAGGTTTGACCAAAGTTGACTTTTTACGTCAAAACTTCAAACGGCCATAACTTTTGATCCGTAACTCCGTTTTCAGCGAAATACCTGTCAAAACGACCGGAACAGCCTGAATATTGTGAGGTTTTACCACGATGTCGTGAAACGAATTTTTCTAGGCCCAAATCCTCTCCGAAAGGAAGTTATTGAGCTTTTAAGTTTTTAGACCTAAATTTCTCCATAAAATCGTGCAACAACCAACCCAAATCACAACCAAACAACATCTCTGCTTATCCCACAAACAATCATAAGACCTAACACACAATTGTCTATCATTGTGTCGATCCATCAGTCATCTTAACACATTCCATTGGTCATTGCTTAACGGTTTGGTCTTGATTTTAGTAAAATCCCGCGAAAGATTCTATTTCTCGGTTTAAATCGTAGACTTGTAAAATCTCGTGCATTCTACCACATCATGTCTTACTCTACTGACCCAGTGATTTCAGAAGTGCTTAAATTATATGATGCTGTGGACAATAATGTTAATGAATGCTACACTGAACGATTAAAGATGTTTGCATTAAACAATGAGGATGTGAGATCTTCATGTTCTGAGTACAATGAGAATGAATTGCACCTGCTACAGAATGCCATGCAAATGGAATGCAGCATTGAGCCCTATCATCTACTTCATCTGCACCTCATACAGCTATTATCCATAGCTGGGGATCGAACATGTAGTGCTCTTTTCCGCCAGGACTTACCTACATTGACAAGAAGCTTGCTGTTGAACTTAGAGCATCTAAAGCTGCAACTTACCAATGAAGAGGTTCAAAAGGATGGTTCCAGTGCAGCTCTTCAAGTAATCTACAAACAATTTCAGCCATTCATCAGTGGGGAATATTCAGCAGATTACGATCAACACTTGACTGGAATTTCCTTCATAAAACATACTGGAATGGAAATTCAGGAATTCATTGAGACATTTATCCAACTCATGGATAATGTGAAAAAGTACATTGAGGAAACTGCACAAATGGATGAAAAAGTGAATGAGTGTCAGGTGCAGTTGAGAGATTGTTGGGATAAGTTGGGTAATGTATCTGTGGAAGAATCGGGTGTTGCTGAATGCAGAAGGTTAAAGAAAACAAATAATGATGAGTCGAACAATGCTAAAATAGAATCTTCATGCTCATGTTCACAAGAGAGAGAGGTGCACCAGTCACAACCCGTGCAAGCTAATGCAAAGGAACGCTCCATGGAAGCTTCGGATGTACCCAAGATAGAGATGCACCGGCCACAACCTGTGCACGTTAATGCAGAGGAAAGTTGCATGGAAGTTTCTGCTGTACCTAGGTATGCATCTTCTACTCAAAATGATGACTATGAATTGCATGAGTACACTGCATTTGTGCCTGATGATTCCTTGACCACTGAACTCAATACCTATAAGGATCAAGTTGCCATATACGAACAACGTGCTAAGTTTGAACTTACCACTCGTGAGCAGGAGATGGATATCCAAATGCGTACAATTATTAGAAAAAGTAATTTTAGAGAAGAAGTATTAAAACAAGAGTTAAACTCCTTACAAGAAAAGCTTTCCAAAACTGCTAAACAAAAACACGAACTTCAAGAAAATGTTAAAATGCTTAAGCAAGAATTCAAGGCTAAGGAATCAAAACTTTTGAATGATTTTTCCAATCTAAAAACTTTGAAAAACAAGCTTGAAAATAAGTTGTACGTACAAGGGAATACCATTCAAACTGCTCACATGATCACTAAGCATCGAGTCTTAAGCGATAAGCATATCATTCCCCTTGTTGAGGAACCAAATCCAGAGGTAATTAAAAAGGCTAGAAATGCTCATAAGGTGCTTTATGATGGTAATGAAATCCTTAAGCCTAGGCAGAAACCTAGTTGCGTTGAGTGCACTGAGGAAGATAAGAAATCTGATGAAGTCACTAGGGAGAAAATGAATAAGAAGTTAGAAGATCCTGAGTGTAAAAAGAATAACATAACGATCAAACCACATAATTACACTAAAGAAAATTGGATCTCCTTGAACAAGTTTAAGCCTCAGACTCTATTAACACCTGAACAAGTGTTCTGGAAAAAGGATATGGAAATGCAAAAAGCTGAAAATCTTGTTGAAAAGAATCCCCCATGTAGGAAACTGCCTAAAGCAACTGTGTATCCTCATAATTCACCAATGCACTTAGTTCCTAGATCTATTGCCACTAAAAGCAAGACCTTAATCAGTCAATATGTTATCTTTCAACTATTTGTTGATTTTGAGAAAACTTGTAAGAAAAGGATCACACCCACTGGTATAACTGAAGGGGAAAGGGGTTTTGAGCAAACTAAAGAATGCTATTTAACTGAGGTCATGCATTTCTTTAAACAAATAAAATATCAATTTGAGAGTCTTAAAAAAGGGATGCATTCTGATATTAAAGAAATGGAAAAGGAATTTGATGCAATGATTGTTGAGGTTAGTGACCATGAGAGAGAATTAAAATATAAAGAGATTGAGAGGAAGAACTTGCATACACTGAATGAGAATCTGATTTATGAATGTATTGCTCAAGATGTGTTTTTCACTGCTACAAATTGTTCCATTAATGCTTCTCAATTTCATGAATTATCTGTTGCTCTGAAAGTCTCCCATGATCGTATCATTGAGCTTGAAACAACAAATTCAAAATTGCATGAGAAAATCGAACAGGATGATCATGATAACTTGGTCAAACATTATTCTAAATTAGAAGTTGAACATCTTGCTTTGCAATTAAAACATCAACATCTCAAAGAAAATGTTAAAACCTCAAATATCAAGACATCCTCTGATGCTCCTGAGTTTGATGCAGTTTTTGAAATTAGCAAACGTGATGAACAAATTCGAGCTCATTATAACACGATCAAAAAATTGAAAGCCCAAATTTCACAACTTAAAGGTGAAAAGAAGGATGTGACTGGTTCCCATATGCCTCCACCTTTAGATTCTCAGAATTTCCAACTTCAAAACATAATTGATAACTTTCAAAAGGAAAATGATTGTTTTAAAGCTGAAATTTCAAAGGTTAATGATCAAAACAAAGAGTTATGTGATTCATTTAAAGTTAATCATGATAAACAAATTGAAAAGATAACTTCTTTACTTAACGATATTGAGAATTTGAAGCGTGAGGTGAAAGGAAAGTTGCCAATCCCCAATTGCAAATACTCTGTTCCTAAGGTTTCTGCTTGTGATAAATATGCTATCGATATGTTATATATTCCCCCGCCCATTAGGAATAATGAACTTGCACATAAAGCATATCTCTCACACCTTAAGGACAGTTTGAAGGGTCTCCGTGAGATTGTTGAAGATGAAAGATTAGAAAAACCTTTTGATAGTACTATAGCCTATGCCTGCATGGATGCCAAACGATCTCAGGAACTCTTAGAGTATGTAATTGTCACAAGTCCGAAATCTAGCAATAGGCGAGATAGAATAGTTGTGCCTTGTTCTATGCCTAAAGCCAAGCATGTGACCCTTAATATGCCTTGTTCCATGTCAAAATTCAAGCAAGCAACCTTTGATGTGCCTCCTAGAATTTCATATCCCAGCACTTCTAGACCAGAAATGCAGAAAGCAGTGAAACCATGTAATGTTCCCATCGTTACTTCTACAGATGTTAAGATTGACACTAAAGTTAGCGGGTCAAAACCTAGAAGCAATGCAAAGAAGGATAGGATTACGCAAACTAAAAATGTTAATGATAAGGAAGTGAAAGAACACCATAGGGACAAGAAGTTTGATTTGAACAAAAAGAATCGTGTTAGTTCTAGTATTAGCTCTAAGCTTACTGAAATTAATTCGAGGCCTCATGCTGTCTGCAAAACATGTAAAAAATGTTTATTTTCTGGTAATCATGATAAATGTGATGTGTTATTTCTGAGGTCTAAGATTCATAACCCAGTTAAGAAAGTTTGGAGAGCAAAACAGATTAAGCAATCCTGGAAACCTACAGGGAATGTGTTTACAAATGTAGGATTTCAGTGGAAGCCCACAGGTCGAATATTTACGAATGACAAACCTTACCCCTCAGCTAGATCCACTATGCCTAGAATAGTGCCTGTTAAGGTTTGGAAGCCAACTGGTAGAATAATCCCATTAAGCACAAAATGTCATTTGACTAAGTCCGATGCTTCTACTAGTTCAGCTCCTAGGAATAATGCCATTGCATCTAGGGTTTCTGCTGATTCAAAGATTGTTTGTGCTAACCAAAAGGAACCCATCAGCACGTGGGGATCCAATGTTTCCAATTCTCTGTCTTCGTCTGTTGTCCAAAGCAGGTCGTACAAATCGTCCTTTGGTATTTGGATTCGGGCGGCTCTAAACATATGACTGGGCTCTTAACTATGACGTCTGTTTAAATCAGTTCATGCCTCGTACTTCATCATTATGGCGTCTGCAGATAACACTTCAGGCCCCGTTCCTCATAGAAAAGAAAAGTGTACGCTCTTTTGTGCGCTTTATCTTCAGCTAATGAGAAATTCTCTCATGAATGGCCATACTCATCTACATTCTTCATCAACAAGCTTCATGTTTTTCCACGCTCATTCAGTCATCAAGTGGATCTACGTTTATTGGTGTATACTCTTATTCACTTGTTAAATCAAAAATGGCAACTTCAGATGCAATTTTTGAGGGGGAGAAGAGTGAATATACTACTTGATGATGGATGTTTGAATAATGGTTATACGACTTAATTTTTGATGATGATGAGTGTATATTATTTTTGATGAAGAGTGAATATACTAAGGATAACTGGGATTCATTGTTTTGATTTTTGATGACTCTCCTCCAACGCCTAATGCTTCACTTACTAAGGATAAATGGGAATCAATGTTTGGGATTCATTGTTTTTCAAAGATATGTTTGATGAGTACTTTCAACCTCCGACGAATGTTGATCATCCAGCTTCTGAAGCTCATGCTCCGGTTTCTATTGACTCAACTGGTTCACCATCTAAGAAGTACTTCTTGGAATTCTCAAGAAACCTTATCTCCAGTTATTTCACAAGGCGTTTATAATGACTATCATGATATTGTAAGTTGCACTATTGAATAATGATCCGCTCTTTGGTATTCCTGTGCCAAATCTTCACGGATTGTTGTTCATGGATAATGATCCGCTCTTTGGTATTCCTTTGCCAAATCTTTATGGATTATTGTTCCTCTCATTGTGCACGCTATAAATCAACCACATGAACATTAAGGAAAATGACTACCTCATTCGCTCGAAGACATTTGTGGTGAATCTTCCAGATCAGTCTCTACATGTATACCTTTAGGAAGAATGCATTAATGTTGAGAAATCATTTGTTCCGGTTCATTCAGTGGATCGACGTACATCCGGTTGTACGTTTATTCACGTGTTGGGCATTTGACACAAGCTGATTACTTCGGAGTTAATCAATTATCACTTATTTGAGATTGAAGTTAAATTTCAAAGGCGTGTTCTTATTTGATAACTTGCTCGGGTCTAAGAATTTTAAGTTGAAGACTTGGTTTATCTAGTTACCAGCTGTCGGGATGGATGGTTGAAGATCTGGTTAACTATCACTTTAAGGAGTTACGTAGTTTTACTCAGTGACACACGAATATGACATTGTGGATAATCGCAAGAGGTGTTAAAGTCTCATACTTTGGTTGAGTATTGAGTACTTAGAGATTTGCTTGATGCATAAATTCTCGACACTGTTCTTCCAACATTAGTGCAAGCTTAAGATGCAAATGCAGGGAATTCTTCTTCAGTTTCAAGTTTGGTATATCAGGTTTTCTTCATCAGTGGTCACTTCAAATTGTCTACATATGGGTTGATAAAGATAGTCAGAGAGAGTTTCTATCGTAGTGGTCCTATGGCTCCTGGACAATCCAGTTCTAGACCCGCACTTCAAAATAGTCCCATTGGTTCATCCCTTGTACCAAATTCCTCTCCAGCTATTCCATATGTACCTCCAACTGAAGATGATTTGAAGAAATTGTTTGATCCGATGTTTGATGAACTCTATGAGGCAAGTGCTATTGAACTGACAATTCCCACAACAGAGGCTGCTCATATCCCTGAGAATGAAGTCAATCCTTCAGTCTCAATATCATTAAGTCAAGAAGCACCTGCTGCTGATAACTCAGTCTCATCAACAAATCATCTATCTTCAAATGTACATCATGGAACTGCTTCTGGCATCAATGATGAAGTTAATCCCTTTGCTACTCCTGAAGATGCTCCATTTGAAAACATATTTGCTCCTGAATCATCATCAGAACCATCTTCTTCAGGAGACATCGACTCTGCTACCTCAGTCCCTCAACAACTTCCACATGAACACCTTAGAAAATGGACTCACGATCATCCCTTAGACAACATCATTGGAAATCCCTCTCGTCCAGTATCCACACGGAAACAACTTGCAACCGATGCCTTATGGTGCTTCTTCAACTCAGTACTCTCTAAGATCGAACCAAAAGATGTTAAAACCGCCATGAATGAAGATAGCTGGTTCAATGCCATGCAAGAAGAAATTCATGAGTTTGATCAACTTGATGTATGGGAGTTAGTACCTGCTCCAGATTGTGCTATGATTATTGCTCTAAAATGGATCTTCAAAGTGAAACTTGATGAGCATGGTGATGTATTGAAGAACAAGGCTCGATTAGTTGCTAAAGGATACCGTCAAGAGGAGGGTATTGACTTTGAAGAATCTTTTGCTCCTGTTGCTCGAATCGAGGAAATCAAAATCTTTTTTGGCTAATGCTGCTAGTAAGAACATGGTGGTCTATCAAATGGATGTAAAGACGGCATTTCTGAACGGAGATCTTAAAGAAGTCGTCTACGTCAGCCAACCTGAAGGATTTGTGAATCAAGAGCACCCTTCTCACGTTTATCGATTGAAGAAGGCTCTTTACGGTTTAAAGCAAGCTCCTAGGGCATGGTATGATACATTATCAAAGTTTCTTCTATCTACCGGATTTAGCAAAGGAGCAGTTGATCCAACTTTGTTCACCAGGAAGTCAGGCAAACATTTAATTCATGTTCAAATTTATGTTGATGATATCATTTTTGCCTCGACTGACCTCAATGAGTGTGACCGTTTTTCAAATAAAATGGGTTCAAAATTTCAAATGTCAATGATGGGACAAATGTCATTTTTCTTGGGATTACAAATTTCACAAAGTCCCGGAGGCATCTTCATAAATCAATCTAAATATGCAAATGAAATGTTAAAGAAATTTGGATTTGATTCAAGTGACCATGTTGACACTCCCATAATTGAACGAACTAAACTAGATGAGGACCACTCAGGGATCATGGTAAACCAAACGAAATATCGTAGTATGATTGGATCCCTGATGTACCTCACAGCTAGTAGACCAGACATCCTGTTCGCTGTGTGCATGTGTGCTAGATAACAGGCTAAGCCTACTAAAAAGCACCTTGAAGCGGTTAAACGGGTCTTTCGGTATCTCCAAGGAACCATCAACATGGGACTTTGGTACCCGAAGGACACCGGTATGTCACTAACAGCCTATGCAGATGCTGATCATGTAGGGTGTCAAGATACTTGTCGAAGTACATCTGGAGGTGCTCAGTTTTTGGGTGATAAGCTTGTGAGCTGGTCTTCAAAGAAGCAAATGAGTACTTCTATTTCCTCTACAGAGGCTGAATACATAGCCATGTCATCTTGTTGTGCTCAAATCCTATGGATGAGATCCTAATTATCTGACTATGGCTTTGAATTTAACAAAATCCCTCTGTACTGTGATAATAAAAGTGTTATTGCTCTCTCATGCAACAACGTACAACACTCAAGAGCAAAGCACATCGACATTCGACATCATTTCATCAGGGAACAAGTGGAAAAAGGTGTGGTGGAACTCTATTTTGTGAGGACTGAATACCAGTTAGCAGACATCTTCACCAAAGCTCTTCCAAGAGAACGTTTTGAGTTTATTCTTCCACGACTTGGCTTGAAAAGCCTTCAACCAGAAACACTCAAACGTCTTCAGGAGGAAGACGAGGAGTAAAAGGTTTCCTTCATCTATCACTTGTAAATATTTTTTCGAAAAACAAAATACAAAATTATAAAATTCTCAAAAATCAAATAGAAAATTATAAAACTTTCAAAATCCATAAAAATCTGAAAAATTCAAAAATCTTCAAAATATATTGTCAATTTGTCATGTTTTTCTCAGTTCGATTATATCTACGGTCTTTGTGCTGTCATTCAAAGAATGACACGGGACTTTAGATGTTGTTCGAATTTTCATATTAAAATATATATATATATATATATATATATATATATATATATATATATATATATATATATATATATATATATATATATATATTTGGGAGAAAGAGAAACAATGGCTTATTGTCATCTCAGGCAGTAACCCGCTTTTTAAAGAAAGAACAGAGCCATACTTTATCATGTTTTCAAAATTCCATGCTCTGATTCTATAAACATTTATCTGATGAAAACTAACTGTTTTGAAAAATAACTCGGACTCTATTTTTGATAATCATCTGGACTTATTTGTTAAAATATCAATCTCTCAATCAACAACCTATGTCATTGATTGAGGGGGAGAATGATTTCAATTAAATTAAAAAGTTATTTGGCATTAAATTGTTTTTAAAAGATATACATGCATGTTTTATCAATGGAGTTTAAAGTCTTAAAATCCGATCCTTATCAGTTAAAACGCTTTCATAATCAAGTCACAATTCTCCTTAAAAAGCTTTCAAAATCAATTTAAATCTATAAGAAGATCACAAATCTCAAATGATTCGATAATTGTGATCGGGGGAGAATGTGTGATTTAAATTGGATTTAAACTGATAATTCGGTAAATGGTTTTATAAGGATGTACATGCTATCCTTCCTACATGTGACAAACGATTTCAAATTTTCTATGCACATGTTGAGGGGGAGCATCTATCTTAAACCTATGATTTGAAACGTGATCACGTATCTCAATGTGCAGGTTCCCTCTAGTATGTGCAAAACTCTTTTCAAATCTCGAGGCACATATTGAGGGGGAGCAAAATTATGAAAATCTCATCCTTCCCCAAAATTATTTATCTACTTGTCTTGATTAGGGAAATGATGTTGATATCTTTTAGAAAATGGTATTCAAAGAAGTTAATTCTTTCTCTTGCCTCCATGTGCAAAACGATTTCAAATATTTGATGCACATGTTGAGGGGGAGTTCTCGTTCTAAAAATATCAAAAACAATTCAGGTACAAAATGCTTTGATATTATATCACAAGTATCTGGATTGATTTTCAAATGGTTTTCAATTGGTTCAAATGGCAGATGAACAATACCAAATAGACATACCAACTTTACTTTATGTACGGTGATATAAGGATGATAAGGTTAGGTATGTGTTCCCATGATCCGCCAAAACCGGAAGGATCTACCCAGGGACTATCCACTAGTTAGTGTAGAGTTCTTAGGTATGATGATAAAAGGAGAAAAATGAGATATGGGAAGAGTGCGGACTGAGACTGAGCTAGTACTGGAATAAACCCAACAAGGTTCTAGCTATGAAGTCTCGGTAACCACTGAAGGGGTTGAAGAATTAAAAAGAATTGAATGAGAAAAGGGTGAAAACAAATAGCCCTCCATTTATTCAACCTTAGGGCAGAAACCGGGTACAATTCATATGCTACTGATGGTAACATCGGTATTGAAGACAAGACGTCATGGACCCAGTGACGCACTGCACCTCAACTTTCCAAACCACTCAAGTTCCTCTTAAAAGGGCTTGTTTCATTCTCACGGGGAACCGACATAATCTATCGACTTTCTCTTAGAGATGGTTGATATTGAAGTAGGAGACCCTCTCCCTAGTCTCCGGCACAGGAACCAAATATGTACAAATTGAGTCTAGAGCCACGAGATCATCAATAAATCTCATTAGGACACTTTCAATGAAGACTCTCTGTTTCACACAATGTGAAAAGAGAGATTATATCTTGAGTCCTACGCATTATCCTTGTAGTATTGCCAGAACATCTGAGTGATGTGCATACATATTCACAATGAAGATGGAAAGCCTTCTGGAGCCAACATCAAACAAGCTCCTGGTAGGTGGCATGTGAGATCTATTATATAGATCAACCATGTGACAACTGAACAGAAACAATGGGGCGATTCAATCTCTTGAATCAATCCTGGTTCAGGTTATGGATTGACGGATACCTTTGAAAAACAGGTCTTTGTGCTTAATAACTCTTGTCTTTAGCACATCGACCGTGTACTAATTTTTCAAATCAAAAGGTGTTTTTATGATTGATAATTGATTTTCAATAAAACCTTCGTGGACTTAAATTCGCTGGTTCACTCACTCCGTGTTGTCTTCTTTGAGACGTTCCGGTTTGAGAACAGCTAGAGCAGCTGCGAAACCCTGTCAAGGAAATTCTTCGGAATTATACCTGATCACAGGCAGTACATGTACTGATCAACGGGGAACCGTGGGCCGTGTACCTCAATTCAACTAAAGTGGTCAAAGACACTTTTGTACGCTTTATTACTAACTGTTGTATGCAGGTACGCCCGACGTTTGCAGCTGATCAGAATGAAGCGGTCAATCCATAGCCGCATGCTCACTTAACACATTCATCTCAAAAGAAATCATGATTAGTGCATCAATGACTATGATATTTTCACTCCATGCTTCTGCTACGCTGCTGCCAATATCATGAATCAACGAAAGCTTCCGTTACCCTGATGAGAAGATTTCATGATCCAGATTGTGAGCATGTCGGTCCGAAAGTCACAACATCACATAATACCAACACCACAATGGATGTCTCAGATATTTTTGATAGCTGATGATCTCAAAAGCTGGCTCAAAATTATTATCACGTGGATCAGGAAAAGACCTCCACCTGGAGTAACCAAACATGCAATGTGAAGAATCAATGACTACGAGCTTAGGAGCAAAGTACTACATCAAGAATGCAAGAACAATTGTTAATGTAATATCTATTTGTATTCAATGTAATTTTAGTACATGATTGAGGTGACCTCCCTTAGGGGGAGATTGTTAGGAATTAGAAATTCCAGGTATTAAAGAGTCGGTCACCTCAAGTATATGTAATCGTAAGAAAGCTCGTAGTCGTAGTTATTTCAAGCTAAGTAGTATTTAGTTAAGTAACACCGTGGAGGACGGACGGGTCTTTACCCACTGTATGCCTGATCCACAGCCCGTTGTGTGGCGTTTTATGTAAGACTATAAATACTCTCTACCTCCCAAGGTAGAGAGTTGGAGCTCATAATAATATCTTTCACTTTCTCTCACTAAGTTCCCTAAACCTCTAACTTTCTCTCTCTAGAATTCCACTTATACGCCCACTTTGTGTTATGGTTTGATGTGTATGTGAAATCCAATATCCTTCAGTAATATTAGTTTGCAATTTGAATTTTCAAAATAGCTTTTGTCTTCATATTTGAAAAGTAGTCGTTGGGTAACGGTCGGATCTTCTATATTCATTATAAATATCATTCCTTCAATGCCGTGTTTTTATCATCTTGCTAAGTATCGTTACGTCCTGTTTGTTATTCTCAGTCAATTTTCACAAAGCTTCATTCCTTCATTCATTGGTCAATATGTTTCTTACTTACTTATGTTCCATAGGAATAATATCATCATCTGCCACATATTTCCAACTTCATAATTTTACACCTCCGAGTATGAATTTCATCAATAATATTGTTGATGGAAATCTTCCAATGGCCCAGAAAGTCTCTAAAGAAATTAATGAACAAATTATCCTTCGTAGTCCTTGCAATATCAATAATTTCATTGGTATGTGCTACTTCACCAAGCTAAAATTTATTCCCCATTATGTGAAATCTTAAGATTCACAGAAGTGTTTACAATATCTGACTAAAACAAAATTTTACTCATTATTTCTTCTTATACATTCTTCAGGTTATTGAAGATGGTTATGAGATCTTTTGAGGACGTACAGCCACATATTAACCTTATTCTTTGCGCCAAACTACTGTAATGAGTTTGAAAATGATGGAGGGGTTGGCTGTGGATGAAATGTTGATGTATTCATTTCAACTTATAAAGGGTTCACAAAAGAAAGGGAGGTTTGGTGTCGACAAAAGAAAGAGCTCACAAAATTATAAAGAACCTTTTTGGTTTTTGGCTTCACATTTTTGGTTTTTGGCCGGTTTTCTGTTTTTTGCTACGATCCTAGCTACTTCAGATATCTGTCAGTCGCATCGAATTGTAGAACTATTTAGAGGATTACACCTTTGCGTGCCAAACACCAAGTATGAAATGTTGATATGTCCTTTCTTTTTTAAGATATAAGGGTAGCCTTTCATTTTTAAGATATAAGGGTAGAAATTGTAAAGTAGATATCTTTGATTGTCTCACTTGCATTAGTATATTCTTTGCAAGAATCTGATCAATAATTCAGTATTAACTGTATTACTTTCATAGGATATTCTTTTGTATCAATATCCCACACGGAAATCCGCCAATTATAATGAAATTAGTTTTTGTTTGTCTTCTGTTTGTTTTCTTTTCTTTCTTAATTCTCATATTTTACCCGTTCACAAAACTTTTGCAATGTTTAAACATGGATTAATAAAGTCTGAACATTTTTCTTCTTTTTTAATACAACAAAAACCAAAATAAAGAAAGTTTGAACATTCATTTTGATACAATACTAACTATCCGATAACCGGCATTTAAGGGTTTTTTTTTAATATATTTTGACAAACATATCATACTACTTAAAGTTTAATATAAACAGATATAATAATAATTGATAGGTGTACAATGTGTTAATACAAATATCGTCATTAAACGTTATTTATATTTTTGATCTTTACCTAAGTTTTGTTAACGACAAAAGTAAATTTAATTTGTATAAAAGCTTAAAGCTTGTCAAGTTTAATAGATATTAAAACAAGCTTTTTTCAAGTAATATCTTCATCATTTAAGCATTTACATTGTGACTAATCATATCTCAATATGAGTCTAAGCATAATGTATGATAGTAGTTTTTAGAATGTTTTAGTTTCTTAAAAACGAAACATTACTTATGCGTTTGCATATTTCTAAAAATAGAAAGACAACACATGACATCATGTGATGCATCATGGAAATCGTTGAAAGATTTCATTAGATATTTTGTGTGGATTTGTACTCTTCATATCTTACACAATCTTATATAGATATGGTTGACTTTGGCAAGATCTTGATATCTTGGCTGTCAGACCTGGCGGCACCAAAAGCCATAACGGGCGGAACCCTTTTGAGGGGTCCGCGGTCCGTGGAGGCTCCTGATGGTTTTGGCTATAAATAGCAAAGCCAAACCAAGTAGTTTTTCATCCCTTTCTATCATACTCTCTTACATATCTTCTCTCTAACCTTTCTAACTCAGTTTCATATCATGTTAGTGATCTCTTTTGTAGCAAAGAAGATCAAGTCACATTCAAGTTTCAAACGAGAAGTTGGAAGTCTTGTTTGTTTAGTGTTGTATGATCTTGTGTTGATTCATACTTCATTGTTGTATTAAACCATCATAATCTTGTGAGTGTGAGTGGTTAGTATTTTAGTCCTCAAAATACATTGTGTGTGGGAGTACTTGTACCCTTGGAAAGAACTCGACATCTAGCTTAGTGTCGGAAATAGTGTAAGCGAAGTGTAAAGGTTTTCTCCGCCGGTGAAAGGAGCTTGTTGACTAGTGAAGTTAAACTCTCGAGTGTGAGACTCGGGGAGTGGAGTAGGGCAAGGAAAAAGAGCCCTTGTAGACCGAACCACTATAAACAACTTGTTGTGGTTTGATCATTTCTTTCCTTATTTACTCTTTACATATTGCTTGCATATTTCATTAACATATCTAAGATCAATATCAATTGATCTTTCATTAAGTTTCAAAACTAAGTTTTTAATTGGTAAACTATTCAACCCCCCTTCTAGTTTTCTACAACTGGTACCAGAGCCTCGTTGCTCAAGAATTTCTAAAATAACTTGTATTTTATAAACTTGAAACGATCCATGGATTCTGAAAACTTTAAAGAAGGGCAATCTATGCAAAGACCACCACTCTTTGAAACCAATGGATTTATCTATTGGAAAAACCGTTTTGAAACATATGTAAAATCAAAAGATATAGATCTTTGGTTTATTATTGTTAAAGGGGATTTTAGTTCTACAACAAAGGATATTTCTGTTGATGAACAAAAGAAATTAGTTGCTAAAAATAATGAAGCTAAAATGATGCTTTATAATGTTTTACCTAGAAAAGAATATGAAAGAATTTTTATGTGTGAAACCGCCAAATATATTTGGGAATCTTTAATTGTTACACATCAAGGTAATTCACAAGTCAAGGATAAAAAAAATTGATCTTCTTGTTCAACAATATGAACAATTTGTTATCCCTGAAGATGAAACCATTGATTGTGGCTTTGCTCGCTTTAATACTATTATTACATCACTTAAAGCACTTATTGAATCTTTTCTTAGTAAGAACTTTGTCAGGAAATTTCTTAGAGCACTTCATCCCAAATGGAGAGCTAAAGTGACCGCTATTGAAGAATCAAAAGATCTCTAAAAAATGTCACTAGACGAGCTAATCGGCAACCTCAAAGTTCACGAAATGGTAATGGAGAAAGATTCGGAGATCATCAAAAGAAGAAGGGAGAAGATCAAATCCGTTGCTCTAAAAGCAAAGGCGGATTCAAGCGATGACGACGAATCTTGCTCCGGTAGTGAAGATGAGGAGTATGCCATGGCCGTTAGAAATTTTAAGAAGTTCTTTAGAAGAAGAGGAAAGTTTGTAAGACAACATTGAGAAGAAAAGAAGCCATTCCGAAAAGATCGGGATGACAAAAAGGGTAAAGGTGAAAGAAAGTGTTTTAGATGTGGTGATGCAAGTCATCTCATAGGAGAATGTCCCAAGCCACCTAAAAGCAAAACTCAACGAGCTTTTGTAAGTGGTGCTTGGAGTGATAGTGAAGACGATGAAGAATCAAGCAAGGAGGAGATCGCTCTAATGGCACATGAGTCAAACGAGGTACTTTCCGACTCTTCTTATTCTTCTATTGATGATGACACTTTGCAAAAACAATATAATCAATTGTGTGAGCTAAGCCTAAAAATCATAACTAAAAATAAATTTTTAAAAACCAAAAAGGAATTTTTGGAAAATGAAGTTTATGAGTTAAAAGAAAAAGCAAAACGACTTGAAAAAAGAAAAGCAAATGACGATGGTTGTAAATCATGTCAAGAGCTTAATCTTGAAATAGAAAAACTAAAGCTCACACAAGATGTTCTAATCGAACAAAATTCTAAATTTAAAAGGTTTAACAAAAACATCGCACTTGCTGATGAAATAGTTAAAATACATAAAACACCAGGAGATATGATTGGGCTAGGATTTAATGAGGTATTAATTCCAAAGAGTCAAAACAAAACGGCCGAAAAGGACGAACAAACTGTCAAAACTGCTGCAGTACAGCACGGACCAGACGGACCCAAAATAAGGGTTCCGTCCGTTGAACCAAATGGTGCCGTGGGTACTTCAGCAGGACAGAATGTTTTCGATACGGACCGTAGTGAATTTGTCAAAGTAACAAAGAAAACCAAGGATAGTGTTAAACTAAAACCAGCTGTTACATCAGGAGTAGGACTTGCAAAAAATGAATTTAGATAAAAAAAACTACTCAACAACAACATAAAACACCTTTTTCCAAACGCCCCTTTCCTAAAAGCAACCACAACGCACATCCTAACTACCAACACAACGGTTGGAATCAAAACTTTCCTAGACCATATCAAACTCCAGATTACATGTCATGGAACTCTTACCCATCGTTTCCATACATGAATCAAATGAATGGTATGTTTAACCCAAACGGACCCATGAGATATTGGGGACCAAATGCTTGAGTTATTTTGCTTCTTAGGTATGCTTGAAAGTTGGATTGGAACCTGATGAATGGATAAAAGATCGTGGATGCTCACGACACATGACGGGCAACAAAAGTCTCTTCTCATCATACCAAGAGTATGACGGAGGTAATGTCACTTTTGGTAGCAATCTCAAAAGCAAAATCATTGGCAAATGTACGATTGCTCATAACTCCCTAACTATTGAAAATGTTGCTCATGTAGATAGGTTAGGATTTAATCTACTTAGTATTAGCCAATTATGTGATAAAAAGTATAAAGTACTATTTGATGAAAATGGTAGTAAAATACTAAAAGATGGTATCACCATAGCTAAAGGAGTTAGGAAAAATAACATATACGTCATGAAAATAGATAAAACATCTAATGACAAACTTTGCCTAACAACGTTAGATGATAGCTCATCTCTTTGGCATAGACGCTTAGGTCACGCTAATATGAGACTTATACAAAACCTATCTTCAAAAGAACTAGTTAGGAATTTACCAAAACTAAAATATGACCAACACTTTTGCGACGCTTGAAAAATTGGTAAACAAACCCATAGTAGTCCACAAATCTAAAAATATGGTGTCCACATCTAAGTGTCTAGAATTATTGCATATGGACTTGTTTGGACCATCCGCTATAAGAAGCTACAGAGGCAACTTATACACTTTGGTCATAGTAGATGATTACTCAAGGTTTACTTGGACGTTGTTTTTGAAAACCAAAAATGAAGCTTTTGATAAATTTGAAATTCTTAGCAAGAAAATTCAAAATCTACTAGGTGTTAAAATTGTGTCGATCCGAACGGATCATGGTCGTGAATTTGACAACGAAACTCAATTTGGAAACTTTTGTGATACAAATGGTATAACACATAACTTTTCCGCTCCACGAACACCTCAATCAAATGGAGTAGTTGAACGTAAAAATAGAACAATTCAAGAAATGAGTAGAACAATGCTTAATGAACAAAACATTCCTCAAAAGTTTTGGTGTAACGCCGTTGACACTTCTACATATATTTTGAATAGAGTCTTAATACGTCATTTCTTAAACAAAACACCATATGAGCTTTATAAAGGTAAAAAGCCAACGTTAGGATATTTTAGAGTTTTTGGTTGTAAATGCTTTATTCTTAATACTAAAGATTATCTCACCAAGTTTGACCCAAAGTCTTATGAAGGTGTATTTCTTGGTTATTCTCAAACTAGTAAAGCTTACATTGTCCTAAACAAAGAAACAATGATAGTCGAGGAATCGTTGAATATAACATTTGACGAAAGTCCACCTCCCTCTAAGACATCACCTTTGGTAGATGATGACTTAGTTGAAAGTCAAATGATAGAAAGTCAAATTAATGATAACAAGGAAGATGAACCATTAAATAAGGAAATTGTAAATATCAAAGAATCTAAAAGTCATCCTTTAGACAAAGTCATAGGACAACTTAATCAAAGAACCTTAAGGTCACAAGCCCAAAATCAAAGTAATTATTTTTGTTTTGTATCCACCATTGAACCTAAAAACATAAATGAAGCAATAAAAGATGAATCAAAAATGAATTAAACCAATTCGTTAGAAATGATGTTTGGAAATTAGTTCCAAAACCCAAAGATCAAACTATAATTGGAACGAAATGGGTCTTTCGGAATAAGATGGATGAAAATGGTGTAGTATCTAGAAACAAAGCTAGGCTTGTTGCACAAGGTTATAATCAACAAGAGGGGATTGACTATGATGAAACTTATGCACCGGTAGCTAGACTTGAATCTATTAGAATATTACTTGCTTATGCATGTGCTTATGACTTTAAATTATTTCAAATGGATGTTAAAAGTGCTTTTCTTAATGGGTTTATTAACGAAGAAGTGTATGTTGCTCAACCTCCCGGTTTTACTGACTTTGAGAAACCACATCATGTCTTCAAACTCAAGAAAGCATTATACGGCCTTAAACAAGCACCAAAAGCTTGGTACGACCGACTTAAGACTTTTCTTATTGATAACAAATACACTATGGGATTAGTAGATAATACTCTTTTTACCAAGAAAAAGGAATCACAAATTATCATTGTTCAAATATACGTTGATGACATTATATTCGGATCAACTTGTCAAGAGCTATGTGATGATTTCTCTAAAATCATGCACGACGAGTTTGAAATGAGTATGATGGGTGAATTAAATTTCTTTCTAGGACTTCAAATTAAATAACTAGAAGATGGCATATTTTTTAATCAATCTAAATATATAAAAGATATGCTTAAGAAATTTGGTCTTGAAGATTCCAAACCAACTAAAACACCTATGTCCTTGGACACTAAACTCACCAAGGACGAAGAAGGTGAATCCGTAGATAACACTAAATATAGAGGAATGATTGGTAGCCTACTCTATTTTACGGCTAGTAGACCCGACATTATGTTTAGTGTTTGTCTATGTGCTCGCTTTCAAGAAAACCCAAAGGCATCACACTTAGAAGCCTTAAAAAGGATTTTTAGATACATTAAGGGAACAACGTGTTTAGGATTATGGTATCTCAAAGGAACGGGTGTAGAAACCATAGTGTATGCCGACTCGGATCATGCCGGTGATTATGTCGATAGAAAAAGTACAAGTGGTATTTGCACTTTTGTTAGACATTGTCTCACCTCATAGTTTGCAAAAAAGCAAACGGCTTTAGCCATCTCAACTACTGAAGCCGAGTACGTCTCAGCCGGAAAAGCATGTCAACAAGCTCTTTGGATGAAGCAAGCTCTCGTAGATTACGGAATCCATCTCAACGACATTGTGATACTTTGCGACAACAAAGGAGCCATCGATCTCAGCAAGAATCCCGTTCAACATGCTCGTACAAAGCATATTGAAATCCGTCATCACTTTCTTCGCGACAATGTTCAAAAAGGAAACATTTCAATCGAGAAAGTATCCTCCGAAGACAACATTGCCGACATCTTAACTAAGCCTCTTAAACGAGAACCTTTTAATCTTCTTAGACTTGGTTTAGGGTTAATGGAACCAAACATGTAGGATAAACATAGCCCAAAACATTAGAATGGTCAAAACAAAACAATTTTGTCTTGTATCTGCTACTGTAGCCACGACACCAAACGACAACACAGACGGAACCAAAATTTTGGTACCGTCTGGTCCGTGGTGTCTACAAAAGCAAAACTGCTACCTACAAAACATCTTCTTCCTCAAAACCCACTTTACCAAAACGTGTAAACACTAAACCAAGCTCATTATTGACACCTTCCCACTCACTAATCACTGAAGATAACATCATTGTAAGTATCCTAACTACATTTTATCTCTTAATTCTGAGTCTAGGATTCTTATTTATGCACAAAACTATTACAAATCATTACATGGGGTTTTATGTATGCTTTTATACTAAATATGAATTCAATTGGCAAAATGCATAACTAGTCATTGAAATTAGGTACTACATTATCATATTGCATAAACAAATCATGCTTTCCACTAATAAATAGATAATGAATATAAGGCCTTATTCAAATAACCAAACACCCCATGTCAAATTTTTTTTGAAAAGCTTCTCACTTGTAGGAAAACAATTTTTTTTCTTCATTATTAATACAAATAGAAACGTTAGATTTTCATCACTTGCATGCTCTTGAATACTAAAGGTATTGCATAACTAATATGCATTCCCGGGTATATTCAAATGAAGCCACATTGAATTAGGAGCATTTGGGTTATCTCATGGTATTTGCCAAACACCCCACTAAAACCATTTTTATGCATAAAATGAGTCGAGATAACCGCAACTCTAAATCGTTTTCATATAGGCACACACTAGAACCAAAACGTTAAAGTTTATTCTCATTTTTTAACACATTAATTCTTGCTCTTAGGAATAACCATGGTAGCCGCAAGATTCTATGATCACAAAGACACCCTTGGCTATATTCCCAAACATCACAAAACCAAAGGACTTTCCAAGGAACAAGTAGAAATATTTAGGAGTCTAGAATCAAGTTATTTCCATGAGGGTAGAACCATTCACTCATCCTTCCTTGAAAATACCAATCTCCGTGAAGAACTAGCCGCTATTCAATTCGATTGTCTTCTTGACATCGATGAACCAATTTGTCCTAGGTTTGTGTTAGAATTCTATGCTAGTGTGACCGGCTTTAGTGATGAAGACGATGATGAATTTTGTCTTAGGTTTAAAATCAATCAAAACGACTACACCATCACCTTAGCCAACTTTGCTCAATTGCTAGGAATTCCCAACCGAGGGACTTGTGTCTACTCGGATAAGTGGTCACTCACCGTTCTTGATGCAATCAATGACCGCACTCCCCCTACCAAACCCGTTTGGCCGATAAGGATGTTATCCGTGAACACCTATTTAATCCAAGGGGTGATACAACCTGAGTTACCCGAAAGGGAAAAGAGGTAAACCGAGATCCATATGGAATGGAGCTAAATGAACTTAAGCCCGAATTTAAGAAATGGGAGGAGCTACTTAGAGCCAACGTCATTAGCACCATAGGAAATAGGGATCACATCAACGCTTGCCTTTGTCACATGCTCTACAACTTGTCCACCCGACAACCATTCAATCTAGCTTACTACATTGCTAGGAGAATGATTGATATTCCAACTCAAGGATCGGTTGCTCTTCCATACGGGATGCTTCTCACCCGTCTCTATAGAAACTTTGCACCAATTCCACCAAGCCCAAAAGGGATGCACCTTCACTATGAGCTCATCCCTCACATCTTTGTACCTTTAAGTGATGAACGAGTTGCTAAGACAAAAGGCAAGAGAGCAAAACCTCCAACTCCATCATCATCATCATTAAATAGCTCCGATGATGGTCTCCCAAACTCTCGCCTTCAACCTCATGAGTATTATGCATCTCTTCCCGAGATTGAGAATGAATCAGCAGAGTTCAAGCAAACCAAGGGGATGTTCAAGTGCCTTGGTAGAATGATGACCAAGATCTACAAGAAGTTGGATAAGTGAAAATTGTTTTAAGGAGCGTTTGGAACAATACATTATGTCTAATGTTTGATACTATTTGGTTGTTTTTATCTTGTAGGATGATAATATAACTTCAAAAAATGATGTATGCTAACAATCTTATGCAGGGAGATAGCACAAGTATGCTATCAAATTTTACCCATTTTTACTATAACGTGAAAATCACTTAGCCTTGTTCAAAATCCATGATCCATTATGTTTTTGCTCGTGTTATTTATTTTTCCTAACTAGAAATGTTTAGTGTCACAAGTTTTGAGAAAAATTTCAGGTTTCGGAAAAGTCCCCGACACCTTAAAATATACTCTGTGAAGTTTTCTGCACTACACGGATCAGACGGCACCAACGATTTGGTTCCGTCTGTTATGAGAATTGGTACCGCCGTACCTGTACAGGCGGACAAGACGACACCCTTTTAAGGGTTCCGGCCGTGTAAATTTTTGGTGTCGTGGATCCTCCAGGTAACTTTCTGAATTTCGACTCTTTCGTGATTCCAAATTACCATCCATTGCTTATAAGTCAATCTTAACTAGTTTATACACTTATTAGAACTAGTATAATTCACTTAGGCATATAAGAAATCCATTTCCCACCAAAATTCAAAATTTTTAAAAATCCACCCAAGGAGCCCTTTGGCATAAAGGAAGGAACCAAATTTTTGGTACCTTCAAATCCGTGGGTAATCTGATTGTTAGGAAATTCCACTAATTAGAACAAATTTATTGCAAATCTTTTCTTCTTCACTCCATCTCTCTTGAATGGCTTGACTTGAGTGATATGACTAGCATTCAACCCACTTCCAAATCATTAGGAACCTCATCTCTTCAATGGTTTAACATCAAATCAAACACATTTCTCCATAATTTTTCACTTCTATAAATTGAGGGGTTTTACCATGATCATCCTCACACCTTCTTCATTCTTACCATCATCTAGCAAAGAAAAACACAAGTCAAAATGACAAAATCCTCTCCTAAACCTTGCAAGAAAACCGCTAGAATTAGCGTGAGGCCTTGTTGCTTCGTAAACTTAAGCTCCTCATCCGAGTCTTCTCCACTCACAATCTCATCTCCCATCCGAGATGATACAAGCCTTACCTTGGCTACTCCTACTCAATCACACATTGTGATCACCACTCCACCACCTACAAAAACACCAACTTCACCTCCACCGGCACCCATCCAAACATCCAAAACACCCTCACCACCAAAATCTCCAACTCTCATCCCTTTGGAGTTATTTTCAACTCCACCCACTTCTCCAAATCCTTTCTTGGAGGACTTAGATGACTTGCCTCCTAGGCCAAATCATCCACCACCATTGCCATCCTTTGGCACAATTCAGCGAATTGCTCATGAGTCACCAAGGTCATCTTTTGACCCAAACGCCCCACTAGGGCCAAAACCTCTTCTCTTCCACCCCATTCATAAAGACATTCATGGTCCTTTGTATGGGGACCATACACTCCCCACATCAATGTCCCCTCATCTTGAGGACATTGAGGAGTGCATGTGGGATGCCAATCCCACAAGAGAGGAGATTCAAGCGGAACTCCACAACCTCCACCAATTCAAAGGCATGGTGGATTCTCACCTTAGTGAGACTATGCAAATGCAAAATGCTTTGCTAGCCTCCATCATGACCACCCCAAACATCCCCACCAACACCAACACATCTACCATTCCACCACCACAACCTCACCAAAGATACTATCCTCCTAGGCATGGTTGCTCAACTTGTGAGCAAACGGTCCAAACCGTTGCAAGGACCCGGGTTATGGTCCATGACTTTCAAGAGGAAATGAGGTTCATCCTCAATCACATTCTGGAGCGTCTCAACGCTCTTTCTCATCCACCATCTCATTAGGATGGTCATAGACTAGCATTTCTAAGTTTTTCTTTTCTTAGGATTATTTTCTTTTTATTGTACTAAAACACATCATTGTGTTCTCTTTTCATGATCTTTTTCATGAAAAATTTTAACTAATGAATGGTGTTTTTTATATTGTTGGTGCTTTTACATAGTGTTTGGAAATGCTTGTGAATGATCATTATTACTAACATTTATTTTGTAGCTTTATTTTCACAATTCATGTATCTTCCCATTAAGCACCCAATTTAGGGGGAGCTTTGATCAAGAGGGAGATAATGGCTCGTGCTCATTACATTCCGCATCGCCTCTTCTTTTTGTTGAGACAAAAAGGGGGAGAAAATATAAAACTTGTTTATATTTGACTTTTCTGAAAAAGTCAAACTGCATACATTGACTTTTTTAAAAAGTCATGATAAATCATTGGTAATACTTTGACTTTCTGAAAAAGTCAACATCATGCATCAACTAGTGAATACTTTGACTTTCTGAAAAAGTCAAACATCATACACTTGCATTATCATTTCCTTTTCAAGATCTAAAACTAATATTTTTATAACTCTTGCACAAACTTTGTATCTTTTATAAAAATAAAATTTATATTTTGTCCTCAACAAAAAGGGGGAGATTGTTAATACAAATATCGTCATTAAACGTTATTTATATTTTTGATCTTTACCTAAGTTTTGTTAACGACAAAAATAATTTAATTTGTATAAAAGCTTAAAGCTTGTCAAGTTTAATAGATATTAAAACATGCTTTTTTCAAATAATATCTTTATCATTTAAGCATTTACATTGTGACTAATCATATCTCAATATGAGTCTAAGCATAATGTATGATAGTAGTTTTTAGAATGTTTTAGTTTCTTAAAAACTAAACATTACTTATACATTTGCATATTTCTAAAAATAGAAAGACAACACATGACATCATGTGATGCATCATGGAAATCATTAAAAGATTTCATTAGATATTTTGTGTGGATTTGTACTCTTCATATCTTACACAATCTTACATAGATATGGTTGACTTTGGCAAGATCTTGATATCTTGGCTGTCAGACCTGGCGGCACCAAAAGCCATAATGGGCGGAACCCTTTTGAGGGGCCCGCGGTCCGTGGAGGCTCCTGATGGTTTTGGCTATAAATAGCAAAGCCAAACCAAGTAGTTTTTCATCCCTTTCTATCATACTCTCTTACATATCTTCTCTCTAACCTTTCTAACTCAGTTTCATATCATATTAGTGATCTCTTTTGAAGCAAAGAAGATCAAGTCACATTCAAGCTTCAAACGAGAAGTTGGAAGTGTTGTTTGTTTAGTGTTGTATGATCTTGTGTTGATTCATACTTCATTGTTGTATTAAACCATCATAATCTTGTGAGTGTGAGTGGTTAGTATTTTAATCCTCAAAATACATTGTGTGTGGGAGTAGTTGTACCCTTGGAAAGAACTCGACATCTAGCTTAGTGTCGGAAATAGTGTAAGCGAAGTGTAAAGGTTTTCTCCGCCGGTGAAAGGAGCTTGTTGACTAGTGAAGTTAAACTCTCAAGTGTGAGACTCGGGGAGTGGAGTAGGGCAAGGAAAAAGAGTCCTTGTAGACCGAACCAATATAAACAACTTGTTGTGGTTTGATCATTTCTTTCCTTATTTACTCTTTACATATTGCTTGCATATTTCATTAACATATTTAAGATCAATATCAATTGATCTTTCATTAAGTTTCAAAACTAAGTTTTTAATTGATAAACTATTCAACCCCCCTTCTAGTTTTCTACACAATGTATGATGAAAGATGAAAACCAATACTTTCCTTCTTGGATGGTCCTTTCTTTGATGCTTTTTTATACGGGCTGTTCGTTGGGTTTACCTTACTCGACATATCTTGTCACTCTTCACATCGTACATGTCCACACGTCATCAAGTCCACAACCTGCCCACAGTAAATAATAGTAAGCAGACCACCTCATGTGTTGCAAAACTAGAGGTGGCAAAATGTGTGGGTCAACCGGATTTGATAACAAATCAGTATAGTTTAGCTACAAAAAAACTAATAGCATTACTCGGTACATTTTTTGTCCAATTGTTGAACATTTTTGCCTACCGTTTGATCCGTTCAACACACTTCCTTTTAGTTTTTTTCTATTCCACCTCTCTGACCCGTTACCCGTATTTGGACTATTTATATGTAAATGGGTCAAAAAAATTTAAACACATGTTTCACATAGCACAGGCTATTCGAACAAATCCAAAATAGGGAGAGTTTAATATACATTTAACCCCAATTTAATCAAGGATCATATGCCATTTCTCGTGTCATATGTTACGCTTGCATATTGGACATATTACGTTCCGCTTACTTGGTGTAAGTGTTCCACTCGTAGAGGAACCAATTTCCCTAGACAACCCAATGTGTGAGTTACAGACTGTGTTGGCACCAATCCTTATAGTGGTGTCATGGAGGAGGCGTGTGTGGCCTTCGAAGGCATGCCTTAGCAGCCACAGAAGATGCCTCATTGGGCAGAGTTTTCTCGGGGGAGGCTAATGGGGTTAGTTTAGTGGCGAAACCAGGAAATTAAGACGTGGGGGGGGGGGATTTTTTTTTGAATTGCAACAAGTCAATCGATCAAGTAATCGGGCCGGGTTCAATTTAACAAAATATTTGGATATACGTTCAATGATAGAGGTTAAACCTTACAACTAACAAATACATGAGCTTTGCTACAACATACTACTTTTTCTTCCTACAAATCCTCCTACACACACAACAATATTATACATTTTTTTCCACTAATTCTCTCTATGCATTTAAACCGTCCGTTTTAACATTGTCAGCATCCAATGAGTAGGACATTTTGTAAAAACAAAATGTATGAACATTTAACATTTTCCATACAAGATACTACATATCTACTCTATTTTATCTGTATCTATATATTCTTATTATACATTGATATATCAACCTTATTGTAAACCAAAATACAACAAAAGCAAAGAAATACTATACTTGTTTTTCTTGAAAACCGAGACAACAAAAGCTAAAACCTACAAAAGTTAAAACCTATAAGCTATCTAATTTCATTTATCTATACTTTCTACAAACAAGTTCATGTATTCACCTCACCAACCCATTTCTTTTTTCGTTTTCTTCAACTAGCTTTGGGTGGAGGGCTGGTGCAACCTTGTTTTAGTAGGCTAAACTCCAAGAATTAGAGAGAAAGACAAGAGACCAGTTGAGACAGTTTTCTTCTTAACCATTCACAATGCAACAAGTACAATTTATAACCAAAGGAAAAGACTAGTAACTGCTATCCACTAACCTATTAAAAGGGAAACGTGAATGGAAGTTGAAACATGAAAATAAAACATGCATGCATTTTACTTACACGTAGTGAAGCATATGCTTATTCACAGCCTACAAAATAGGAACATGATAACTAAATATGCAATGCAACTCATGGCAGACTTGAATCCTTCCATCTGCTTAGTTTAATAAAGACAACGAGCTGGAACACTCCGAACTTGCTAAGGCCTTTGATCCATGTTGTGATTGTGGGACAACGGTGTTATCAAAGGCACTTTCAGCTTTCGTGGAGGGCACCGAGATTAAAGATTACAAAATGTGATTATTGAAGAAACCATGGGGGGTAGTTGGCCCCCCCCCAATCTATCCACTACATGGATCCGCCCCTCCGGTAGATGCCATTTTTATTGGGTTAATCCCAATCGACCCATCACAATACCTAAAACGACCCGGTCAACGAAAGTCAACCAACGAAAGTCAGACTTTAAAAAGTCAACAGAAGCAGTTACAAAACGGTTATATGACAGTTATAATATAACTGCCATATCCCTGAACCATCACAATGGTTCACTATGTACCGTTCCAATATGTATATATAGATAGATTTCATGTATGAACAGATGATGACTGAAATAATAAGAAAAGTCTTTTGATTCAATTGTTATTTGTTATTACCGGTATATTTTGATTAAAGATCCATAAAAATGGGCCAACAATTGGTATCAGAGCCGGAAATCATCATATACCAAAGGCATTTCTAAAATCCGTTCTTGAATCAACATCAGAAAAGATTCGGAATGTTTTGTTTGCAAAACAGTTCGAACCATTAATCACAAGATTATTTTTCGTTGTGATATTTTATCAAAGGAAACAACAACTTTTGTCACCAAGGTATCAATCACAAGAGTGATTTGTTACCAGCATCAAAAGGGTTCCTTCTCATTCATTGTTGCAAACCAGTCGAGTCAAATTCAAGAACAAAAGAAAAAAAGAAAAAAACCATATTCCAAGGTCATCAAAGGGGCAGAAAAAACGATTCATAAATTAGAACAAACACACCTGTTCATATAAGGAATCGAGCCCAGAAGGATCAATTGAGTCACCAATTGACTCAATTACATACTCCAATCATCAAATCTCTCACGGATAGAAAACCCCCCAAATCATTCGAAACCCTAGGTTTCAATTGAAGGGTTATTAGTGCTCGCGAAGAACACACAACACCGGAGAAGTAGAAAGGATGGTCAAACACAACCATTAACAGGCGGTTAACCATCAGTATTGGAGAAGGAGAAGACAGAGATCAATTCCCAGAAAAAGGGAGAGAGGGACGAATACTCAGTCTCTCAAGAGACGCATTATTTTTTTTTATCTCAAATTGAGAAGATAAGAAAAAATAAAACATAAAGAGGCGCGCGTTATATTAAGGGCACACAAAGATGACAATTTTATTTAATTAGGGCATCGGGTTAAACCATCGACCCCTCCAGGTTCCAAAAGATTAAAAATATCACTCTTTCATTTTTTATATAGTATATATTATATTTTGATATATATTATTTTGTTTGATAAAGTTACTTTATTTTAAAATTTTAGTACTTCACTTTTTAGATATAATAACCTAGTGTTTTAACGCTGCTTATTATAATTAAGAATAACATTTAAGGAGGAATTAACCTTAGGTTATTCGTTTTAAAATATAATAATCTCCGAGGATAGTTTTGGATTAAAAAACTAGTCCTATAAAGTTTTATAGCCTATAAGGAAAAATAAAGCATTTTTTCAACACACGCCGTGTTAGATTTTTGGAGATATTTTTTATTGTCAAAATATGACGAAAAGAAGTGGAAATAAGGAACCTAGTACTAATATTACAAATAGTACACCCCAATTTCAATGCCCAATCCTAAAGCCCGCGAATTACTCATTATGGGCAATTCGAATGCAAATCATTCTCGAAGCGAATGGTTTATGGGAAACAATAGAGCCGACTGAATCGACTCAACCCGATAAAAAAATATGATCAACCTGGACTTAAGGAAGATCACAACAACGAAGGTGGAAATAACCTAAAGAACCTGATCAACCTGGACTTAAGGAAGATCACAACAATGAAGGTGGAAATAACCAAAAGAACATGATCAACCTGGACTTAAGGAAGATCACAAAGGTGGAAATAACCAAAAGAACATGATCAACCTGGACTTAAGGAAGATCACAAAGGTGGAAATAACCAGAAGAACATGATCAACCTGGACTTAAGGAAGATCACAAAGGTGGAAATAACCAGATCAACATGGACATAATGAAGATCACAGAAGAAAAGGTGGAAATAACCGAAAGAAAATTGATCTACCTGGATATAAGGATGATCACAAGCACTACAAGAAATTAAAAGCTCAGATGGTGGATTTAACCAGAAGATGAATCAAGAAGACTTAAAGACCTACGTCGCAACGATTGTGATTAAGGGGGAGAATATTAGGTTAATCCCAATCGACCCATCACAATACCCAAAACGATCCGGTCAACGAAAGTCAACCAACGAAAGTCAGACTTTAAAAAGTCAACAGAAGCATCTACAAAACGGTTATATGATAGTTATAATATAACTGCCATATCCCTGAACCATCACAACGGTTCACTATGTACCGTTTCAATATGTATATATAGATAGATTTCATGTATGAACATATGATGACTCAAATAATAAGAAAAGTCTTTTGATTCAATTGTTATTTGTTATTACCGGTATATTTTGATTAAAGATCCATAAAAACGGGCCAACAATTTTTATGTTAAAATGTATATATACAACAGTAAGTTTACGAAATGGGGAATGGATTTAATTACCTTGGTAAAAAAGCACCCATCAATGAAAGAGTCCATCTTGCAAGCACTATAGAAGAAGAAAGGGGAGATGAACTCCACCCAAGGAGTCTTGAAATGTTTGCAGCTTTATTGTTTAGTTAAAAGGCAATTGCTGAAACATTACAATCTTGACAACATAACATACTAAAATGACCTTTGCCTTTCAGGTCGGAGCTGTAACGATCCAAAATAAGTTTTCTGAAACTTATATTTGGATGTGTAACAGTAAGTATTCAGCTCAATGATGCTATGCTAGCTCTAAATTATAATTTTTAGTATGTGTTGCATTATATTGACTTCTTTTAACAGCCATGCTTATGCACTTTCTCTCAAGAACCTGCGTATATATGAATCCCCGTTAACATGTTCAAGTTCTTCATGATTATCTACTACACCCTCAAGCTATGCCACCTCTGTATATTATGGGTGGATTGAGTAATGGGTAAAATAAGGTTTTGGGCTGACTTCTTTCTTATTAAACTTCACAATTAATGAGCATATTGGATAATTTTAAAATCAAATAGTTAAGAGGTGGTAAATATTTAAATGCATTCCGAGTCACTTTTGACCCATTTTAACACATATCAAGTTTGAATTTTACCCGTATGAATCGGTTTTATAATTTAACCTGGTTTAATAACTTGTTTAAACGTAAATATGTCAAAATAGCATAGAACAAGTAAAAACTCAGTATAATGCTGAATTATATTCAACAATCATTCATTTTTTATTTTGAAAGGCATACAGTTTATTCTTGTTAAGCCATAATCTTATGCAACGGTAAAAAAATTTGTAATTCTATTTTTGAAATACCTTTGGTCTTCATATTCCAAAAGTAGCCGTTGGGTAACGGTCAAATCATCTAAAATCTTAATAAATTTCATTCACTTTTATGTCTTTATCCTCTTGCTTCATATCTTATGAACATCATTCTTTTAATGCCATATTCTTATACAACGGTAATATTAGTTTGTTATTTGAATTTTCAAAATAACTTTTATCTTCATATTTGAAAAGTAGTCGTTGGGTAACGGTCGAATCTTCTAAAATCATTATAAATATCATTCCTTCAATGCCGTGTTTTTATCATCTTGCTAAGTATCGTTGATGTCTCGGCCCGTTTGTATTTTCACTCAATTTTCACAAAGCTTCATTCATTCATTCATTCACTGGTCAATATGTTTCTTACTTACTTATGTTCCATGGGAATAGTATCATCATCTGCCACATATTTCCAGCTCCATGATTTTACACATCCGAGTATAAATTTCATCAATAATATTGTTGATGGAAATCTTCCAATGGCCCAGAAAGTCTCTAAAGAAATTATTGAGCAATTTATCCTTTGCAGTCCTTGCACCATCGATAGTTTCATCGGTACGTGCTACTTCACCAAACTAAAATTTATTCCCCATTTTGTGAAATCTTTAGATTCTCATACTAAAGTGTTTACAATATTTGACTAAACCTAGATTTACTCACTATTTCTTCTTATATATTCTTCAGGTCATTGAAGATGGTTATGAGATCTTTTGAAGACGTACAGCCACCTATTAACCTTATTCTCTGCGCCAAACTACTGTAATGAGTTTGAAAATGATGGAGCGTTGGCTGTGGATGAAATGTTGATGTGTTCTTTTCAAGTTATAAAGGGTTCACAAAAGAAAGGGAGGTTTGGTATCGACAAAAGAAAGATGTTAGGAATTAGAAAATTCCATAGTGAAGAGTCGGTCACCCCAAATATTATTTAGCATAAGTTAGCTCGTAGACTTGTAGTTATTTACGTTATGTAGTAGTTAATTAGTTAATTTGTAGCGTAGTTTAGTTTAGAGCAACATCGTGGAGGAAGGACGGGTCTTTACCCACTGTATACCTGATCCACAGGCCGATAGGTGGTCGTGTATTGTGTAAGTATAAATACCCCTTCCATCCATGGAAGGGGTGGTGCTTCTCATTTAATCTAATCTTTCATTTGTGTAAACCTCTAGCAAGAACACCCTCTCTCTCTCTACTAACTCTCTAACTATGGCAAACATGTATTTTGATCATCCAAGACCACCCGAATCATCAAACACAATAAAATAACGATCCTACAATTGGTATCAAGAGCCATGGTTGTTGTGTTTTGATGATGATTTTTTTGTGGTTATGATTTTATGGGTAGTACTGTTTGTTTACATGTTGTGGTCGGAATATGTTTTATGGGTAAACAGTTCTTTTAAATGTTTTGGTATTATCTTTTGGTCCATCAATGTCTACAAAACCTGTCTCTTGTCATGTTCGTGTCCAAGTCAGTATATATGTTATGCTTTTTGTACCAAAAGTGTAGTCTATAGTTGGTCATTTGGTCAGTTTTTTAACAGTCAAAATGGGTCAAAGAAGCATATTTTTTGCATTTTCTGGGTTTATCATGAACATGGTCGGAATATGGTCGGAAAACTCATCGAAAAATGTCAAATTTCATGGTAGCGACTTATCACTATTTGTCCAGATTCATTGAATCTTGCTAGCGACTTGTATTTACAAGTCGTAGCGATTTGACCATCATATAGCAACTTGGATATTCGTTGACTTTTTTGAAAGTCAACAGCGACTTATGTCAAAAGATAAATAGCGACATGACTCAGTAATCTGGCTAGCGACTTGGTTTTTTTAACCTAGCGACTTGTTCTTTAACAAGTCGTAGCGACTTGGTTTGGAAGAAGTCGTAGCAACTTGGTTTTGAACAAAGACGTAGCGACTTGGTTTGAAAAAATGCTAGCGACTTGGTTTGGAGAATTTAGCTAGCGACTTGAACAGAAAGGATGAAGGAGAAGACATGACCAGACCATAGACCACAAACAACAAATGCCAAATACCAATCTAACATCATTCAACCTCTGGTTCTACATAACCCATCATTGGTCCATGTTAGATCTACTATCACAAAAGGAATAACATCTAATACATCAACCATTGTCCCGAATCTAATCAACAATCTCTATCCTATATCAAGACTCACACTCAAAAGGGTCTAACAATCATATTAATGGTAAAGAAACATTTAAGAGATCTCAGTTTGTTTAGGTCTGTCGTATGCTTCAACTGCCATAGAGCTCAAAAGATCTATTCACGACCTTGTTCAAACCATCATTGATCCATGTGGTAATGATTATATCCGAAAATAATGAAGAAAGATCAAAACCATTTGGGGTTTCATCTTTCCCCTTGATTCGGTTATAAGGTAATAATCAAACGGGACTAAAAGGTGATCTAAATGTTTTTTCGTGGTTCTCACAAGTTACATCATTGATTCGGTTATAAGGTAATAATCAAACGGGACTATCAAGAGTCTTAAACACGAAAAATAATTCAAACCATCATTGATCTAAATGCTTTTGATTATTTCCGAATCCTTAGAAGTAAGTGAATAACAAGAATGTTATCCCTTTTGTTTAGGTTCGTGTTACTTTTGACTTCATACGAAATAAAGAAATGAGATTAACAAGTATGTTATCTCAAATCTTTGATTCGTGTTACTCATATACAACAATGAACATCAATAACGTGCATATGTTATACCTACCTGGAATATGTCCTTGAAGCCGACTCATATGTCCCTGCCATCCCTGTGGTTTAGTGTCATCGTGTTGTGTCTAAACACAAGGAGTACGGACTACACTTGATCAAACCCTTTATTCGGATTGATGATGAAATCGGTAATGAGATGAGTTATCTTTGTTGAGAAACCAGTTTGGAGATAAGAAGAGTTTGGGTGAGAGAAAAGAAAGTGTGGTAGGCGCATATATTTGTGATATCTGTGTTTTAGGTTTAGTGTTATCTTGTGTTGTGATCATTATATCCGGATATGCAAAGTATCAATGGGTCGTGGGGTTGAAAATTCAAATCAGTGTATGGGCTTATCCGGTTTATCAATTGGGATAGATGATAATTGGACTTTTGGATCATGGGCCAAATTGTTTATTAAAGGACTTGAATCTGATTTGGTAAAACGTTATGTGAATGTGTTTTTCCATATGATACGTTGGACTAGGACATTCAAACAATTGACATGAAACAATACGTATGAAGTATTAGAAGTATTATACGTTTGAACATACATGAATATTTTGAACAAGGGATATTTTAATGGATGTGTGCGTGATTGGAATTTGATTGCAAGTCATGGCCTAATATTTGTTTGTTAGTAGTCGCTTTGGAGGTGCATCAGCTTGAATATCAATCATGACATGTTGGATATCGGATTTGGATGATGCATTGATGTGTCTCTCAACACTATGTGACAAGAATGTTATGAGATTTGGACATGGTTTTTTTTTCGGATTCAAAGTTGTTGTTGGGCTTCTCATAATTGGATCAAGATATGAAATTTGATATTATGAGATTCTGAGATTTGGATTATATGAGGTTTGAGAATGAATTCTGATAAAGAGATTTATTGGGTTATGAGGTTTGAACATGAGTTTCTATCATGAGATTTGTTGTGCTATATGATTTGATGTGTTATGCGGATTGATACTTTGGTGTATACACTTTCACGGAGAATATTACGTCACGACTTGATCTGATGTTGAAAAATGTTGAGTACGGGGTTGTTTGAACAATATTTCTTATTTGGATTTGAAGTGAAGTTTTTCCGGGCATGTTTACTTATTTCGTCTTCTTTCTTTCTACCCTTCCGCGAAGATGACTTGGTTGGGCGTTTAAAGAGTGTGATAAAGACTTGACTATTTAATTACGGTTGTGATTCTTTCTCGTTTAACCCACAACGTAACTATCACTTCGGTGTCTCACTCAGTTGAGAATGTCAAGAGGTTTTGTACATTGGGTACACCGTTTCTTTTTCACGGGGATTAGTACAAGCTTAAGTAATAAATCTGGGGAATTCTACTTCATGTTCAAGTTTGGGATATCGGGTTTACTTCACCAGGTTGTCACAGCAATTGCCGACAGAATGCGTGAATGATATGTTTACCAAAGTGTTTTTTTCATGGTCGATGATATTTGTTGATGTTAGAGTAAGAATCGCTGATGAACCGCTGCATGTTCCCCTAAAACAGATATTCACCGAAACCAAATTTGTCATAACACATTCAAGCTGATATTGTTTACGGTTTTGTCTTGATTTTGTAAAATCCCGCGAAAGAACCTATTTCTCGGTTTAAATCATAGACCTGTAAAATCCCGGGACAATGGAAACATCCTGGTAATTGTAAAGTGCATTTCCGGAACTATCATACGGTTTATTCTTGGTTTTGTAAAATCTCGCGAAAGAAACTATTTTTCGGTTTAAACTATAGAATTGTAAAATCCCGTGATGATGGAACCATCTTGGAGAAAGGTAAGCGTATTTTGAGGTCTTCTGATGCTGGTGTTACGGTTTCTGTTTCGAAGAAGGGATAAAAGGGTGTACTTCATAAATTGGATGTATGTTTGGATATTCGTCATGGCAGTTTGGTTATTACTTAGTTTTACGGGGTTATGCTCATTTAACCATGGTCGGGATGAAACCATTATCAAAATTCATTTAAATGTCAAAGAAGGCTAGATTTGAGCAGTTCAGAAGATGTGACAACGGCGTTAATTCAGTATTATTAATTTGAGGTTGAAGTGAATTATCACGGGCGAGTGTACTTAGTATCTGAAGGTATCGGGGATGGATGGATGAAGATTCTTCATGATCCTTGTTCGAGCTTATTATCAAAAACGAAGACTTGGAAATCTAGTTATTGTTGGGTGGCTTTTACTTTTTCTTTTACCACTTGGGGGAATTGGGCTCTTACCACCACAAAATAACTATCACTTAAAGGAGTTACGTTGTAGTGCTCAGTGTCACATTCAATTGTGGATTTTCAAGAGGTAATGTACGTCTTTTACTTGATGGTTGGTTGGTTGAGGAGTATAGAGTACTTAGAGATTCAAATGGGCATGAAGTCTCGGCACCGCTCTTTGTTACATATGTGCAAGTATAAGTCACGAGTTCGGGTTAGTTTACTTTAGGGTCAAATTCATCATATTGGGTCATCTCCATCAGCTGTCACTGCGAAGAGCCTACTGAATGATAATGGTGATGATTACATGTTTTACTAAGAGAGTTGAAAAGAGAGAGATAATGACGTATGAACACATCAGTTCATGCCTCGTACTCTAAAGAAAAGAAATGTGTACGTTTCAGTGCGCATTATCTTGGAAAGAAGAGAAATCTTCTTATGACGTTTGAATACTTCAGTTCAGGCCTCGTTCTTAAAGAAAAGAAAAGTGTACGTGTGATGTGCCCGGTAGGTGCAAGTTTTAAATTTATAAAAGGTGAATTACCAATTTTACCAATAACACATACGAGCAAGTATACTCGTCCGTTATAGCAAGATTATGAAGGTAAGTCGGGATCGTTCGCAGGGATTTGAGTGAATCAGAGCACAAGTTTGAATTAACGGAGTCGATCAAAAACATATAATAAAGCAAATATATAATGAAATTCAGATGATTAAAAACTACACTTGCTCAAACTAGTATCATATCATAGATTAATGTGATTGTGTTAACTACTTAACATGTTGGTTATGATAATTAGTTGGTGTACTAATCTATTGTTCTTACAAGTTAAACCTTCGTCAAGATTTTAGTTCATAAAAACAAGCTTTAAGTTTAACCAATCAATTCAAGATCAATTCAAGTTTCATAAGTCTACTTTCATAAACCTAAACACAAAAACATCCACTTGTTCATCAAATTGCTTAAGAAATGGTCAATACAAAAGGTACCCGATCATAGACAAAAGGCTACAATTAATTTTCAACAACTAATCTTACGACCATTTAGATGTTTCCAACCAATCCAATTTGATAATCAAAAAGCGTTTCTATTACAACCACACCTTAGTTCCTTTGTATAATCAAGAATAATGGGTAAAAACAATCATCCATAGACAAAATGATTATGACTAGTTGAATAATACGAAGTTCTTTCGACCCCAACGATAGTTACCAATTAGCCAAACTTGATTAACAAATGTCACTATGAAACTTTAGCACAATTGGATCTTAGAATCAACTTGAAATTGAATTAAAACATGTTAACACAATCACTAACTAATCATATGATAATCAACATCATTTAAGCAAGTGTATAAAGAAACTAGCCACTCATAGCAAACATGAACATAAACTCATAACTTTGATCATTAGAAAACATGATTAAAAGTCTTACAATGCTTGGAATAAGATTACAAATGATGAAGTAATGATTCCCAAAGGATCGTGGTGGACTTCTTAGTGTTTCGGCTTCCAACGGTGGAACTTCTGGAACTCCAAACTTCTCTGGATTTCTAAGGACGAATTTCAGGAGGTTAAGGCTTGGTTTGATGAGTAGAGAGCTTTGTAATTGAAGTGTGTCTAATATGCTCACAATTAGCCTCTATTTATACTAATTCCAAGGCCTAGGGTGTTAAATGCTTGACTTGGCCTCCAAGGAGTAAGGAAGGGACTAGAATACACCAAGAGAAGGACCTAGAATCGTTTGGATGCAAAGGGGAAGCTTAGTGATGAAGATTTGACAACTGCAGCTTCTCCAACCGGATCGGTCATACGACCAACCGATCCGGTTGGTCTTCAATAATAACACACCGACCGATCCGGTTGCGGGTTGCGACCGATCGGTCGGTCATGGCAAAAACATGTATTCCGACCAAATGCCAACCGATCCGGCTGAAGGTGTAACCGGATCCGGTTGGATCTTCTGAGATAAGAAACTTGAACTTTCTCTCTTCACTCTGACTTGTAGAACTTGGTTCTTCAATCACTAAGGTCTTCAAAGGTACTTGGGATTTAGCTTAACTGAGACGAGAATCTTCGATTAACTGCATATTTCCACATTTTCCTTCATTTCCCTGCACTTGGTTATGAATGCTAGACAAACATATCTAGATACGATTAAGTGCTAAAATCACACAAATATAACCAAATAACAGATATAAAAGTACACACAATGCTACTAAAAACATGCACAATCTGAGTGTTATCAAATTCCCCCACACTTAAACTTTGCTTGCCCTCAAGCAAATCTAGGACAAACATCCACTGGGATAAGATCGTGATTATGAAAAATGTGATGCAAATCAACCAAGTATAAATACGAGAGAAGATTCATCAATTATGCTTATAAAGGTGAAACATCAAGATGTTTGACAATATCCAACGATTTTCTTGCATGATAAACATTTCAAAACACCTCACGAAAAATAATGGAATATAATTCACTCAATCACTCATTTTTAGTGGAGTAACAAGATAAATCACACTCATTGCTCAGTCATGATTAGATTATTACCATAAGCTTGTACAAGAAACAAAACTCCACCGACGTGGCGTGAGCACCAAGTAAAAACATCTAAAGAGGGCTTTTATTCGGGTTATAATGATAGGCTAAGGGTTAAGGGTATGGATAAGGCATGGGAATGTTATAATGAAATTGGTGTTAAAATAAAAATGAAATCAAGTCTAATACCCATGTTGCTAGCTATCAAACATTCCACGAACCAAATAAACGATTATAGCTTTGCTTTCTTCTTTTTCACTTTCCACAGCTTTTTGCTTTGCCATGATAATTATTCTTCGATCATAGCACATTGGCTATTATTTCCATACTTTCAACACAATTTTTTTTTTTTTTTTTTTTTTTTTTTTTTTTTTGAACATAACATAATAACGCATGGCTCAATCAATCACAAAGGAGGTGGTACTCATAATCATTTGAACAGTCTTCACTTTCCATGAAACTAGCAACCAACCGTTAGACATTGATAAGGGGTAGGCTAAGGTTTAAAGTGTAAAATCTTTTTGTATTTTCTGAGTGAAGCAAAAATGAAAGGGATGGCTCAGAAGGTGTAACTAGGGTTATCTAGTGCTAAAAATGAGCACTACAAATGGGTCCATGTGGGTGGTTAACTAACCGATGAGGCTAGCTAAAATATCATTAGATGAAAAATGGAAGGCCATTTGGGTTAAATCCTAAGTTGCCTCTTTATCACACGAATTCACTTATATCGCACGAATGCAATCTCACTGCGGTCTAGTAATGATTTACAAGCACAAGTTCTAGAATAAATAAAATCACCGGCACACTCATAGCAAAAGATCTAAGCATAAAAGGTGTATGCTAATAAGAAATAGGCTTAAATCCTCACATTTTAGTGGAAAGGGTATAATATGTGTTAGCAAATGTTTATCGATCCAAAAATGGATTGCAATAGTAATCGGAACACATCTCGAAGTTTCAAATATTACTAGTTTTTACCAGTGAAATGATCCAGTTATTCTAATAGATAATCCTAAAAGTGTGAAAACAACTAGATCACAAGGGCAAACAAAATTTTAAATTTAAGCATGAAAACTCTAATTTTTCCTATTCACCCCCCCACACTTAAGTTAGACATTGTCCTCAATGATAAACGAACTTAAAAGTATAGAAATAGGGAAAATAGAGATGAAACCAGATATGTCAACGAGTTTATCAGCTTAAAATTCTTTCTTCAATCCTAGCGTCCACTAGAGAAATCATCACCTGCACACAATCTTATAAACAAGCAAAAGATTTTATTAAAAGGGTGGCACTCCCCCACACTTAAGTTCAACCAAAGGTTAAGACTTTGGGGAGTGACCACAGAAAATCAAATCTGAAACACACGGGTTGCCTCCCGGGAAGCGCTTGTTTTATTACCGAGTCATCAGCCTGACTCGATTCTTCCCGAATTTATTCAGCTGCAAGGTCAGCTTTGAACATTTTATAGAGTTCGGGAATGTACATGAATTCTTCACCAGTATCTTCAACATCGTTCCAGACGAATTCAGCAGTTGGTTTCCACGGAATAGTTTGTGGAATTCTTCCAGGACATGGTGCTACAAAGGTGATAGTTTCGAATTCATTCTCATGGTGTCTCCAGGACACTGCCGCAACTGAAACTTCATTCGTTTGCTCCTTATCGTAGTATAACTTGATTCGGTGTCCATTAACAATGAAACTTCCACCTTGTTTGTCATAGAGTTCGACATACCCAGATGGATATCCATGTTTAACGACATATGGTCCAAACCATTTTGGTTGTAACTTAGGAGCTTTGAATTTGAATTTCATGTTAAAAAGCAGAACTTTATCTCCGGCTTTGAATTCTTTTCGAATTCGTAGCTTTTTATCATGATAGGCTTTTGTTCTGGCTTTATACAGTTTGGAGTTTTCATAAGCTTGGAGTCTTAATTCATCTAGTTCGTGCAATTGCAGAAATCTTTTCTCTCCAGCTATTTTGAGATCGGTGTTACATTGTCTGAGCGCCCAATAAGCACGATGTTCAACTTCGAACGGCAAATGACAAGTCTTCCCATACAGGAGTCTGTATGGAGTTGTACCAATTGGTGTTTTATAAGCCGTACGAAATGCCCACAGAGCATCATCAAGTTTCCTTGCCCATAAAGACGGATTGTCTTTTACGGTTTTTTCCAGTATTCTTTTGAGAGCTCTGTTGGTATTTTCGACTTGACCACTAGTTTGTGGATGATAAGCAGTTGCAAATCGATGATGAACTCCATATCTTTTCATGGTTTTTTCCATTTGTTGATTGCAGAAATGAGTTCCACGATCGCTTATGAGTGCTTTGGGAATTCCATAACGAGCGAAAAGCTTTTTGAGAAAATTAACGACGACACGAGCATCGTTTGTTGGTAAAGCTTCAGCTTCTGCCCATTTGGACACGTAATCTATAGCAACGAGAATGTATTCGAATTTGTGGGATTTAGGGAAAGGTCCCATGAAATCTATTCCCCAAATATCGAATATTTCACACACTTGAATGCTTGTTAACGGCATTTCATCCCTTCGAGAGAGATTGGTGGTTCTTTGACAAGCGTCACAGTTTTGAACAAGTGTATGTGCTTCTTTGAATATTGTTGGCCAATAGAATCCAGCATCAAAAACTTTCTTAGCTGTGGTGGAAGGACCATAATGTCCTCCAGTTGGGCCATGGTGACATTCGTCAAGAATTTTACGAGTTTCGGAACCAAAAATACATCTTCGGATCATCCCATCGGGACACATTTTGAAAAGATATGGCTCTTCCCAAAAATAGTATTTAAGTTCTGAAAAGAATTTACTTCTTTGAGCATGAGTTAGTCCTTTTCTGAGAATTCCTCCGGCGAGGTAGTTTGCAAAGTAAGCAAACCAAGGATCGTCATTTCCGTCGATGGTCATGAGAGTTTCATCGGGAAAATAATCATCGATTTCTTCTTCTTTTAACTCCTCAAGATTAGGATTTTCGAGACGAGATAAGTGATCAGCAGCAAGATTCTCTGCTCCTTTCTTGTCTTTGATTTCGATGTCAAATTCTTGGAGTAACAAAATCCATCGAATAAGGCGTGGTTTAGCGTCTTGTTTGTTGAATAGATATTTGAGTGCTGAATGATCGGTAAAAACGACTGTTTTTGAGAGCACAAGATATGATCGGAATTTGTCAAAGGCAAAAACGACAGCTAGTAATTCCTTTTCGGTGACGGTATAATTTTGCTGGGCACTATTCAGTGTCTTGCTTGCAAAATATATGGGCCGAAAGTGTTTCCCTTCGCGTTGTCCTAAGACAGCTCCAACAGCAAAATCGCTTGCGTCACACATAAGTTCGAAAGGTAATGACCAATTAGGTGAAACCATGATCGGAGCACTAGTAAGTTGAGATTTTAGTGATTCGAAAGCTTTTATGCAATCAGCATCGAAATCAAAGATAGATTCTTTCTCAAGAAGTTTTGTCATTGGACGAGATATTTTGGAAAAATCTTTGATGAATCTGCGGTAAAAACCAGCATGTCCTAAAAAACTTCTAACGGCTTTGACGTTGGTTGGTGGTGGAAGTTTTGAGATGACATCGACCTTTGCTTTGTCGACTTCCATTCCGGCACTAGAGATTTTGTGGCCAAGCACAATTCCTTCGGTTACCATAAAGTGGCATTTCTCCCAGTTGAGAACAAGATGTGCAGCTTCGCATCTTTCAAGCATTTTATCGAGATTAGAAAGGCAAGTTTCGAATGACTCTCCAAAGACTGAAAAATCATCCATGAAAACTTCCATGGAGGTTTCAAGCATGTCTTGGAAGATGGCGATCATACACCTTTGAAAAGTTGCGGGAGCATTACAAAGACTAAAAGGCATACGCCGATATGCGTAGGTTCCAAAAGGACAAGTAAAGGTGGTCTTTTCTTGATCGTTAGGATCGATGGGAATTTGGAAATATCCTGAAAATCCGTCGAGGAAACAAAAGAATTTATTTCCCGCTAGTCTTTCAAGCATTTGATCCATGAATGGGAGTGGAAAATGATCCTTTCTGGTGGCTTTGTTTAACTTACGATAGTCAATACAAACACGCCAACCGGTGACAGTTCTAGTTGGAACTAGCTCATTTCGCTCATTAGTTACAACCGTCATTCCTCCTTTCTTTGGAACACAGTGAACAGGGCTTACCCAAGGACTATCCTCAATTGGGTAAATGATTCCAGCATCAAGAAGTTTAATGATTTCCTTTTTAACAACTTCTTTCATGTTGGGATTGAGTCTACGTTGACGTTCTACCACAGGTTTAATCCCTTCTTCGAAATTGATTTTGTGTTTGCAAAAATTAGGACTAATTCCTGGGATATCAGATGTTTTCCAAGCAAAAGCTTGTTTGTGATTTTTGAGTACGGAAACTAAACTTTCTTTCTCATCATCCTCGAGTAATGAAGATATGACTACTGGAAGAAGTGAGTTCTCCTCCAGATAAGCATATTCAAGATGATTTGGAAGAGGTTTGAGTTCGAGATCTGTGGGTGGTTCTTCGATAGAGGATTTTATTCGCATTTTTTCATTGAAAGTGATTTCCTCAAAATTTTCTTCCTCTTCCTCTATTTCTTCTTCTTCTGAGTTATCTTCTTCAAATTCTACTTTCATGAAATCATCAAATTCTTTGTCAAAATCTGTTTCATTGATTTTTTCAGAAGTAGTCATGAATGGATCGGATTCGTTAAGTAATGCATCTAATTCCTCATCAGTGACTTCATCAATAACATCGACGTTAAAACAAGTGTCATCACTGGAATGTGGGTAGCGCATTGCTTTATCGATAAGAAAAGTGATACGATCTTCCCCAACTCCAAGGTTGAGTTCTTTTCCTTTAACTTTGATGATTGCGTCGGCGGTGTTTAGGAAAGGTCTTCCCAAAATGAGTGGGACTTTACTATCTTCTTCCATTTCCAAGATTACAAAGTCCACGGGAAATATGAATTTACCGACTTGAACAAGCATATTCTCAGCAATTCCCACAGGATATTGATAGGAATGATTTGCAAATCGAATGCTCATTTTTGTTGGTTTCAGGCTGTTGTTGCACAACTTGGAATAGAGTGAATAAGGCATCAAATTGATACTTGCGCCAAGATCGGCTAAAGCATCACATTTAACGTTATTCCCGAAAGTACATGGAATAAGAAAGCTCCCAGGATCTCCGAGCTTTGGTGGAATTTTGTTTTGAACTATGGCTGAGCATTCTTCGTTAAGAAAAGTTGCTGATATTTGCTCAAGCTTGCTTTTGTTATTAAGAAGTTCTTTCAAGAATTTCCCGTAATTGGGCATTCCGGCTATAACATCAACGAGAGGAACATTGAGTCTAACCTCTTTGATTATTTCGATAAACTTCTTATAACGCTCTTCCATCTTCTCTTTCTTTAGGCGTTGAGGATAAGGAATTTTCGGTGTATACGCCTTGACTGGTGGAATGTCTTTCTTTTTGGTGGTTTGAGTTGTGTTTGGTTCTTCGTTTTCATCCTCACTATCAACGGTGATAGGAGTATTAGGATTAGGTGGTGGATCGTACGAGAGACCACTTCTTGTGAAAACAGCATTGATATGTTCGTTTCGTGTTTGAGGTGGACGGTACGTCTTATCATTTGATGGTTTTGGATTGGATTGAGTGTTACTTGGCAATGAACCAGATGGTCTAGAAGAATGTTGGTCAGAAAGTCTGCCAAGCTTGTTTTCAAGATCTTGGATAGATGCTTGATGATTTTTCTGTCCTTGCTCAACTTTGGCTTTAAGATTGAAAAATTGATTTTTGATAAAATCATTCGCGGATTTTTGACCAGCCACGAATTCTCTCATGGTTTTTTCGAATTCAGTTTCTTCTGTCTTTTTGTCGGAAGTTTGGTGTGGTGGATCGTCAGTTCGTGGTTGAGAATCACGGTTGTCATCCCTTGGTCGGCGGTCTTGCCAATTTCCAGAATTTCGACCATAATAGTTACTACGATATCCTCCTCCACGGTATCCTCCTTGAACGTAATTTGCTTCTCCTTCTTTTTCGAATCAAACGTTCTGGGTTGGTAAGAGGTGTAATTGGTTCTATTCCCGCTGCTCGAGTGTTCATACAATGTCCTAGAGAATCCAGGCAATATCTAAACACACGGACAAACAACGAAAACAGTTTATATGGAACAGATGAAGGTAACCGGATCGGTTGCGGGATGCGACCGATCGGTTAGATCAGTTGATTGACGGGTAAACACGTAACCGATTCGGTTGAGGGGCAACCGGATCCGGTTAAGGTTTCTGTGAAAAAAAAATTTTTTTTTTTTTTTTATAGGAATCGGCTGAGGGAAATTCAAAAACTTGTTGAAACACAATCAAATCCCCGGCAGCGGCGCCAAAAACTTGATGTGCCCGGTAGGTGCAAGTTTTAAATTTAAAAAAGGTGAATTACCAATTTTACCAATAACACATACGAGCAAGTATACTCGTCCGTTATAGCAAGATTATGAAGGTAAGTCGGGATCGTTCGCAGGGATTTGAGTGAATCAGAGCACAAGTTTGAATTAACGGAGTCGATCAAAAACATATAATAAAGCAAATATATAATGAAATTCAGATGATTAAAAACTACACTTGCTCAAACTAGTATCATATCATAGATTAATGTGATTGTGTTAACTACTTAACATGTTGGTTATGATAATTAGTTGGTGTACTAATCTATTGTTCTTACAAGTTAAACCTTCGTCAAGATTTTAGTTCATAAAAACAAGCTTTAAGTTTAACCAATCAATTCAAGATCAATTCAAGTTTCATAAGTCTACTTTCATAAACCTAAACACAAAAACATCCACTTGTTCATCAAATTGCTTAAGAAATGGTCAATACAAAAGGTACCCGATCATAGACAAAAGGCTACAATTAATTTTCAACAACTAATCTTACGACCATTTAGATGTTTCCAACCAATCCAATTTGATAATCAAAAAGCGTTTCTATTACAACCACACCTTAGTTCCTTTGTATAATCAAGAATAATGGGTAAAAACAATCATCCATAGACAAAATGATTATGACTAGTTGAATAATACGAAGTTCTTTCGACCCCAACGATAGTTACCAATTAGCCAAACTTGATTAACAAATGTCACTATGAAACTTTAGCACAATTGGATCTTAGAATCAACTTGAAATTGAATTAAAACATGTTAACACAATCACTAACTAATCATATGATAATCAACATCATTTAAGCAAGTGTATAAAGAAACTAGCCACTCATAGCAAACATGAACATAAACTCATAACTTTGATCATTAGAAAACATGATTAAAAGTCTTACAATGCTTGGAATAAGATTACAAATGATGAAGTAATGATTCCCAAAGGATCGTGGTGGACTTCTTAGTGTTTCGGCTTCCAACGGTGGAACTTCTGGAACTCCAAACTTCTCTGGATTTCTAAGGACGAATTTCAGGAGGTTAAGGCTTGGTTTGATGAGTAGAGAGCTTTGTAATTGAAGTGTGTCTAATATGCTCACAATTAGCCTCTATTTATACTAATTCCAAGGCCTAGGGTGTTAAATGCTTGACTTGGCCTCCAAGGAGTAAGGAAGGGACTAGAATACACCAAGAGAAGGACCTAGAATCGTTTGGATGCAAAGGGGAAGCTTAGTGATGAAGATTTGACAACTGCAGCTTCTCCAACCGGATCGGTCATACGACCAACCGATCCGGTTGGTCTTCAATAATAACACACCGACCGATCCGGTTGCGGGTTGCGACCGATCGGTCGGTCATGGCAAAAACATGTATTCCGACCAAATGCCAACCGATCCGGCTGAAGGTGTAACCGGATCCGGTTGGATCTTCTGAGATAAGAAACTTGAACTTTCTCTCTTCACTCTGACTTGTAGAACTTGGTTCTTCAATCACTAAGGTCTTCAAAGGTACTTGGGATTTAGCTTAACTGAGACGAGAATCTTCGATTAACTGCATATTTCCACATTTTCCTTCATTTCCCTGCACTTGGTTATGAATGCTAGACAAACATATCTAGATACGATTAAGTGCTAAAATCACACAAATATAACCAAATAACAGATATAAAAGTACACACAATGCTACTAAAAACATGCACAATCTGAGTGTTATCAACGTGTCAGTACACTTTATCTTCTGAAGAAGAGAAATCTTCTCTATTATGACCATTCTCATCAACATGCTTCATACTTTTTCCATGCGCTTCAGTCATTAAGTGAACCGGGCTACTGTTGATTGTTTTCTGATTCCACTTTCTCAACTATAATGACGATGGCGACATCCTGTGCTGATTTTGCGGGGGAGAAGTGTGAATAGACTACATTTGGATAATGTTCACTTATTTAGTCAAGAATGGCATCTCCGTATGCAATTCTTGAGGGGGAGAAGAAGTGTGAATTTTTTGCATTGTTGATTGACATTTGAGAATATAAATGGTCATACGGCTCTAAACTCATGTAAGAACCGAGCTTCTTCTTATCGGGTCATCTTCACATGGAGTTTTTCTCTTCTAAGAGCCGTTGGTTGACATCTTCACTCGGATTGATGAGTTTATCGACAAAGTGCTTCCGGTTAATGCTTCACGTATACAGCAACATGATGATTCCGAACAATCTATCTGTTCTTGTTTGATGTGATTGGTAGTTTGGTGTTACCATCTTGTGTGTTCGTTGTGGCCTGATTGCTGATTTCCTTGATGAACATCTTTCTGTTCTTGTTTGATTGGGAGGGATTTTAGTTAAGGGGATTTGCAAGATGTAAGTTAATTGGGATGCTTTTTGGTGGAATGCTTTTTGGTGTGAGTTGAAGATGTTAACTATCTATTCCCCAACTGCACAATCTTGAAGAAGGTCGAGTCTACAGTCTGTTCTACATTTTCTGCTACATGTTAGAAGACTAAAGACGAGTTGCATTTAACGATCTAAAGACTTCTTCTTAATCCGGGCATTTATCAAACAGATTGTCAGTTTAGGGGAGAGCACTAATTGGGGGAGTTTGAAATGCCAAATTTAATCCCCAATTAGATTTGCTCACAATGTACTTCAGCAAGTTGATTCCCACAAGAGTTCAAGTGTTCTTCTCAACAAATTTCTAGTATACGGGCTTACAATGAGTTGCTGATTCTGAAGTGTCAAAACCGACAAGGAGAAAGGAGACTCACATATAAACACAAAGCGAGTAAACTTGATGAACTTAATTCTTCTAAGTGATTGAAGATATCCCGGGAAGACAAATGTTATTACCGCAGAGAAACTCAAGGTTTGACTCATGACGAGTAAACTTGATGAACTTAACTCTTCTAAGTGATTGAAGATATCCCGGTAAAACAAATGTCATGACCGCAGAGAAACTCAAGGTTTTACTCATGAAGGCTTTTGTGTTATTATTCCAACGACGTGGGGGAAGAGATGGAAGAGTTAGTTTCTGAAGATGAAAGAGGTACTCAAGTGTGTGATGATTTTGATTTTATCACAATCATAAGGGGATAGAGATTGTGTACATTGGGGATGCTCAGCTGTTTTACCTGAGGGCTTAATCTGTGATTCAGAGATATAATCACTTATTCCGGTGTTGACATCCGCAGAGATTGTCACCCACAGAGATAATCAGTGATTCGGCATGCTTCTTCAATGTTATCGGTTATTCTCTCTTTGGGCATTCGGGTACTTCGGGTTCTTGAGCTTCATACACTTTCTTCAGGGGAGAGAAAAGTATACATCGGGGTTATTCTTTGGCTATTGGACTTAATCTGCTACTTCGATGGTATAAGTTTCTTTGTCTTCGGGTATGTGTATTCGGGTTCGTGAGCTCTAGTCTAAGAGATTGACTACATCAATTCAACTACTTGGGGGAAGTGGTCTCTTGACACCTTTTTGGAATGGATTGCTTCAGACTTCAGTGGAAAAGAAATTTGAGAAGATTATTTAAGTGTGGGATGAAACGTTGCTGGTGTTCTATTGGATGATATAACCTCGAACGAAGAATCACGGTGATTATTCTTAAAAGGAGCAGCAAGTTCAATGATAATGGTGTGCTTCTTTGTGCACCTGGCTAAGAGAAGCTTGAAAGAAAGCTTTGAATCTGCTCAGCTAAAGGATTTTCGGTTTGAGGGGAAGCTGCCAAAGTCTCTCTTTCTCAAAGGCTCATGTTCTATCTTCTATTCTGGAGCCCTGGAAGCTTTGGTGGTGAATGTTTAAGGGATGATGACTTCTATCTTCTTCAACGGGGCTGCTCGATATCCTTATCTCGGTACTCGTATCATCATCTTCTTTAACTATATCATCTATTCTATCCTTGTAAATATTTATTCGAAAAACAAAATACAAAAATATAAAACCAACAAAAAGAAAATAGAAAAATATAAAACCAACAAAAAGAAAATAGAAAAATATAAAACCTTCAAAAATCATAAAAATCAGAAAATTTCAAAAATACCAAAAATATGTTTTTCTCAAGACATGTCTTCTGGTATCGATAACATCTACGGTCTTAGAAATGTCATTCAATAATGGCACGGGACCATAGATGAAGTTCGAGCAGGAGGTGTAAATATTCTTTTCTAAACATGTCTCAAAATATGGCTTACAGTTATTTCAGACTGTAACCCGGGCTTCAAACTATGGCTTGATATTATTTCTGATAGCAACCCACTCTTCAAAGAGGAAAGTGCTACGCTTAAACTATTTTCAAAATATTTCGTGCACTTATCCTAAAGACAAAATGAGGAAAGTATGTCGAAGGACTGCTGTTCCTACTCAAATATTTTTCCGTCTAAAATTCTTCAGAAAAATATTTGTTTTAACTTAATGGTGGTAAAGGAGTTGCTATTAAATCAATCAGAATCAGTGTTTTCGTATTAATTTGCAAACTCAATCAATGACTTATGCGCTTTTAAAATTTTTTCAAAAAAAATGAGTCATTGATTGAGGGGGAGAATGTTTTCAAATCTATATCATCTAACGAGCTTTCTTAATTTTCCTACGTGCTTAATTAAAAATGATATTTGCCTGTGTCGAAGGACTAGGAATTTAGGATATGATTGTTAGGTTTAGATGATTAGAGTTTGATTAACACATAAACCCCATGCCTTATATGATCTGATTGTTATGATGAATTGACTTTAATTAGTCGATTGCTGTTATGGGTGATGTCGACCACCATATATCTGTATGTGTGTTCACTAACGTATGCAGGTATATTGGTTATAAGAATGTTCCCGATCCGGATCCCACAATTGAAGATGATTGGATGCCGAAAGGAAAGGGTAACTATTTCTTGAGTTGACAAATGAAGAAACGGAGCTTAATTGGACTTCAATGGAGAGTTGGCATAAATGCAACGTAAGAGGTCTCACTGCATCAGCAGATGGTTTTCTTCTAAGTGATTGAAGAAACGGAGCTTAATTGGACCTCAGTTGGCATTCAAAATGCAACGTAAGAAGAAGTCTCACTGCATCTGCAGACGGTTTTCTTCCAAGCCCTACAGCAACAACGGAAGCTTCTCAACCACCTAACGTGTCTTTATGCAGGATACCATTTTTAAACAATTTTGAATAATTTGATTAAATTGTTTTGAAAATGGAAAAATATTGTTTTGAAAATTAATTGAACTAAATTTTGAAAATCACCGGACTTCTTTTTATCAAAACCTAAGTCACTCAATTATTGACTTATGTCATCGATTGAGGGGGAGAGTGATTTAAAATATAATATTTTCAAACAATATTTCTTCATATAAGTTCCGGTTTGTACGTTAAAATGTGGTGATCTAAAGATTTAATGTTATGTCATGGTATGATTTTCTTTAAAACGCAAAGATCTGTCAAAATGAAATTTTTTTCTGTTCTTGTTTGATTGTGAAATTGTTTTATTTTACTAAAAGATCTCTTAAAACAATCATACCTGACACTAACGATCTTTAATGTCTTAAAATGGTCCTTATCTGTCATTTTTCAAAATCAAATCTTGCCACGTCTTTCCCCAAAATTTTCTAAATGATTTAAATCTATTGGGATCACAAATCTCAAATGGTTTGAAATTTTGATCGCGGGAAAGATCGTGATTTAAATCTCTTATCTGTTTAAATGGAATTGGTTTTAGTCCTTTATAGGCACTCCTGCCTCCATGTGCCAAACAATTTTAATATACATAATGCACATGTTGAGGAGGAGGATTTATCCAAAAACATGATGAGTATTTAAACCAGGCCACATATTCACCCATGTTTTCTAAACCTTATTAAATCACTTGGGATCCAAAATTTCAAAGGGTTTGATATTTTTGATCGGGGGAGAATTTGTGATTTAATATGAAATTTGATAAATGATGATCGTTTTGATTCAATTGTGCAGGCTGCTCTCTCATATGTGCTAAACGCTTTCGAATCTCGAAGCACATACTGAGGGGGAGCAAAACCATCGAGGTACAAATGTTTTTTAAAAAGAGATCTATAAAGTACCTTGATTGAGTTTTCAAATGGTTTTCTTAATGGATTTTTTGATTGTGGATGTGCTTCAAAAGAACTCTTGCCTCTATGTGACAAAATGATTTCAAATATCCTATGCACATATTGAGGGGAGAATTTTACCATGAAAATCAAATGGCTTTTTCGTATGAAAATTATGATCAAAGAAAATATTTCAAAGTCATCTTGCCTCCTTGTGCTAAACAATTTCTAAATCATACGCACATGTTGAGGGGGAGGTTTTCTAAATGATCAAAACTATTAAGGTACAAAATGCTTTGATCTCGTATCACAAGTACCTTGACTGTTTTTCCAAATGATCTTTCAATTGGTTTCAAGGAAGAATGAACTGTACCAAAAGACCGACCATTTTACTTTATGTATGGAGTTATAAGGATGGTGAGGTTAGGTATTAGTTCCCACGATCCGCCAGAACCGGAGGGATCTACCCAGGGACGATCCACTAGATAGTGTAGAGTCCTTAGGTATGATGAATAAAAGGAGAAAAATGAGAAATGGGAAGAGTGCAAACTGAGACAGAGCTAGTACTGGAATAAACCCAACAAGGTTCTAGTTATGAAGTCTCGGTAAGCACTGAAGGGGTTGAAGAATGAAAAAGAACTGAATGTGAAAAAGGGTGAAAAGAAATAGCCCTCCATTAATTCAACCTTAGGGCAGAAACCGGGTTCAATACATATGCTACTGGTTGTTACTAAGGTGACACTGGTATTGAAGACAAAACGTCATGGACCCAGTGACGCACTGCACTAAACTTCCCAAGCCACTCAAGTTCCTCTTAAAAGGGCTTGTTTCATTCTCACGGGGAACCTACATAATCTATCGACTTTCTCTTAAGAGATTGTTGATATTGAAGAAGGAGACCCTCTCCCTAGTCTCCTGCAAAGGAACCAAAAATGCACTATTGAGTCTAGAGCCAAGAGATCATCCACAATATCACATTAGGACACTAAATTCTTGAAGACTTGCTGTTTCACACAATGTGGAAAGTAAGAATATATTAAGAGTCCTATGGATTATCCTTGTGGTATTGCCAGAACATCCGAGTGATATGAAAATATTCACGATGAAGATGGAAATCCTTCTAGAGCCAACATCAAACAAGCTCTTGGTGGGTGACATGTGAAATCTTGCTAAAGATCAAGCTTGTGACAACTGGATAGAAACGATGGGGAGATTCATTCTTGAATCAACCTTGGTCCAGGAATGGAATTGACGAATACTTTTGGAAAAACCGTTCGATGTGCAAACCTTCTTTTCTCTAGCACGTCGAATGTGTATTCATTTCAAATTCAAAAAGTATATCTGATTGAAAAATACTTTTAGAAAAACCGTTCGATGTGCGAATCTCTTCTTTTCGCTAGCACGTCGAATGTGTACTCATTCTCTAATACAAAAAGTATTTTGATTGAAAATTGATCTTTCTCATAAAACCTTCGTCGTATTGCAAAACTCTTTCTTCAAGCAATACGCGATTGTTTTCAAATCAATTTTTCATCAATCAGTGAATCTCAATTCGCTGGTTCACTCACTCCGTGTTGTCTTCTTTGAGACGTTCCGGTTTGAGAACAGCTAGAACAGCTGCGAAACCCTGTCAAGGAGATTCTTAGGAATCCTACTTGTTCACAGGCAGTACTTGTACTGATCAACGGGGAACCATGGGCCGTGTACCTCAATTCAACGAAAGTGATCAAAGACACTTTCGTGTGTTTTATTGCTAACTGTCGTATGCAGGTACACCCCGACGATTGCAGCTGATCAGAATTGAGGAGTCAATCCAAAGCCGCATGTTCACAGCAACCACACTTAATTGAAGAAATCATGACTGGTGCATATCTACATAACCTGGTTCTGATATTTTTATACTATGCTTCTGCTACGCTGCTGCAAATATCATGAACCAGTAAGGCTTCCGCTACTCTGATGGAAAGATGTCATGATTCAAAAGTGTGAGCATGTCGGTCCGAAAGTCACAACTTCACATGATGGCAACACAATAAAGGGTGATCCATAGATTTACTGTGGCTGATGATCTCAATGAAAGCTCGAAGATCATCAAAGATGTGGATCAGTTAAAGGCCTCCACTAAAAGTACAAATCAGTGCGGACTTTGAAGAATCACTACTAATGCACAAAGATTGTTGAAATGAAGAATTAAAGTCTACGAGCTCAAGAACAAAGACAAGAATAGAATGCTAGGATTCAAAATGTAAAAAATGGGGTGACCTCCCTTAGGGGGAGATTGTTAGGAATTAAAAAATTCCATAGTGAAGAGTCGGTCACCCCAAATATTATCTAGCATAAGTTAGCTCGTAGACTTGTAGTTATTTACGTTATGTAGTAGTTAATTAGTTAATTTGTAGCGTAGTTTAGTTTAGAGCAACACCGTGGAGGAAGGACGGGTCTTTACCCACTGTATACCTGATCCACAGGCCGATAGGTGGTCGTGTATTGTGTAAGTATAAATACCCCTTCCATCCATGGAAGGGGTGGTGCTTCTCATTTAATCTAATCTTTCATTTGTGTAAACCTCTAGCAAGAACACCCTCTCTCTCTACTAACTCTCTAACTATGGCAAACATGTATTTTGATCATCCAAGACCACCCGAATCATCAAACACAATAAAATAACGATCCTACAAAAGAGCTCACAAAATTTATAAAGAACCTTTTTGGTTTTTGGCTTCACATTTTTTTATTTTTGGCCGGTTTTCTGTTTTTTGGAACGATCCTAGCTACTTCAGATATCTGTCAGTCGCATCGAATTGCAGAACTATTTAGTGGATTACACCTTTGCGTGCCAAACACCAAGTATGAAATGTTGATGTGTCCTTTCATTTTTAAGATATAAGGGTAGACATTGTCACATTGCAGTGTGAGAGTGTTACTTAATCAGTTAGCAGTCAAGTTGTAAAGTAGATATCTTTGATCATCTCACTTGCATTACTATATTCTTTGCAAGAATCTGATCAGTATTTCAGTATGTACTGTATTACTTTCATATGGTATTCTTTTGTATTAATATCCCACACGGAAATCCGCCAATCATAATGAAATTAGTTTGTGTTTTTCTTCTGTTTGTTTTCTTTTCTTGCTTAAATTTCATGATTTACCCATTCACAAAACTTATGCAATGTTTAAACATGGAAATATGTCCTAGATAATAAAGTCTGAACATTGTTCTTCTTTTTTCGCCAACGAAAACCGAAAAAAGAAAGTTTGAACATTCATTTTGATACGGTACTAAGTATCCGATAACTGTCACAAACATATTATACTTTATAGGGTTTGTCTAACATGTGCCCTAAGGCACAAGTTAAGCACACTAAAAGGACACCGGGTCCTACAAAAAAGGACACAGAGATCCACAAAAATTGTACTTTCTGTGGATACCTGTGTCCTTTTCTGTGGGACCCGGTATCCTTTTTATATGCTTAACATGTGCCCTTAAGGCACAAGTTAGAAAAATCCTACTTTATATTAAGATAAGCAACATTGTAGTTTATACCAATTAAAGCCATACTATACTACTTAAAAATTAATATAAACATATGTTATAATAATTGGGTGTACAATGTATGGTGAAACTGTGATGGTAAATTGGTAATAGAACTGGATGAAAAGTTGAAAACCAATACTTCTCTTTGCTTGATAATATGTCCTTTCTTTGATGCATTTTTATAGGGGCTGTTCGTTGGGTTTAACTTACTCGACATTTCTTGTCACTCTTCACACAATCACATGGTACATGTCCACAGGTCGTCAACCTGCCTACAGTGAATATATATAGTAAGCAGTAGACCACCTAATGTGTTGCAAAACTAGAGGTGGCAAAATGTGTGGGTCAACCGGATTTGGTAACGAATCAGTATAGATTAGCTAAAAAAACAAATAGCATTAACTCGATACATTTTTGTCCAATTGCTGAACACTTTTGCCTACTGTTTGATTCGTTCAACACACTTCCTTTTAGTTTTTTTTCTATTTTACCCCTCTGACCAGTTAAAACATATAATGCGACCCGTATTTGAACCATTCAAATGTAAATGGGTCAAAAAATAAAAACACATGTTTCACATAACACATCTATATATATTTCATCATTTGATCTATTATTGTCATTGTTCTCAAGTTTGTTACTCTCACTCCATTTTTTTAATTCATTTATTGGTATTTGTTTACTTATTTTTGTTCCATGCAAATGGAATCATCATGTGCTAGATATTTCAGTCTCCACAATTTCACACCTCCAAATATAAGTTTCATCCAAGATAATGTAAACAGAAATCTTCTTATGGCCCAGAAAATCTCTAAAGAATTTATGAGACTTCATCTTCTGCTTCCGCACCAAAACTCCCCCAAAGAGACATCTTATGCGGCTTCCCAGGCGGCCCCTTCGCAGGCCACTAGCACCTTATCCATTCACCACTACAAGCACCACTGCCAACCAGTCTCCAACTGACATGTTGGCAGCTTGGGCAAATGACAGTGCAAGTGGACCCTCTACGAGTGAACCGCTTACACTAATATGTGTCATCTACAGCTAAAACATGTGACACAAAAAGACCCTCTTCGGACATATGAATCCACCTTCTCTTGTAAAAACTTGCGTATATATGAATCCACGTTAACATGTTCAAGTTCTTCATGATTCTCTACTGCACATTCAAGCTCTGCCTCCTCTGTATGTTAAATGGTTAGGATGGGTGATATTAATATGGGTAAAAACCCTTGTGTTAGGTTGAATTATTTTTTATTAAACTACACAATTAATCAATGTATTGGATATTTTACGAGTCAATCAAATATTTAAGAGGTGGTAACTGGTAAGTATTTAAATGCATTTTTAGTCACTTTTGACCCATTTTAACCCATATCATGTTTTATCAAGTATAATTTTACCTGTATGAGTCCCGTTTTTAAATTTTTACCCGGTTTAATTATTATATACGTTTTAAAAGTTTATTTAATCTTAAATTTTAGTTGTTTCAAACGTAAATATGTCAAAACAGCATAGACTAAGTAAAAAGTCTGTATGATGCTGAATTATAGTCAACAACATGGACGGACCTACATGGATGCCGGGTGTGGCACGGGCCACACCCAATTTTAAGTCACGGAGTGTAAATTTTTTCGAAAAAGTGATGTTATTTGGTATGTGCAACCCTCGATATTTGTGCTATTTTCTTTATAGTGTGCAAATTTTGGTAATTATGATAGAAAAATTTTTGTGCAACACCCTTTCGAAAATCCTGGGTCATATTTTTTTTAATTCCATTCTTATTGTCTATTTGGGCCTTTATATATTGAAACAGATTTTGGGTGTGAGTATAGGTTCATTCTTTTCTATTTGAAAGGCATGAAGTTCATTCTTGGAAAGCCATAATCTTATGCAACGGTAAAAAAAATTGCAATTCTATTTTTGAAATAGTTATGGTCTTCAAATTCGAAAAGTAGCCGTTGGGTAACGGTCAAATCATCTAAAATCTTAATAAATTTCATTCTCTTTTATGTTTTTATCCTCTTGCTTCAAATAAATTAGACAACGGTAATATTAGTTTGTAATTTGAATTTTCAAAATAGCTTTTGTCTTCATATTTGAAAAGTAGTCGTTGGGTAACGGTCGGATCTTCTATATTCATTATAAATATCATTCCTTCAATGCCGTGTTTTTATCATCTTGCTAAGTATCGTTACGTCCTGTTTGTTATTCTCAGTCAATTTTCACAAAGCTTCAATTATTCATTCATTGGTCAATATGTTTCTTACTTACTTATGTTCCATAGGAATAGTATCATCATCTACCACATATTTCCAGCTTCACAATTTTACACCTCCGAGTATGAATTTCATCAATAATATTGTTGATGGAAATCTTCCAATGGCCCAGAAAGTCTCTAAAGAAATTAATGAACAAATTATCCTTTGCAGTCCTTGCACCATCGATAGTTTCATCGGTACGTGCTACTTCACCAAACTAAAATTTATTCCCCATTTTGTGAAATCTTTAGATTCGCATACTAAAGTGTTTACAATATTTGACTAAAACAAAATTTTACTCACTATTTCTTCTTATACATTCTTCAGGTTATTGAAGATGGTTATGAAATCTTTTGAAGACGTACAGCCACCTATTAACCTTATTCTCTGCGCCAAACTACTGTAATGAGTTTGAAAATGATGGAGCGTTGGATGTGGATGAAATGTTGATGTGTTCATTTCAAGTCATAAAGGGTTCAAAAAAGAAAGGGAGGTTTGGTGTCAACAAACAAAAGAGCTCACAAAATTTATAAAGAACCTTTTTGGTTTTTGGCTTCACATTTTTGGCTTTTGGCCGGTTTTCTGTTTTTTGGTACGATCCTAGCTACTTCAGATATCTGTCAGTCGCATCGAATTGCAAAACTATTTAGTGGATTACACCTTTGTGTGCCAAACACCAAGTATGAAATGTTGACGTGTCTTTTCATTTTTAAGATATAAGGGTAGACATTGTAAAGTAGATATCTTTGATTGTCTCACTTGCATTAGTATATTCTTTGCAAGAATCTGATCAATAATTCAGTATTAACTGTATTACTTTCATATGATATTCTTTTGTATCAATATCCCACATGGAAATCCGCCAATTATAATGAAATTAGTTTTTGTTTTCTTTTCTTTCTTAATTCTCATATTTTACCCATTCACAAAACTTTTGCAATGTTTAAACATGGATTAATAAAGTCTGGACATTTTTTTTCTTTTTTAACACAACAAAAACCAAAATAAAGAAAGTTTGAACATTCATTTTGATACAGTACTAACTATCCGATGACCGGCATTTAAGGTTTTTTTGTTTATATATTTTGAAAAACATATCATACTACTTAAAGTTTAATATAAACAGATATAATAATAATTGATAGGTGTACAATGTATGATGAAAGATGAAAACCAATACTTTCCTTCTTGGATGGTCCTTTCTTTGATGCATTTTTATACGGGCTGTTTGTTGGGTTTACCTTACTCGACATATCTTGTCACTCTAGACATTGTACATGTCTACAGGTCATCAAGTCCACAACCTGCCCACAGTAAATAATAGTAAGCAGACCACCTCATGTGTTGCAAAACTAGAGGTGGCAAAATGTGTGGGTCAACCGGATTTGATAACAAATCAGTATAGTTTAGCTACAAAAAAACTAATAGCATTACTCGGTACATTTTTGTCCAATTGCTGAACATTTTTGCCTACTGTTTGATCCGTTCAACACACTTCCTTTTAGTTTTTTTCTATTCTACCTCTCTGACCTGTTACCCGTATTTGGACTATTTATATGTAAATGGGTCAAAAAAATTTAAACACATGTTTCACATAGCACAGGCTATTCGAACAAATCCAAAATAGGGAGAGTTTAATATACATTTAACCCCAATTTAATCAAGGATCATATGCCGTTTCTCGTGTCATTTGTTACACCTGCATATTGGACATATTACGTTCCGCTTACTTGGTGTAAGTGTTCCACTAGTAGAGGAACCACTTTCCCTAGACAACCCAATGTGTGAGTTACAGACTGTGTTGGCACCAATCCTTATAGTGGTGTCATGGAGGAGGCGTGTGTGGCCTTCGAAGGCATGCCTTAGCAGCCACAGAAGATGCCTCATTGGGCAGAGTTTTCTCGGGGGAGGATGATGGGGTTAATTTAGTGGCGGAACCAGGAAATTAAGACGTGGGGGGCAAATTTTTTTTTTAATTGCAACAAGTCAATCGATCAAGTAATCGGGCCGGGTTCAATTTAACAAAATATTTGGATATACGTTCAATGATAGAGGTTAAACCTTACAACTAACAAATACATGAGCTTTGCTACAACATACTACTTTTTCTTCCTACAAATCCTCCTACACACACAACAATATTATACATTTTTTTTCACTAATTCTCTCTATGCATTTAAACCGTCCGTTTTAACATTGTCACCATCCAATGAGTAGGACATTTTGTAAAAACAAAATGTATGAACATTTAACATTTTCCATACAAGATACTACATATCTACTCTATTTTATCTGTATCTACATATTCTTATTATACATTATATTGATATATCAACCTTATTGTAAACCAAAACACAACAAAAGCAAAGAAATACTATACTTGTTTTTCTTGAAAACCGAGACAACAAAAGCTAAAACCTACAAAAGTTAAAACCTATAAGCTATCTAATTTCATTTTCTTTTTTCTCTTTCTTCTTTATATTCGTCTTCTACATTTATCTATACTTTCTACAAACAAGTTCATGTATTCACCTCACCAACCCATTTCTTTCTTCGTTTTCTTCAACTAGCTTTGGGTGGAGGGCTGATGCAGCCTTGTTTTAGTAGGCTAAACTCCAAGAATTAGAGAGAAAGACAAGAGACCAGTTGAGACAATTTTCTTCTTAACCATTCACAATGCAACAAGTACAATTTATAACCAAAGGAAAAGACTACTAACTGCTATCCACTAACCTATTAAAAGGGAAACGTGCATGGAAGTTGAAACATGAAAATAAAACATGCATGCATTTTACTTCCACGTAGTGAAGCATATGCTTATTCACAGCCTACAAAATAGGAACATGATAACTAAATATGCAATGCAACTCATGGCAGACTTGAATCCTTCCATCTGCTTATTTTAATAAAAACAACGAGCTGGAACACTCCGAACTTGCTAAGGGCTTTTATCCATGTTGTGATTGTGGGACAACGGTGTTATCAAGGGCACTTTCAGCTTTCGTGGAGGGTACCGAGATTAAAGATTACAAAATGTGATTATTGAAGAAACCATGGGGGGTAGTTGCCCCCCCCCCCCAATCTATCCACTACATGGATCCGCCCCTCCGGTAGATGCCATTTTTATGTTAAAATGTATATATACAACAGTAAGTTTACGAAATGGGGAATGGAATTAATTACCTTGGTAAAAAAGCACCCATCAATGAAAGAGTCCATCTTGCAAGCACTATAGAAGAAGAAAGGGGAGATGAACACCTTAAACAACACTGCTTCCGCCGCCTCCGGCCGCCGGCTACACGCCGGAGGTTCGGAGGGCTCCTTTCAAACCTTAAACTCTGTCAATCTTTTCGCCTCTTTCGTTGTCATCCTCCTCTATTTCTTCCTCCTCATCCACTGCAGGATCATCTTCCTCGTCACCATCTTCTGAAACTTGTGCCACCGTCATCATCTTCTTCTCCTCCTCCTCAGCCTCTTCATCATCTTCGAAATCCCCTTCACCAGTCTCCTCTTCTTCTTCTTCTTCTTCTCACCATCACCACACTTCTCACCATCTTTCTCTCCAGACTTATCTCCATGGATCTTGCCTGGCTTCCATTGTCTCATTATCGTTGCAAAATCCCAGCGTTACTCGGAAAACGTTTCCGAGGGTATTTCTTTGGCTCTTGGGCGCTTCTCTCCTCCAACTGTGATGTCACATGGTCTCTTTGGAATATCATTAGTTTCCCTCCGTTGAATCGTAGACGATCAGAAGAAGATTATGGTGTGTGAAAATTGTTGACTAACCTTGATTGGTGTGTGAAAATTGTGAGTGGGAGACAGAAATGTTCTGAGCCATGTGAAAAAGTGGAGATCTTCAATAATTGATTCACAATGATCAAAAGTTGCGGCTGGATAGCACTAATATATAGTTATTTTAATGGTTTGTTTTTTTTGTTTTATGTCGAATCCAGGGTATCAATTCCCAAGACGATTTTTGTTAGTGTCGAATCCAGGGTATCAATTCCCAAGACGACTTTTGTTGGTGTCGAATCCAGGTATCAATTCCCGAGACGACTTTTGTTGGTGTCGAATCCAGGGTATCAATTCCCGAGACGACTTTTGTTGGTTTCGCATCTTGGGTTCTTATTCCCGAGACGACGGTTAAAAAAAAAAAAAAAAAAAAAATCCTTCAACCTCTACTGCCTCCTCACCTGCTGTCTTCTCATCTGCTTACCTTCATCAGACACTTTCCTCACCTCCATTCTCCCTCTTCGAATCAATCTATCCCTCTTCTAAACTCACCATTAAAAAAAATAATAATAATAATAAAAAAAAAATGGATCTTTATGTTTTTCTATGGAAAAACACGCCCCGTTTGTTTGAATGGTTCTTTGGGGGTTGAAGTTTTAGAACCAACTTTCGTTGTCTCATCTTTGTTTTAGTTGTAGGGGATACTTTGGGTTATCCCATTTGGTCAGCATACTTTGGTTTATCCTGTTTGGTACGGATACTTTGGTTTATCCGGTTTGTTGCCTGCTGCTGAAGATGCTTCCGCTTGCTGTCGAATGTCTTCATCAACATTTATTCATCAACATTTATTTACTTGCTTCAGTTTATTGTTTATTAGCTTTAATCTCCAGTTCGAGCTTTCGCGATTTCGCCGCTCAAACTGCGGGAGAGTGTTAGACTGTCAATAGTATTAGATGATTAGTAGGCCTAAGCCCGTTGTTGGGCCTAAAGCCCATTGTGTCCTAGGGTTTATCGTGTATATGTATGTCCCAGAGATTATCATCAATCAATCAATAAACATTTTAACATCTTACACACCCAAGGAGTCTTGAAATGTTTGCAGCTTTATTGTTTAGTTAAAAGGCAATTGCTGAAACATTACAATCTTAACAACATAACATACTAAAATGACCTTTGCCTTTCAGGTCGGAGCTGTAACGATCCAAAATAAGTTTTCTGAAACTTATATTTGGATGTGTAACAGTAAGTATTTAGCTCAATGATGCTATGCTAGCTCTAAATTATAATTTTCAGTATAGTGTTGCATTATATTGACTTCTTTTAACAGCCATGCTTATGCACTTTCTCTCAAGAACCTGCGTATATATGAATCCCCGTTAACATGTTCAAGTTCTTCATGATTATCTACTACACCCTCAAGCTATGCCACCTCTGTATATTATAGGTGGATTGAGTAATGGGTGAAATAAGGTTTTTGGGCTGACTTCTTTCTTATTAAACTTCACAATTAATGAACATATTGGATAATTTTAAAATCAAATAGTTAAGAGGTGGTAAGTATTTAAATGCATTCTGACTCACTTTTGACCCATTTTAACACATATCAAGTTGACAAGTTTGAATTTTACCCGTCTGAATCGGTTTTATAATTTAACCTGGTTTAATAACTTGTTTAAACGTAAATATGTCAAAATAGCATAGAACAAGTAAAAACTCAGTATAATGCTGAATTATATTCAACAATCATTCTTTTTTTATTTTGAAAGGCATACAGTTTATTCTTGTTAAGCCATAATCTTATGCAACGGTAAAAAAATTTGTAATTCTATTTTTGAAATACCTTTGGTCTTCATATTCCGAAAGTAGCCGTTGGGTAACGGTCAAATCATCTAAAATCTTAATAAATTTCATTCACTTTTATGTCTTTATCCTCTTGCTTCATATCTTATGAACATCATTCTTTTAAGGGCTAATGATCAAAAAAAGTACTATACTTGCCACACTTTTCTCTTCAGGGTAGCAAACAAATTTTTTTGCTTTCGTGGGTATTATACTTTCAAATTCATCCTCTTTAGGGTATTTTGCAAAAAAGTTGGACATTTTTGCCCATCTTACCCACAAGAGCAAATGATGGCAAATATGATATTTTTTTTTATCATTTGCCCTAGTTTTTATTATGTTAAATTTTGGTTATGTATTAAGATAATTTATTTAATGATTTATAATTGTGTTAAATCTATGATAAAAATGTTTTGTTTTATCATTTGCCCTAATTCACTTCAAGTTGTTTAACGCTTCAAGCGTTAAACCGAATTAGGTTTAACGCTTCCGCTAAATTAGGAGGAATTATATCACAACCTGAAGTACTTGCATATAAATTTCTGTTCGTCACTTGTTGAAGCATAGACTAGAGAGTATACTATGACTAGATTAAGGGTGTGTTTGTTTGATTAAGATGATACACATCTGAATCTGACTACCACATCTTACTAATAAGAGGTAGCTATAATGTCTGAATCTGAATGAAAAAGTGTTGTTTGTTTTTTATAATTGTCCGAATAATTTTAATTTTCCCTTTTTTAAGTATATATTAAATTATTACAAAAATGTATCTTGTTAAGTAAATAGTGTAAACTTAAAACAAAACATTTTTATCATAGATTTAACACAATTATAAATCATTAAATAAATTATCTTAATACATAACCAAAATTTAACATAATAAAAACTAGGGCAAATGATAAAAAAAAAAAATATATATATATATATATATATATATATATATATATATATATATATATAGAGTTAGGATCAAATAAGAAGAATAATAAAAATAAGAAGGATAGGAAGTAACCACAACCACTCATTCTAGATGCACCTACAAAAATGGATGCATCTTCATTCAAATTTTCCCTCTCATATTAAAATGTGTGGCTAGAATTACTTCTTACCCTTCTCATTTTAATTATTCTTCTTATTGGATCCCTTCCCTATATATATATATATATATATATATATATATATATATCATACTTGCCATCATTTGCTCTTGTGGGTAAGAGGGGCAAAAATGTCCAACTTTTTTGCAAAATACCCTAAAGAGGATGAATTTGAAAGTATAATACCCACGAAAGCAAAAAAATTTGTTCGCTACCCTAAAGAGGAAAGTGTGGCAAGTATAGTACTTTTTTTTATCATTAGCCCTTCTTTTAATGCCATATTCTTATACAACGGTAATATTAGTTTGTAATTTGAATTTTCAAAATAACTTTTATCTTCATATTTGAAAAGTAGTCGTTGGGTAACGGTTGAATCTTCTAAAATCATTATAAATATCATTCCTTCAATGCCGTGTTTTTATCATCTTGCTAAGTATCGTTGATGTCCCGTTTGTATTTTCACTCAATTTTCACAAAGCTTCATTCATTCATTCATTCATTGGTCAATATGTTTCTTACTTACTTATGTTCCATGGGAATAGTATCATCATCTGCCACATATTTCCAGCTCCACAATTTTACACCTCCGAGTATAAATTTCATCAATAATATTGTTGATGGAAATCTTCCAATGGCCCAGAAAGTCTCTAAAGAAATTATTGAGCAATTTATCCTTTGCAGTCCTTGCACCATCGATAGTTTCATCGGTACGTGCTACTTCACCAAACTAAAATTTATTCCCCATTTTGTGAAATCTTTAGATTCGCATACTAAAGTGTTTACAATATTTGACTAAACCCAGATTTACTCACTATTTCTTCTTATATATTCTTCAGGTCATTGAAGATGGTTATGAGATCTTTTGAAGACGTACAGCCACCTATTAACCTTATTCTCTACGCCAAACTACTGTAATGAGTTTGAAAATGATGGAGCATTGGCTGTGGATGAAATGTTGATGTGTTCATTTCAAGTTATAAAGGTTCACAAAAGAAAAGGAGGTTTGGTGTCTACAAAAGAAAGAGCTCACAAAATTTATAAAGAACCTTTTTGGTTTTTGGCTTCACATTTTTTTATTTTTGGCTGGTTTTCTGTTTTTTGGAACGATCCTAGCTACTTCAGATATCTGTCAGTCGCATCGAATTGCAGAACTATTTAGTGGATTACACCTTTGCGTGCCAAACACCAAGTATGAAATGTTGATGTGTCCTTTCATTTTTAAGATATAAGGGTAGACATTGTAAAGTAGATATCTTTGATTGTCTCACTTGCATTAGTATATTCTTTGCAAGAATCAGAATATTAACTGTATTACTTTCATATGATATTCTTTTGTATCTATATCACACACGTAAATCCGCCAATTATAATGAAATTAGTTTTTGTTTCTCTTCTGTTTGTTTTCTTTTCTTATTTATTTTTCATATTTTACCCGTTCACAAAACTTGTGCAATAATTAAACATGGATTAATAAAGTCTGAACATTTTTCTTCTTTTTTTAACACAACAAAAACCAAAATAAATAAAGTTTTGAACATTCATTTTGATACAGTACTAACTATCCGATAACTGGCATTTAAGGTGTTTTTTTGTTTATATATTTTGACAAACATATCATACTACTTAAAGTTTAATATAAACAGATATAATAATAATTGATAGGTGTGCAATGTATAATGAAACTGTGAGGGTAATAGAACTGGATGAAAACCAATACTTTCCTTTACTTGATGATCCCTTCTTGGATGGTCCTTTCTTTGATACATTTTTATACAGGCTGTTTGTTGGTTTAACTTACTCGACATTTCTTGTCACTCTTCACATCGTACATGTCCACAGGTCGTCAAGTCCACAACCTGTCCACAGTGAATATATTTAGTAAGCAATAGACCACCTAACGTGTTGCAAAACTAGAGGTGGCAAAATGTGTGGGTCAACCGGATTTGGTAACAAACCAGTATAGATTAGCTTCAAAAAAAAAAAAAAAATAGCATTACTCGATGCATTTTTGTCCAATTGCTGAACACTTTTGCCTACTGGTCTGATCCGTTCAACACACTTCCTTTTAGTTTTTTTCTATTTTACCCCTCTGACCAGTTAAAACATATAATGCGACCCGTATTTGAACCATTCAACGTAAATGGGTCAAAAAATGTAAAACACATATTTCACACAGCACAGGCTATTCGAACAAATCCAAAATAGGGAAAGTTTAATATACATTTAACCCCAAGGATCATCTGTATGTTTAAAAGGATTTTTTGAAACAGCTGAGTCTTCATATTTGAAAAGTAGCCGTTGGGTAACAGTCAGACGTCCATGGAAGATCTTTATAAATTTCATCCTCTAAATGTCGTGTTTTTATACTCTCACTATATATCCTTCATCATTTGAACTGTTATTGTCATTGTTCTCCAGTTTGTTATTCTCATTCCATCTTTTCATTTATTGGTATTTGTTTACTTATATAATTGTTCCATGCAAATGGAATCATCGTGTGCTAGATATTCCAGTCTCCACAATTTCACACCTCCAAATATAAGTTTCATCGAAGATATTGTAAATGGAAATCTTCTGATGGCCCTCAAAATCTCTAAAGAATTGATGAGAGTCCGCACAACGTAAACGCGTCAAGTATGAGGCTAAGTGCGCGGATATTGGATATGGGTTTCTCCCCTTCTCATTCTCTTCTTTTCGGGAACTTGAGAAGGATGTTGTGACCTTATTGAAGCGAATCCGAAAGTTCTTGTAAATCCAGTAGGATTAGCTTTTCTATAGCCAGAGGAGTGGGAGCCCAGTTAGTATCTCGGCTTCCCACTAACTTCTTGTAAATCCTTTGCGTTTCTAATAAAGTGATGTTCATTAAATAATAATAATAATAATAATAATAATAATAATAATAATAATAATGAAAAAAAAAAAAAAAAAAAAAAAAAAAAAAAAAAAAAAACTTCCCCAAAGAGACATCTTCAGCGGCCTCCCAGGCAGCCCCTTGGCAGACAACTAGCGCCTTATCCATGCACCACTGCCAACACAGTCTCCAGCTGACACATTGGATGCTTGGGCAAATGACAGTGCAAGTGGGCCCTTTATGAGTGGATCACTTACACTAAGTAAACAAAAAGTAATATGTGTTATCTGCAGCTACAACATGCGACACAAAAAAGACCCTCTGCGAACATATACCTTGGCATTCAGAACAGCGGAGGGCATTGGGTCATGAGATTCAGGAGGCTTTAGTGCAAAGCCGCAAAGTCCAGGAGGCCGTTGAACTGGCCAAAATGATCAGGATTAACCTTCCTGATCTTAACGAAAGACCTGATTATCCCTGAGACACTTATAGATCCTTAGAAACCGTTTTTCGTTCCAATCAATAAATTTCATAATGTGTCTAGACTATTATTAAAGCTTTTAAAGAGCCTCCATCATAGTCCTTGCAAAATGGATTCTTTCATCAAAAGGTCCTATTCTACGGAGGTGTGATTCATTCCTCTCTTTTTTGTTATAATGTTTAGATTCACATATTGAAGTTTCCGCATTGTTTGATTAAAACCAGAACATACAGATGGTTCAACCCCTATACCTGCATGCCTTTGGGTATGGTTCATAACTTATATGGATGGATAAAAGATGAAATAAAAACTTGAATTTTTAACATGTGATAACTCCTTTCTAAACATAAAATAATGTATGGTCCACTGCATAAACGATATTGTATATGACATGATCAGAATTCAGAAGCGTAGACGCGCCATGGCAGCAGTAAACAAAGAGACATGATGGCAGTAGTGCAGTCTAAGGTCGGGATCTGGCAATGGAGAGAACGCGTCCCGGTTTTGACAGTTTGGGGGCAGCGAAAGAATGAATGCGCTTCTACAGGAATGCTTCTCCTTATCTTAGAAGTTATATACAACCCACAACTTGCAAGTTTTACATAAAGCTAAATATCCAAAGTTAAGGTAACCATCTTATTATTAAGAAGCCAACATCAACATTTTAAGAATTATAATAAGCAGATGCAATAATAAACAGACGGGGGTTAGAATGTATTATGCAACTGTGATGATAGCAGAACCGGATGGAAACCAAAATTGTCTGATATTATAACAAAATTTGATCACTACAAGACAACATTATCTGAACTGTAGTGCCTAACAAAGAAATGATCCACGATTACATTCACTTTGACTTTCCTTTACTTGACGGTCCCTTCTTTGATGGTCCTTTCTTCGATGCATTTTTATAAGGGCTTTTCCTTGGGTTTAACTTACTCGAGGTTGATGAAGACTTTCCTTGTTGATTTCTTCGTTTCTTATCGCTCTTAACATTGTACATGTCCACAGCCTGCCCACAATTGAATTTATACAGTAAGCAATAAACACCTAGAATGTCGTAAAACGCAACGTAGCAAAATGGATGAGCCCTGCTGGTTGGCTAATACATCAAAATTGGTTTGGTTGACAGGAAACATTTATTAATCCAATTTCTAAAAAATTTCATGTATATGATTTGTGTTAGATGATGACAAGCAAGATTTGTAATCTAATTTATTCAAAGTGATTTAGTAGGTTGTATGCATATATATACATATAGCATCACTTAATTGCCCTATTCATATTGTACCGGGTCAAAAATGTTTCACATAAAACAACTGTTCAACGAAGGATTACTGACGTCAAAAAGTTGTTTTAGAGAGAAGGCATTGCTAGATGTTAAAGACTTATGGTATAAAGAGTACCTTTGAAACATTGAAGATTTCATGGGAATTCTTGGCCATTAACTTGTTTAAAATTTTGTCAGTTTGTTGCTTCTCTAATGAACCCATCCCAGATCCTTCCACCGCAGGTAAAAACTGAAAAAAAAAATATATAAGAAAAAGGTTAGCAATAAATTTAGATAAAGTTTCATCTCAACTTTTGGAGTAATAACACTTGTACAAACCTTTCGGAATTTCTTGTCATGTTTAGGGGGCTTTTCACCAGCCAACTTTTTGTCAAATTTACCACCACTAGCAGTTGAAGTTGCAGCCATTCCTGCTACGTTTTGTAGTTCATCCTTACTAACCTTTCTTGGTGCAGTCTGAGTTCCAGTTATTGGTAATGCAGTAGCCGCAAGTTGAACATGACTGCCACAAAAGAGGTATCAAGTCAATATTATCCCAAAGAAATATAAAATGTCAATAATAATGTCGGAATACAAAAATGTCAATAGTGATTTAAATAGTCCCAACCTTGGCAAAGCACCAACTTTTGCTGCTTCTTTCAGATTATGCAGCCGATGCTTTTCTTGTCTTTCAACCCTCTGCTTCTTTTCTGATCGTCTCTTGGCGAAAGGGTCTTCTCCTGGCTCTGTAAAAAGTAAAAAGCAAAAAGTTAGAGCTTCATTGTATATAGATAATGTTGCCTTATCCAAGAAATTGAGGTATTGATAACAATCAGTTGTATTTACCATCTGTCATCTTTGCCTCAATGATTGGAAGGTCATTGTCATCATTTACCCGATCATAACCATATCTGCGTTTCCAAGAACTAGTCTGTTCGTCAAAGACAAGCTTGTCTTTCTTGCGGTTCTGGATACCTGTGTAAGGAAATAATACATCAGCAAGGAATTTAGTATGATAGCAAAATAAGTGGGTTATGTGGGTTAGGTCAGGTCAGGTCAGGTCGGGTCTGCTAGTTACCCAGATAATCGAGTTTTAATATGTTTAGAGTGAATAACAGCATTAAATATAGTTAAAAGACTATATCACTAAAATTTTAATATAGTAGAAGGTTGTATTCACAAATATACAATTCTGCAGGTTGAATGCACTAAAATTAAGATTAGAGCAACTTTCAACCCAAATGATCCATTCCCCTTTAAGCAGTGTTTCATTTAATTCATTTAAGATCAAACACAACCCATATCGACCCATTCAAAAAGTAAATGGGCAAAATTGCATCATCTAGATTATGCCTTTACCAAAAGAAGTAGCATAGATTGTTATTTACTGACCTTTCTTTTTGGCAAAAACTTCCCATTTTGTCGGAGGTGCAGGCTTTGGAAGCTGTAAGCATGAAACAAAATGGGTTTTACATAAGTTGCGAGGTAAAGATTCACGGAAAGCATCAGAGCTATAATTGTAAAGTTAAACACAGCCAGGAACTACAGAGTTCTGCTAGGTTGAGATATTCCGAGAACATGAATCTATTGTTTGGATACAGACAATTAAGAAAGACAAGCAAAATGTCACTCTTAGTGCGAAACAAGTATATCTCAGTCACAAGGTTATAGCTTGAGCAACGAGGAGCCCAATAATGTGGCAGAAATCAGATGGTTTTTTCCATTTTTCACTTTAATTTGGCATGCCTTTATGCAATAAAACATTTGTTTCAGAAAGTAAAAGTGAGATACAATTTTACTTTGATTTAGGACCGGCTGTAAGGAACTTTCGTAAAGGAAGCTAACAGCAAATAAGGGATAATTCAGAAGCCAAAAAAAGTGCTACATGTAAAAGGGCTAATTACAGAACAAGACACACATTTCATCATTTGAGATATTGGTTTGAGTTTATGTTTATGAAAATGACGAATGGGATTGAGAAACATAGGAAGAGAACAGCTATCCGAAAGATGGAACAAGATAATTCATCAACTTAATGTCAATAATATGTAATAACACAAGCATAAATCAGATGCGACATAATTCCTGAGAAAAAGAGATAACATACAGGTTTTTCTCTAGGTAATTTAGTAGTCGGTTGGGGTAAAGATACAACGGGCCCTGATTGGTCCTCTGTTGAAGGCAAGCTAAAAAGAGAATCCGCAACTGACTGAATTAACTTGGTAGCATGCGTTATGCACTCCTTTACAAGATCCTCCCTGAACAGAGTCAAGAAAACAATATAGCACCAAATAAGTAAAGATAAAATATTATACAAAACCGAAACATGTCAGCTAAAAAATTATTCAAACTCTGATAAGAAGACAAATGATAACCAATCACATAAAAAGTGAAGTGTGAACCTCAGAGCTGTACTCTAAAACAAACTAACTCAGAACTTATCTTGATAGCTTATACACACCAAAGCTAACAAATCCTATAGTTTATACACATAACCTAATTCGAAAATCTAAGCATTTCTATGACAGATTCCTAGTTATCAAAACCAGCGCAATTATAAGCAGCCACCTGATATACCTACTAAGCTTTTTCAGGTAAAACACGATACAGACTTAAGGCGTACTCAACTGACAAATGACAACTGTCTCAACACTACCACAAACCTACCACATCTGTTGCTTTCCAAAAGCTACATGATATACCATTTCAGATATGAAACTTATTAGAGGGTGTTTTGATAGCTTATTTTTACTGCTTATCTGCTAAAACTTATAAGCAGTTTGAAGTGTTTTGATCATCCAAACTGCTTCTGCACATTGGGCTAAAATAAGAAGTTTTCAATATGCAGGTCAAGACCTGCTAATTTCGTAGCAATAATTTGAGATAAGACTTAAAAAAATTATTACCATCATTTCCAACCTAAAACATTTGATTATCATGGTTTCGGTTGGCAATTTGAACCATACAGTATTACCATGTCTAAATCAAACACTAAATGTTGAACTGCTTAACTCTAAGCTACTTACCTGCTTCTGCTCATACCCAAAATCATAAATCACAAAAATAAGCAATCCTAAACACCCTCCAACACAACAACACAATTTCATCCAACCTTTTTTCGTAAAACACAATCACAAACTTAAACGCTGCAACACTACGACTATCTTCCACAGCTCCCAAAACTATCTCTCATTTCGCTACGAACAAACTATATCATAAACTTCACCTCAATCAAAAAAATTACATTTTTCACTACTACAACCACCTTTTTAACAGCTAATTCACTTAAAGCAACAAACTTTAATACATACCAGCATAAAAACTAACAAAAAAAAAGCACACTTTAACTAACTTTAATAACAAATAATGTAGAATAAGTGAATTAGAGTCTAAAAAAAGGAACCTTTTTTCAGGGATGGATTGGAAGTGATATTGAGGGTCATACGCCGTTAGATTACCTAAGTCAATCTGGTAACCTTGTACTTGTTCTTGTTGCTCCGACATGTTTGGTTTTGTGTTTAAGGTTTTTTTGTTTGTTTGTTCAAGAAAATGTTTTTTAGGGTTTGAGTGAGGTTTTAGGTTAAATGTTTTGTAGGTGATGAATAGATATTTAAAGTTGCAAAGATGTCCTTTAATTAAAGTATAATTACATTCAAACCCTTGCAACATAATGTATAAATTATGGGCTATGTTAGGGATGAGCATTTCGAACCGAACCGGAACCGTACCGATTTTTCAAATACGGTACGGTACTGGGACTACGAAATAAGGTGAAAAAAAATCAGAACCATTAATTCGGTACGGGACCGGTACAAAATCGGGAAATTCCGGAAAAAAGCGGGAAGAACCCGATTTCCCGGTACCGGTATCCGAATCTCATTCGGTACGGTACCGGTACCACTAATTTATGCTCGGAAAAAAATCGGTACCACTAATTCGGTACAGGATCGGTACGGGACCGGTACCGTGCTCATCCCTAGGCTATGTTATACATACCCGCTGATATGATGTTTTGTCCTCTCACCCTTTCTAGTCCTTTTGTTTATAATACAACACAGTTTTTGTTATGTATTTTCTGTCAGTTTTAAGCTTTTAACTTATTAAACTTTATATTTTTTATTTCGTACTTTCAAGTTTATAGTTTTTTAATATAAACAAAATTATAATAAAAAAACCATAAAAAAACATGGTCGTTCGCTTTTTTGGAAGAGTACCGTATAACTTGTCCCATAAATTATATACTACTATATCAATAGCAGAGCCAAACAACGATGTATTTGGGCCTCAAAATTACAAAGGTGTGTGTGAAAAAAAATAAGAAACGCACAACGTCGTTTGATAAAATATTACAAAGCTTACCTCCAAACTATGTAACAACTTACAAAAATTATCTTGTACTTTTTGGTATTTATGACTTTTTTGTATAACAAACTTCATTTATCAAATATTTAACGACTTTTTTAATAAAAAATATACCGATGAGCCAGCGTCTGAATACGAACATAACGAACGATATTTTTTCATGTATGTACGATTTTATAAAAAATGCTGAAGTTTAATATATATTTTTGAAAAAAAAAATTGGGAGGAAGGTGTAGATGGTTACGGATCAAATAAAAAGTGATCACAAATTGAAAAGTCTAGAAAGTAATTATAGCCGTTAGATTAGATCTAGTCAAATACATTCTTTTTTTATTATTTTTTGTCAAAGGGGTAATTTGGTAATTTGATATATTTTTTTCTTTTCAACCTCGAATTTCAAACGCACATAACTCACAAATGACAAACTTTTAGAAAAAATCGATTTCACCATAATTTATAAACTTTAATCCTCTTTAATTTGGTATAACTTTTGTTAGAAATTTCAAAACTTTTTTTTTTACATATCAAATGAATGTTTATTTTCTTGATTTTTTGGGCATTTTCGCCCATATTTTTTATCCTCGAAAATGTTGAATCGTGAAAAACGTAAAACATGAAAAAATTTAACGTATTGCAATACAAAACTTTAAAATGAAAACGAAAAAATTTAACGTAGACGACTAGTAAAAACACTCTTTCTGGTAACTCAAGCCAAAACCCACTTTTTAAAAGCACATTTTTTTTTGTTTTTTTCAAACCAACTAATTTTTTATTCATTAAAATCAAAAAACAATACAAAAAAATTACGTAGTCGACTAATTTCTCATTCTATATTATGCTCGGATTTCTTTTTTTTTTTTTGCATATTGTGATGAATAAAAAATCACTCTTTTTGGTAACTCAAGCCAAAACCTCACTTTTTGGATGCACAATTTTTTTTTCTTAAAACAACTAATTTTTTAATCATTAAAATAAAAATAACACAAAAAAAACAAAAAAAAAATAATAAAATAACGTAGTCGACTAATTTCTCATTCTATATTTTGCTCAGATTTCTTCTAACTTCATTATTATCGAGTTCTTCGCTTTAGTCACCGCGTACATCTCTTGAGCGGCCTCCCGTTTGAGACTAAACTCATTTTGTAAAGTCTCTCCAAAATCTTATGGGTTACTTCTCGTGGTTCCCAATGTGGTCTCCGGTTTAGTTTTTTTTTTGCGGGAAGACATGGTCTCGGATCATCTTCGAACTTTTGGCAGTTATCGTTCAACGTTGGCAACTTCCCGTCAACACAACCTTGGTACGTTTGTGTAGAGAATATGAGTTGAACTCATTAAGAACCTTGAACCAAAATGATGGCACATCTAGGTCATTTCTGAATTCCTCTCTAAAACCGCAACATAACACATGGCTAATAACACTTCCTCTGGGGGCATCCAATGGGTGGTAATATTTTTGGTTGTTGTGGAGGTGGTGGTTGTTTTTTTTGTGGGTCTTTTTTTCTTTTCTTCACGCCTTTTCTTCGTGGGTTTCATGTGGTGGTTGTTCAGTGGTAGTGGTGGTGGTTGTGTCTTATAGTATTATCTCTTCAATCCCACGTGCTTCGGCAGTTTGTCTTGATAAGCATATATCGGACCATCGTCCTATACTACTTCGTGAGGTATTTTCTGATTATGGCGCTACCCCGTTTCGATTTTATCAGTCTTGGTTAAGTATTCAGGGATTTGATCAATTGGTATTCCATACTTGGAATACCACTTGCCTTAATGATAGTAATGGAATGATACAATTCAAAAAGAAGTTGCAAATTTTGAAAAAGGTGATACGTGTGTTTGTTGTGGATCAAGAAGAAGAATAAAGAGGGGCGAATAAATGACATAAAAGTTCAGTTGTCTGATATCGATAAAAAAAAATAGATCAAGGAGGTGCCAGTGATGATATTCTTTTAGCTCGTACGGAATGCATGAATTTCCTATTCGAATCAAAGGCGGCTGAGACTCGGGACATTATGCAAAAGGCCAAAATCAAGTGGGCCGTCGAGGGAGACGAAAACTCTAAGTTCTTTCATGGCATGGTTAATCGGAAGCGAACAAACTTGGCCGTGAAAGGCGTTATGATTGATGGTGTGTGGGTTGACGAACCCAGGAGGGTTAAAAACGAGTTTTGTGATTATTTTGCTACTAGATTTCAAGATCCTAGTATCTGCCAAGGTAAGATCAACTTTTTATTTCCTAAACGTCTTTGTCTTGAGCAGGCAACTGACTTGGAGCTCCCTATTACGAGAGACGAAATTCAGAATGCCGTTTGGAGTTGTGGAGAGAATAAATCTCCCGGGCCTGATGGATTCTCTTTTGAGTTCTTCCATAAATTTTGGCATGTTGTGGGTTCTGATTTTTGTACTTCTGTGGAATGGTTCTTCGACCACGCTTCCTTTCCTATTGGTTGCAACTCCTCTTTTATAGCCCTCATTCCGAAGTCTTTAGAACCGAAATTTGTCCGTGACTTTCGGCCCATTAGCATAATTGGTAGCGTTTATAAAGTTATCACAAATATTTTGCAGTCTCAGCTTTCATTGGTAATATCAGACCTCATATTGAATGTTCAAACGACTTTTCTTCCTAATCGTCAAATTCTTGATGGGCCATTCATTATTAACGAGCTGCTTGCCCGGTGTCATCATAAAAAACACCAAGCTATGGTCTTTAAAGTTGACTTTGCTAAAGCATATGACTCCATTCGGCGGGACTACCTTGAATATGTTCTTTGCTCTTTCGGATTTTGCCCCAAATGGCGTTAGTGGATCCGTGGTTGTCTTAGCTCGAGTATGGCTTCTATTTGTTAATGGGAGCCCTACTTCTGAGTTCCAATTTCATCGTGGTTTGAAGCAAGGAGATCCGTTGGCCCCCTACTTATTTATTCTGGTTATGGAATCATTACATTTATCTTTCTCTCGAGTTATCGATGCTGGAATCTTCACTGGAGTTAGGATTGATCTTTCGATTATGATATCTCACTTGTTCTACGCATATGATGCGGTTTTCATAGGTGAATGGTCTCAAGAGAACCTTAAAGGTATTATGCAAGTGCTTCGTTGTTTTTCTTTAATGTCAGGGCTAGCTATTAATATCAAGAAAAGTCATCTTCTTGGTATGGGGGTCCCATCTCACTTTGTGAATGAAGCTGCCGATTTGTTAGGGTGTTCGGTTATGAAAACTCCTTTTAAGTACTTGGGTATCACCGTTGGTGGTAACACCTCTTTGGTTAAAACTTGGGACGAGGCTATTAATAAGCTCAAGTTGAGATTATCCAAATGGAAGCTCAAAACTATTTCCATTGGGGGACACCTTACTCTTCTCAAATCAGTACTTGGATATACTCCCATTTATAGCATGTCCTTGTATAAGGTCCCCAAAACAGTCCTTAATGCAATGGAGTCTATTAGAAGGAACTTCTTCAATGGTATCCAAGATGGTGATAAGAAAATAACTTGGATTAAATGGGATAAGGTTCTTGCTTCAAAGGAACATGTAGGCTTAGGTGTTTCCAGCTTTTACGCTCTAAATAGGGCGCTCTTATTAAAGTGGGTGTAGCGGTTTATTTCGCGCGATAACTCCCTTTGGTTTCGGACTATTCATGCCATCCACGGGTCAAAAGAACAAGGTCTTTCTGTTGCGTTTTCATCTAATTGGAGTTCCATCATCAAGGAAGTTAAAGTGCTCTACACACAAGGTATCGACTTTACTTCTCATTGTAAAATTAAAGTTGGTAATGGCAGGAGTACGAGTTTTTGGAAGGATTTATGGATTGGTTATATTAGTCTTTGTCATAAATTTCCGCGCCTCTTCGCTTTGGATATGAACAAAGAGGGCACTGTGGCGTCTAAGTTGTCGGTTCCTCTTTCTTTTTCATTTCGTTGTGATGTTAGAGGAGGTGCTGAGTCTGAGCAACTTTCTCAATGCCTTAATATCCTTGGTTCGGTTGTCTTATCCAATTCTGAAGATAGATATTTTTGGGACCTAAATGGAGATGGTGAATTCCGTGTAAAAGATATTCGTCTCTTGCTTGATGATGCTTTCCTCCTAAAAGATGATTCTCCAAGGAGGTGGGTTAAGTCTATTCCTATTAAGATAAATATATTTTGTGGAAAACTATAAGGGGAGGGGGCTTGAATAGTTTTACCGATTAAAACTTCGTTTTAAACTATTTAGATCAACTTATGTCAATATATTTAATGTGTGTGTTGGATGATGATTGATCTAGCATATAAACAAGTGATGTAAAGATAAAGGGTAAGAAAAACAAAACCATGACGCGAGTATTTATAGTGGTTCGGCTACAAGGACACCTTCCTTGCCCTACTCCACTCCCCGAGTCACCTACTCGAGAGTTCGTAAGCACTACACAACACAAGCTCCTTATGGCGGAGAAGCCTTCACAACGTCGCCTACTCTTTATCCGGTACAAGGCTAGACACAGGGTCCTTCCACGAGGTAGAACCAAACCTATCACAACGTTGCCTACACTTTATCCGGTACAAGGCTAGATACCGAGTTCTATTACAAAGGAGGAACTACTACCCAACACTACACAACAACTATCCCAAAAGGAGACACACTCCTTATAACAACATCATAAGGATCTCACTATCCTTTAACCCAAACTAATCTATCTTGTACATCGATGCACCATATCGATTGTACACCCTTGGCACCTTTCACTAATGCCTTTGACACGACCCTTTGGCACCTTTCACTAATGCCTTTGACACGACCCTTCGGCACCTTTCACTAATGCCTTTGTCTTGACCCTTCGACACCTTTTACTAATGCCTTCGACTTGACCCATTTGGCATCTTTCACTTATGCCTTCAACACAACACTTCTAATGAGGGAGGAAAGAACTATCAACAAGATAACTTCAGTAGTCTTGATGATGACGAAGCTTGGCAACCCATGGACTTGAGCTTGCTCGACTTCAAGAGGAGGTGATCTCGCCTTTAAGAGGAACCTAGAGAATCACACAAACACAAAACTACATAGAAAGATCATTTGGATATGAGGTTAAAGAGTTTACAATACTAAGAGAGAGTATATGTAAAAGGGGTGAATTGCAAGAGACAAATGGCTCACTATTTATAGGCAAATTTCTCTACTGTTCCCCGGATCCCACGGATCCCTCCCCAGAGGGATCCGGCTAGTGCAAACCAAGGGATCCGCCAGACTGGGTCAGTTTAAGTCCAGATTTTGGGTTGCAAACCGGGTCATGGGTTATGGGTTATGAACCATGGGTTATACAAGATGAAATGTATCTAGTCATTGGATCATGGGTCATTGTCCATGGATAATACCCAACATGACTTCATGCATGATGTCATGCAATGGGTCATGGGTTATGGATCAAGCTCCATGGGTATGGGTCATGAACTTCAGGTTTTACCCAACTACATTCAATGTATCTAGTCAATGGTTCAAGTACTTAGATTTTTACCCATTACAATATAAGTATGCACATTTCCATATTATGTAAACACTAGTTGTTATACATATGTATTTCTATAAAATGTAAACACTATTACTTGTTTAGTGTTTTATATGAAAATGTAAGTGTGTTAGTAAACTATTGGCTCAAACCATTTACGTATTTTATTTGTTTCGTTAAAATGATTTTACGTTTGTTATCGACAAAACAATAGAAGATCGTAAAATATAAATAAACGTTTTTATGGCTTATTTGTATTAACATATTTGCTTGGAAAGTTTCCCTTGATCGCCTCCCCACTCGGCATAACTTGGTTCAACGTGGTGTGTCAGTGCCTTCCTTATCTTTTCCCGAATTGAAACAATGCCCAAGAGGAATTGGCTCATATTCTATTTAGTTGTGATCTGGCGAGCAGTGTTACTCGGTTGGTTTGCATGTGGTGGAACCTGGCTTGGCATCCTTTCGATTCTTATTCCTCGTGGCTTTCTTGGTTCAAGGCGTTGCGGATGTGTTCTAGCGCAAAAAAAGTTCTAGAAGGAGTTTTTTATACAACTTGGTGGAGCATTTGGGTTTTTCGAAATCAACTTCTTTTTTCGTCAAAAATTCCTCGGAAAAATGTTATTTTTTATGATATTGTTATGCGCTATTTTTCTTGGTGTAGTGATAGGCTAAAAAGTAGTATTGGTTGGGATAGTTGGCTTCAACACCCTTATTTACTTTCTTGTGATGTTCTAGCTTCTTGCTAGTGGTTTTCTAATAATACCGTTGCCGTTCAAAAAAAAGGTGGTGGTGGTTGTGGTTGTGTTTGTGTTTGTGTTTGTGTTTGTTGTGGCGGATAGATTTGTGGTGGATTTTGTTGAAGATGTTAATTGTTGTTGAAGTAGTTGTTGTTGTTGCATATAATATTGCTCGGGTATGTACATGGCAGAGCTACAGAGGGCACGGTGGGCAGGTGGCCTTCACCCAAAAAAATTGTAGTGTAAATTTGTTAGGTATTTGAGATATTTTGTAATTTGCCCCTTTTAAAAAGTGTTTGCATTGACTAAATTGAAATCCAAAACATTTTTAAGGTATTTTTAAGATGCAAGACTGGTTATATTTATTGAATGATGAAGATGAGAAGATGCCATTAAAGAAGAATATAGTATAGAGATATGATATTAAGAAGAAGGAGTGAAAGCAAATTTATTTTGTTGGGTAGTGCAATCACGTGGGGTGAGGTGATAAACATAAAGAGAATCTTTTCTTTTACTTAATATATTTTAGTTTTTTCTTTTTTGTAAATTATTTTCTCTATTTTTTTCTTTAAATAAGATTATTCAATTGAAATTAATAAATTATTGTTGAAATTTTTTATTTTTAACAAAGTAATTGGTTGAATTATATACCTTTATAGTTCGCCGACAACAACTTTTTTTTCTTCTTCTTTTTGTAATGGCGTAAATTTTTTTGCCCCCCTTAGATTTTTTGGGCTCCGCCCCTGGGTGTGTACGGTGACATAGTATATTGACTACCAAACGGAGAAAAGTGAGGTTGTGATGAGGAATATATTGAGTTTGCGAACGAATGTGTAGCGGGGTTTGAGTTTCGCTGTTGCGACATCCCTAAAAGTTTGTTGAAAAAAGGATCATTATGATGTTGAAACATTTTTTGTGAAATAGTAAAGAAATGCAAGTGAAAATGGATGTGAAATATTTTAGTTTGTGTAAAAGGGGTTTATAGAGTAAAAATGGTTGTCTAAAAATAAAGTGTATAAAGTTTTTTTTTAAGAAAAGAAAATTAGCCGTTGCAAATGCAACAGTCGAAGAATGCAAAATCTCTCGCATTTGGCGCAAGCCAAATTCTTGGCATGTGGTTTGGTGTGAGTGGTACCCGGTGCAGTGGCGCTGTTTGATGCAAGTGCTAGCTTGACTTGGCGCCGATGCCAAGTGATTGCACCAATGCTCTAAGTGTTAGATTCTATTAGATATCAATTATGTTTATCACATGAGTATTTTATTGTGTTATTTAGCTGGCATCTTTTTTAGAGTTTAGTTTCTCTTTTCCTTCTAAATAAAAAGTTTTCTTTGAAAGAAATATCTAGCTTGAAAAGATCTTAAGATAATACAACAATTCACTTTCAACTATCATAGTCTCTATAATAAAATAAGATCATGTCCCAAATAGCCATTAAGATAAATCGAGATTTTTGATAAACAAAGTTATGGCGAATATTTTACTTAATTGTGTTTTCAAAATTTGATCTTTTATTTATATTTTACGTGCATACTTTTGCAGTATTGCTAGCTCAAATTAAACAACATGAACAATACATACATATAAAAATTCAACATTAAGATTGAATTAAAAGAAATCAAAATCAACCCTATTCAGAAAATTAGAACCCCTGTCAAAAGAATAAATAAAATAGATATGCATATTTGAGCGGTTAACATGTAAGCATTTAGACTCTTTACTCCATATGTTGTACTATCATCTTAGATAAACTTGTCACACATTACACAATGTGCATGCAAAGATGTAGAAAGATAACGAGCAATGTATTTTGAAACAAACTAGCGAGTAGGAAGATAAATTTCAAGCAAAAGGTTATGCCAGGGCCGTCCCATAGAATTCGTAGGCCCTGGCCGAAAGTAAAAGGAAGGCAAAAAAAATAAAGTTGGATAAAAAATTTCAACTTTCTACCAGATACAATACAAACGGGTTTAAGTCACAAAATAGCAACAAACGTTTTTTCAATGTCTCGTTTTGGTATGTGAATTATAAAATCTATCATTAAATGCAACAAACTTTCATATAGGGTTCCAATATGAAGATATTGATGTGTTGTCATACTAGAAAAACTGACATGTGTCACTATTTTTAACGTGACAACACATCAAAATGTGCATATTGAAACACTTTATGAAAGTTTGTTGCATTTCTTGATATTTTTTATAGTTCACGTATCAAGATGGAACTTTTAAAAAAATTCGTTGCTATTTTGTGACTTAAACCCCAATATAAACTACTTAAAGATTGTTATCTTTTGATATTCTTTGATACAAGATATTTGATGATAAAATAAGTTGATTCAGAAAATTGCACCTCTTAAGCTAGCTTGTTGTAAGCTTCTTATGCGTTTGGAAAGATAATTTTCATGTTAGCTTAGTTCATACGAGACGAAAAAATCATTTGAGTGAAAAGAATTAAAAAATGGTTTGTTAATTCATACCCCCACTCCCAAAAGTTAAAGTTGTACCCACTATTTATTAGTTAATCATAATTTTTAGTTCGTCACAACGGAAAGAAATATTTTTTATAATCAACAAAATAGTTGATTTTATAGCTAAATCTTCAAAAGGTTGAATCGGCATAGAAATCACAACTTCGTACAACTGTCGGTGTCAGCTTATCATTCACCAAAAACCAGTGTTCTAAAAGGCGCGCCATGGCGCCGCCAAGGCGCGAGGCGTGGCCTCGGCGCCACAAAATGAACCAAGGCGCGAGGTCTAGGCGTCGTGTGAAAAGGCGTGAGATAAGGCGGGAAAAGGCGCGCCTTTTGGTAAGGCGTGGCGCCATTTTTAGAAGAATTTAAGGGATTTACAGATTTGGGCTTGAATTTCTAGTATTTGCGCTATTTTCTTCTTGGGCCTCGTTATTTCAAAACTTAATTCCTATTTTGGCCTCATATTTGGGCCTGGTTATTTGGGATTGGGGCTTTAGTTATTGAAATTGCTCTTAAAAAATTATACAAAATTATAAATACATAAATCTATAAATATTTTTTTGCCGCCTTAAGCACGCCTTATGAAACGCAAAAGCTTGTAAGGCTTGAGGCGTGGCTATGCCGCCATGCCACGCCTCACGCCTTTTAGAACATTGCCAAAACCAACCCCAAACGATGTTTAGTTGTTTACTGTTAACTGAAGGGAGTTAAAATTAAAACCATGACTTGATTTGATGTGATTTGACTTTAGTAGATAAAAATAATAGGGGGAATTGGATATATATCCCTCAAAAGCCTCATAATTGCATATATATCCAACCAAAACTCATAATTGTATATATATATCCTTCCAAAGCCTTAAAATTGTCACATATATATATCCAGCCAAAACTCATAATTACATATATATCCTTTCAAAGCCTTAAAATTATCATATATATCCAAATGATTATTTTAATAGAAAAAATTGTCTAATAATTATAATTGATATAAAAAATGAAGACTATAGCTCTCTTTTTTTTTTTCAATTACAAAATATCTTTTTATTGGTTTGAATTTTATTATGTCATTTGATCTTTATATATATAAGAGTTTACGTTTAGATAGAACGATTGATGGTGCAGTTGATATTCTTATTCAAGATTCGTAAATAACGAAAACTGTTGAGTCGCCGAACATGGTTGCTCTTTTTTATTTATTATTATTTTTTTAACAATTACAAAATATCCTTAAACCATTTTTTAAGAAAAGAAAGAGAATGTTCGTTATCGACGAATCTTGAATAAGAATATCAACTGCACCATCCATCGTTCCATCTAAACGTAAACTCCTATATATATATATATCAGATGACATAATAAAATTCAAACCAATAAAAAGATATTAAAAAAAAAATCGTCATTTTATATATCAATTATAATTATTAGACATTTTTTTCTATAAAATAATCATTTGGATATATATGACTATTTTAAGGTTTTGCAAGAATATATATGCAATTATGAGTTTTGGTTGGATATATATGATAATTTTAAGGCTTTGGAAGGATATATATGCAATTATGAGTTTTGGTTGGATATATATGCAATTATGAGGCTTTGGAGGGATATATATGCAATTCCCCCAAAATAATAATAAAATATAAAATAAAAATAAAAATTTATTATATATCACATCAAGAGGAGTAAAGTTATTCACTAGGGGGTGTATGCATAACACCACTTTTTAGTTTTTATTATCTTTTTTAGAAAGATAACATTTATTAAAGGAATAAAACAAGGTATAAAAGAAATGACGACCCACCTTCTTAACAAGACAATTAAAAATGATGAGCCCCAATCATAAAGAACATACAAAATAAATTACACAAACCTCTAGAGACTTACAACAAAAACCATTAAGAGAACCTCACAAAATATATGTCCAAACATATGACATGTGACCATACTATCACACTAATCATTGATCACTTAAACATAGTCCACAATAGCTTTGAACGACCAAGAAGGACAACAAAAAAACATAAAGGAACACAGTAGGGTGTCAGACACACCCACTAACAACATACTGTGAACTTCCCACCCTTTACTTCACCCCCGTATAGAAGAATCTGAAAATTGCTAAACACGTTGACTTGACACTTGACACTGAACTTGTATCAATCACAAAAACCTCACATATAAACTTGAAGAGCTCACTGTAGCAGAAAAGAATTCATATTGTAGCATATATTAATTTAACTGAATATTTTGTAGATCTTATAACCAATGTTGTCAATCTATCACTTTATACTTGTTTGATCTTCTCACTATTCATTCAAAACTTTTGAGTTGAATGTCTTAAACAATCTTATTCGTACTTGACACTGTTTTACCGAACACATGAGCATTTCGTTCTTTCCAAATGAAGTACCCGGAAGTCTAAATAACCGCTTTCCAAACACGAGGTAGAGAGACGGGGACATTAACATTTCCGTTATACGAAAAGAAATTTTCAATAGTAAAAGCATTAACCCTCCCCACCTTTAACAAAGGTAAACAATTTATCCCACGCACTCATCGATAAATCACAAGTGACCAAGCTATGAGTGCATGTTTCCACTATATATTTTTTTTTACTTTTATGAAAGAAAAGTCATGTCCTATGATTCTTCAATATTCAAGAGCACATTAGAAAGGTCATTCTCAACGAATGAGTTATATGATAGAGATACATAATTAAACTATCTTTTCTCATCAAATATCCATTTTTTAGAAAAGCACCGAGTTTTTTTTATATACAATTAAGCGTGTATCAATGCATAGTGATGAAATTTTACAACAACATATAGCTATAGTTGAGATATTGTGATTAAGTATTTCGTGTAACCTTTAATAATTTACGTTGGTAAGTCTTCATATTCATCCCATATGACAACAACATCATACCAGTTTCAGTTCAACAAATTGGGATTGAAATATGGATAAGGATTGAGATAAATTTGTAAAAAAAGAAAAAAATGATAAAGATTCAATAATTTTAGAAATAACATTAATTTTAGAAACAAAAATTATCTTTAAGACAAGTATTTCAAAAACTATGTTTAAAAACATTTTTATTTGGGAAAGTAATAAAATATTTAAAATTAAGTTATAAGGGTATTTTGAGGATTAAACATGACTCATTTTAAGTTTTTTAATAATTACAGAAAAATGTTTTTGCTTTATATTTAGTAGGGATAATAACAGTCCAGATAAATTTGGAGGCCCTCGAAATTTGAGGGCACTGGCGGTTGCCCACCTCGCCAACCCTCAGAAACAACACTGGTTCATATGTAAGAACCTTAGAAACAAGGTCCTTGGTAAAAAAAAATACATGTTTTACAACCTGTCAAAGATCTTCAGAGGATAACCATGTGGGATAGGGGAAATGAGTAAAAACCTAAAAGATTGACATTGTTTTTGAATCCAAGAATAAACATTTAACATCACATTTAGGTTGGAAACAAAGCAAATATCTATGGGACCAACCAGTAAACCTACACAAAGTGATTACAAACTGATGACATCAAATAAGAACTAAATATATGCGTCATTTATCTCACTTATATTGTTTCTTTTATGTTATTTATGTAAGAATTGATACTTAATTACTTACTTTTGTTAACCACAGTAAATAAAAGAGCAATTGATGAAAGTTAAGGAAATGGACGTGATTTGGACCTAAAACGAAGTAATCAAGCTAAGTCCACTTTGCAGAGGTTCAATACGGCGTATTCGTCATCTAGAATACGACGTATCCAGTTCAAGACTTCATCAAATCCATAAGTCACGAAGGGCACCATTATGGTGTATCCAATATGGCCAATACTCCATATCCGCAGGCGGTTCATACAAATTTTAGAATATTTTAATCATGAGGCCTACAATATTATTGCTCGATACCCTGTATTGAAGGAGTTCAATACGCCGTATCGACCTAAAATCAGAGACTATATAAAGAAAATCCTTATTACGAATTCTACACAACTTTATACAACAACACTCGGTTCCCAGACGATTTTAGAAGGCAAGAAGGTTCTTCAAACTCAATCATTGATTAGAAGAACTCTTTGTAACCTAGTTTCATCATATAATCATTCAGTTAGTGTATCGTATTTACTATGTTTCATAGAATTTACGTTGTGATTATGTTATCTTGCTTTGTTACTGAGATTATAGGCTAACACCCTTAGGTGTTAGCCAAGTTTATGAAGATTATGTGTTTTTGATATATTTTACATCCATTATTAGTTTACCTCGTTCGATATTATTTATGTTTATCGCTTATGCTCGTTTATTTACTTGTTTTTGGTTGTCTTGTAACTATATCTAGGGATTATGCTTATATTATATAACTTAACTATGGCATATAGTGGTTATTGAATTATAAACTTTAGATCCAAATCATGATAAAGTAGGATACCAACTGCATTTGTCCTAGCTTAGGAGCAAAAGTCGGGAAGATTCCCTAAGTATGTTCTTTTATTGTGACTAGTACGTATAATACTACTAGGTAGATAATTACAAGAATGAGTCTTATAAGTTAGTAAAACTCGTTAAAAGTTTAGGTAGCATTTTTGCGACCTTAGATAGATTATAAATAATAGTTGAAGTACTTTATGTGGGCTTCGTTAATGATGACTGATGACGTATAGTCTGCACTCGGGTCACGAACCCGACCAATGACCGCTACTAGCGAGCCCAGTACGACTGGGCTAACCCGGTAACGGTTTGGGCTCACGAAGGCCCAAACCCGAAGTTATTTATGGCTTGGGATATCGGATATCTCTTATTTTTCGAGATATGTATTCAATGACCGACTTAGGCGGGATACGCCGAAGGTTGGGGAACACGAAACCAATAAGGATTTCGTGTGTATATAAAGGGCATTCCACCCCTCATTAAAAGGTACGATCTCAAACCCTAACTCTCCACTAAACCCTAAAACCGATTACTTACTCTCACGCCGGAGGATAATCGTGGGAGACAATCTCACGGTAAGCCTAACGGTATTTTCTGTTTTCTTAGTGCGCAGGTATCAAGCATTAAGATCTAATTGATACAGGAACTAGAATCCAAACAAGGAACGCCCAACTTTTGTATCAACAAGTGGCGCCATCCGTGGGACAGATCACTAAGGACTAGAATGACGAAGCAAGGAAACCTAAGTCAGCGATCGCATAGTGACCTACAAGGGAAGAAGCATCAAAGCGGATCAGCCTCTAAGCAAACCTCTTGAACAACCAGTATGACTAGAAACCAAGGGTCAGGCCCAGATCTGGTCTTCCCGACAGTGGAACCACGCACGGGGACAACCCATGCCACCACAACAACAACCAGCGTAGAAGATCCACTACGCACCTTTTTTACCACTCCCTTGCAGTCAGTGCCAGAAAAGGACCTCACAAAAACGCCAGGCGCGCCTCTCCGAAACAGAAGTCCAGATGTGGAAACAAACACCCTCGCGCTAGAAGGAGTCGCGCCTGAACTAGCGCCAAGTGACTTCGTGTCTCAAAACTACGAAACCTTGGCTGCCCTCATGCAAGAGGAGGCGAAAAAGAGGTCGAGTCAGAGCCTGCAAGCACGACTAAACTTCGACACAGAGTATGAGACATCCCCATCGCGTCATCAGAGGGAGAGGCGCAGGAAGGATAGCCGCCGGCCCCCAGTGTTTACCATGATTGGGAGGAGAGTTGAGAACGATGAAGTAGCTGACCTACAATATCTGGAAGAACACGAATAGGACGGATGGCTTACCAATGTCCACGCTAGGCTTGGTAGCCGCAGGGTCCATGACAGACTTGGACGACGACACTCCCCAAGTGTAAACTCTTCAAGCTCGGATTCCGAGGATAGTCGGCGCAAACGCTAAAAGAGGGGAGGCTCGTCCTCTGGTGATTCCTCGGACAACGAGGACAGCGAAACAGGACACTGGAATTCCAGGGGAAGATATCGCGACCAGGAGGAGGAATATATGTCTCTTCCCTGGCACCGCCAAAAGGTGGATGCGTTCACTCGGCGCATCAGTGATTTCTCAGAAGATAAGAGAAGGTGCATGCCCGCCAATGTGAAAACCTACGATGGAACAGGTGATCCGGACGATCACCTAAAAAATTTTGAATCTGCTGCTACCATCAAAAATTGGCCACAACCTGTGTGGTGCCACATGTTCAGTTCCACATTAGTGGGAAATGCGCGAAACTGGTTCAGTAAGCTTTCACGCAGAAGCATTGATGGCTTTGAAGAGTTACGGAAGGCGTTTCACCTGAACTTCACTCAAAGGAAGAAGTGCGCCAAAAACCCTGTCGAACTTGCCAGGGTAAAACAGCGCCAGGGGGAATCTACAAGCGCTTATGTGGAGCGCTACAAAGATGTGTGCATACATGTCAAGGCATGCCCCGAAATACTAAAGATCTCAGGATTCATGAACGGGATCAATAACCCAGAACTCATCAAAAGACTGAACGAAAAGGTCCCCCAAACCTTTGATGAACTTATGAAGCGCACAAGGTCCTTTATCCAAGGAGAAGCTGCCGCGGCGGACAGCAGGAAAGGCTACTCAAACTATAGGTCACAAGAATAGCCTCGGAGACAATCCATTGACCAGAGTAGCAACCGCAACAAGAACTACCGCGGCCAGCAGAGCGGACGAGATAATGACAAATATACCCCGCTAACCAAGACTCCAAAGGAGATATTCGCGACGGAAGGCGCGAACTTCCCGAGGCCCCCACCAATGCGCACCCCAGAAGATCGGCGCGTGGGGAACGGATATTGCGACTACCATGGACAGAAGGGCCACACCACCAATGAGTGTGTCCAATTGCGCCAGCTAATCGATAAGCTAGTAAAAGAAGGCAGATTGGACCATTTGGTTAAAAACATCAAGGAGGGGAAAGATAAGCAAAAGACTGGGAACAAGAAAGAAGTACCCAAAGATAAGGCTGATACCATCTACATGATACAATCATGGCAGCGAATGACTAGGCAGAAGATCAGCCAAAATTTTTCTCACGGAAGCGAAATCTCCTTCCCCACCTTAGCTGCGGACAACGCAGTGGTAGAACCGCTCACCATTGAAATTAATGCAGGGGGTCACGACATCCACCGCATGTATGTTGATGGAGGAGCATTCACAGATATAATGTATGAACGCTGTTTCAAACGACTGCGACCTGAGATACGAAGTCAGTTAAGCCCGGTCATGACGTCGTTGACTGGTTTTTTTAGGAGAAAAGATATGGCCCATGGGGCAAATACGCCTACTAGTCAATGTTGGTAATAAGGAACACTCCACGACAGCCTGGATGAATTTTATGGTGATCAAATCCCCTTCGCCATACAATGGTATTATTGGAAGACCAGGGATTTCAGCCATACGCGCAGTACCGTCTACAGCACATGGGATGCTCAAATTCCCGGTGGAGGGAGGCATTGTTACTCTCTACAACACCACCGTACCACCTGGAGAATGTAACACAATTACATGTGAGACGACACACATTCCAGAACAGCGCGCAACTAAAGTGCCAAACCTGAGGGTCGCAATTCATCCTGATTACCCAGAGCAAGAAGTATCGATTGGGGGATCGCTATCTGATAACGGCAGGGCAGCTGTGTGCGCACTCTTGCAAAAGAACTTGGATATCTTTGCATGGGAACAAAAGCACATGACCGATGTACTACGCTCGATTACAGAACACAAGTTGAGAATCCAACAAGGATACCCCCCCAGTACGACAGAAGAAGCGCGACCAGGCCCCAGAACGCGCACAAGCAATTCTGGCAGAAGTACATAAACTTGTGGATGCAGGTATCATGAGAGAAGTCTATTACCATGACTGGCATTCCAACCTGTTGGAATCACTCCTAAACCTTAATTCAAGTGTTAGTTACTCATATGTAATAGGTAGTTAATTATGGCCTTTATGTTTGTTTTTAGCCTTAAGCTTATGTAGAAGGCCCATGAGCTTAGGCCCAAGCCCATAGGAGAAAGGATGGGAACTAGGAGTGTTGCCCTAGCTTCCCTCCTATAAATACTCTTGTATAACCCTCACTTGAGGGTTGGTTGTTCAATTTATCCTTTCACTCACATCTACGCATAACCGGTCTTACTCTTAACGTGTGTGTGTGTTTGGTTTACTTGTTCAATCGCCTTTATCTCTTTCTATTAAGCTTGTGTTGTAAAACTAGTGACCTAGCAGTGGTATCAATCGCCTAATAGTTGAGTGAACGTATTGTTTGAAGTGAGTTTTGGTCTCACGCTTAACTTGCGTATCCGAAACTTTGGCTTGATCAAAAACGTATTTTTTACACTTTTTAATCCAGGATTCTTGTCCTTTTAACGTTATAAGGTGTTAAACTTACTGTTTTTGGCAAAAAGTTTTGAACTTTATGTGTAGATCATTGTTTTTCATCTAGTTTTTGTACGAGGGTTTCAACCTACGCATAACTGTTTTAAGAGCTTTGGATAATCAAGTTTCACACTTTTGTGTCTTTTGGTGTTATTGAAGCTATTTCATCACACAAAAACTGGTTTAGAAACATCTTTGGGCATTATCATTTTTACGAGTAATCCTACGCGTAGCAAAACCCTAATTCTACGCGTAACTTTATCCTTGGTTTGATCTTCAGTTTCGTGGTTTACTCCGTGTTTTCTTGCTTGGATAAGCCTGAAAATACGTCGACTTTGGATATCTTTTGCACTGTGATAGTGTAAAAGATCACTTGGGATAAAACCCTAAAATTACGCATAAGCATAAAGCTTACGCGTAGAAAATCCTACGCATAAGATTTATCTTACGCATAAGCCTAGTCTTACGCATAAGGTAATCCTACGCCTAAGTTTCTACGCCTAACTTTGTGTCTACGCATAACTTTAGTGTCTTTTCCCTACTTACGCGTAAGCTAAACCTACGCGTAACTCTTGATTGTTACGCGTAACTTTGGTGTTTTTTTTACACATAAGTACTACTTGGTTTATTGTGATTTCTACGCCTAAGGATACTCATCAACAAAGGTTCATTCGACTACAAAGATCCATCAACACAAGTTATCAAAAAAAAAAAAAGAGTTTTTTGACGGGAAGATTTGAGTAAAATTTATTTTTTAGGGGAGACTAAACGTTCAATTTTTACGCGAGATTCAAATTTTGGTTTAACTTTGAAAACTTTGGTCAAAAATTCAAATTTTTGGGCCTAAATTCAAAATTTTCGGGTAAAATTTGGCGTCAAAATTGTCATATCTCAAATTTTTCTTACCACCTTAGAATTGAACTTTATAGTGAATTTCAAATTTTTGAGAGTCAAAATTTTTCAAAATTATTTTTGGAGGGAAATTGCAATTCACTATATCGACCTTCTGTGTGCTATATCGACTTTGCACCTTTTCTTCTCTTTGATTCTTCTGCAGAGCAGTGAAATGGATTCTGAACATAAAGATCCATTTGTGGCATTGAAAGAAGGATACATGGCTCTGGCTCTGGCTCTGGCATTGAAGCGTCAGACATCATCAAATTCCCGATATCCCGCAGTCGTGCAAAGTGAAAGAGTTGATGTACATGAAAGGAATGCTCAAATGGACGTTGAGAATGTTGTGATTACTGCAACTGTCGGTAATGCGGACAATGAGGTTGTAGCATTGGAAAAGCAGGATGACAGCAGCAGATCTAGAGAAGATATCATACTTAACTACGACACCGAGCCCAACTGTGACGAAGAACAAATGGTTGAGGAAGATATCTTACCCACCTATGACACTGACACAGAACAGATGGTTGAGGTACAATCTACTGTTGATCATATTCTGACTGCAAATGCGACACAACATACTGAGCAACCTGAATTTAGTAATGAAGGAGAGGTTGACCAGTGTGTTGCACAATGTCCAGACAACTATCTCATGTCTGAGCCCTTACTTGATTCAACTGAAACGTCAAATCAAACTCTTGAATCTGAAATCATTCTTCTAAAAAAGACCATTGCCCAGTTTCATAAAGATTTTTCAAAACTAGAGGCACATTGCATCTCTCTTGAACTTAAATTACAAAACAAATTTGTTTCCTCAGAACACAATGGTCAATATTCAAATGAACAAAGTAATCGTGTGGATTTATTAGTAAAAGAAAATGAGCATTTAAAGGCTCAACTTCAAGCAAAGGGGCTTGCACATGTTGCTATACAAAACAAACTGAGAAGATTCACTGACAAGAGTGTGGATACTAATTTTGCAAAACCAACAATCTTGGGGAAATCGTCTCTAAAACCAATCAGAAACCAATCAGTTGTTAGACATCCAACTGCTTTTAAATCTGAACGTTCAAAATAGTCAAAACCACGGTTTCCCTCCCAAGTTGTTGAGAATAATCATTTGTCAAAACCAGTCACTCCACATTCCGGGCCCAACAATAATGCTTCTGTATTTATTAAACATGTTTCTGCTAAACCTGTTTCTGTTATACCTGTACAAGTGGCTGCTTCTGGCCAATCTAGGATTAGTTCGAACACTGTGTCTAAACCGAGCATTAAACGTAAAAATTCATATGATTCAAATGACGCATACAAGAACTATGATCTAGAAAAGGCTAGGAAAAGGGCACTACTCCAAAAGGATGGAATCTTAGGTTCACGACCTAGTGTATCACCTTCGAGTGTATTACTGAACACTGCTTGTAGTGGCAAACCAAAATCTAAGTTAACTCAAACAGTTAGAAATAAACCCGTTGATCTAAACGTAAAATTTCAGAAACCTAATAGGTGGATCAATATAGGACGCAAATTCTTCCCAAAAGAAGTTTCAACATCCCTTAGATCTAACCTTAGATGGATACCAACGGGTAAAGTCTTCAACACTGTTGGTCTTAGGTGGATTCCTACAGGCAAGATATTAAGTAGTTGCACCATAACAAGTGTGAAACCCTCTACATCCATCCCTGAGGCAGGAAAGGAAATCATCAAAATAGCATGTTCAGGTGTCAAGAATATAATTGACACTACATCTTTATGCCTCTAACATCTGGAACCCAGTTACACTTGGGGATCCATGTTTCTTCTTTCTTGCCCCCCTTCTATTTTTCTATGCAGGTACAACAGCTATGGCTCCTACTGCAAAACAGCGTAGGACCCGTTTCTCACCGTCAAAAATATCATGATCCATCAGCTGTTCCACCATTGTACTTAATCGTCATGAATTGGAAACATTGCTTGCTCCTCTGGTTAAAGATTCTGCCAAAAGTCGTGCTTCAGATGTATCGAATGTTTCCGCTGCACAACCGATAATACTCTAATTTCATATACACCTGAATCTACAACAACAACCGAATCTTCTATAACAGAAGATCAAACTGCTTCCAACAACAATGACACAGCTGATGATCAACATTATGAACAGAGATGTTTTATCAGCAGTTGACTCTCTCGAAATATTTTTGGTACTTCACACTTGTTCGATCAATTGGACATACATGGTTTCGCTGTCTCCTTATACATGGTTTCACTGTCTTTAATTCATCATCAACATACGTGGTGTATGATTCTGAATCATTGAAAACATCGAGGGGGAGAGAGTGTGTAGGTGGTCATTGCTTCCTTGTTCTTCTACATGCTTCTTTGCGAAAACCCAATGCCTTCTTGAATTTCTTCAATTAGGGGGAAGAAATAAGACGATCTGTGGCTCAAACGTCTCACTTTGGTATTATCGTCTTAATTTCACGGGTGATCTTGTGTGAAGTTACCCAAATATGTTGCTATGATGTCTCACACACAGGTTTGTTTGGTGTGATGCGTCTACATACGTGAGAAGATCTTGTTGGTTTCTGGCATTTTACCCTCGAACGGATCTTCCGCAATTAGTCAGATTTTCTTTGTGTGGTTTACTGCTCATCTACAAATTCCGCTACATACTGAAACCTTCAAAAGTTAGAGGAAATGTAGACTTCATCAAAGTTTCAAATTTGCTAAAGATAGTTGTCAGTTTGGGGGGAAGCTGATTCTGAAACTTCTTCACAATGGCTTCTGAGTATAACAGCTTAGAACCCGGTCACAACCGTTTAAACTTCCCTCAACCCCCATCATCAGCTGAACAAAGCCCCCAGCTCACTCGTCAACAAATGGAAAGGTTATTTGCTCCGCTGTTCAGTGACGATATTGATGAACGTGCTCCAGGTGTATCCGCTGTTTCCGCTGCTCAACCTGATACTACTCTTATACCTGATACACCTGCTACAACAACTTCATATGCTCATAATCATCTTGCAGAATTGATGTGGACATCCTTCTGCAACATCCATTCAAATTCATACTCACAAAGTCATCCTGATGATGAGTATGATTCAATGGATGAGGAAATACTATTTCTTAAGTCATTAAAGCAGAAAAGGATGGAATACCATGCTTCAACCTTTCCAGTTAATCAACCCGGTGGGGCAGGAGGGTCAAGCAGTAGTCCTCCACTTATGGAAGATCCATTGCAAACATCTCTTACCCCATCCGATCCGGTTAATCAACCCGGTAAGGATCAGGGTGTCACTGTCTCTACAACTGTTGAAATGAAGCAACCACAACAACAACTTAAACAACCGCAAGTAGAAAAGCATGGTGAAGATGGGGAAATATATGACGAAGGAGATTACAATCATGATAAGGATGAAAGAGTCCCTGATGATGATAATTTGGCGGCTGAAGAGGAAATGTTGCAAAAAGAGGCTGAAGAAACTGCTAGAGCTGAGGAGGAAAAGTTAAAGAAGGAATCAGACAACTACTTAGTTGACAATCCAATACACAAACCTCAACAGTCTTCTGAATCACCTCTTGACACTTTCACCAAACCCAAATCATCATCTCAATCATCACCTCCATCAACATAAGAAACATCAATGTCAACAACAAAATCTATTAAGAAGGCAACTCCATCCAATGATTCGACAAATGGTTAAGCAGGTTATCACCACTACACAACAAGCTACACAGCCACCACCATCTGATCAACCAAGGGATTCAGAAACCACACCACCAATGGAGAAAACCATTGATCACTTTACATACACTGGTGGTGAGGATCACGACATACCTGAGCCCCAATCAGAACCTCAACCGAAATTTAGATCAAGTACATTACTGCACTCCTTGTTTTCATACGCTTCAAATTAAAGAGCGTGTTGAAGTTCTCCACCTCGGGGTCGAATCTTACCTAAATTCTACACTTCATCGGAATCAATCAAGAACCTCAGTACAAAATCGTTCTTAAACAAAAGTTTGGGTTTGTCTACCGATGTGAAAATCATCATACTTGCTTCATGGCTTTCGATGAAATTCACTAAGTTCTATGACGCCACCCTAGAGATGGTTCGAGATGGATTGGCATATCGATTGAAGGACATTAAGTTGGGTATAATTCAGACGAAGAGATGGAATTCAAAGGATCGCAAGGATGTTCGTTGATTTATCACTAGGATTGATGAATGTTTGATTCATCGGGATCAGATACAACGGTTGGAGAGCTATGTGGGAGGATGACCAAACTTTCCGATTCTGACTTTCCAACGTCCTCAGAAAGTAGCTGATCGTCTGTAATCATTAGGTATTCTCTTGATTGTGATTTTGCTTGTTTGATTATCTGACGATGGCTTGTGCACACATAACAGTGTACAACCCGTAATTGTTAAGAAAGGACCCTGTGGTACGCTTCAGTGCCACAATCCTTATAAAAGGAGCGAAAGCTTCTTACTTTTGAGTAAAACCTATCAAACCTTTCATTTTTCAAGGTTTTGCTCAAAAGAACAAGTACTTCCCCGTATGTTTTTCAAAACCTCAACCGTTTATATCAATTGTTGAGGGGGAGTATTTGAATTAAAACTTTGTTCACAAATTGTTCACAGTGGCCACTCTTCCCGCAACACTCGAAATGGTCATATTTATTCTCAAGTGTTCAAAAATAACATTTTATATGCCATTTTTTAGGGGGAGAAAATTATGTGATAAGAAATATGTTGTGTAAATGCAAATGAATCTTTGTGTAATAGACTTAACCTACGAATTGATGGTACTAAACTGTTAGTAACTCGAAAAGACTTGTCCTGGACGGGTAATAATTTCAAGCTAGTTCGCTAGTAATGTAAACGTGTCTCGCAAAGGACTTGTCAGAGTAGAATGTACCATTCGAGAAACTCTTGGTAGACATGAACTCTGACGGGTTTGACAACCTTTTGAGGTTTTTCTACACCTTCAAGGTAGTTATTAGAGCTAGTTGTCACCTAAAAGCTGACAATGTAACTCTTTAACTATGCAATGTAACCGGGTCTCACGGGGGATTGTCTATCTTGAGTGGATCAATTCAAAAAGTGCGCGCTCTTTCCTCACTGTGCAAATAACCGTTAAAACTCTTAAGCACATGTGGAGGGGGAGTATTTATGCAAAATCTTATCTCAACAGTGGTTCAAAATGTTTTTTATTCACAAACACTATGAGAGATTTTTCAAGTAAATGGTTTTATGGCAACATAGGTTAGTCATGGAGTGATAAGGTGACTAAGGTTAGGAATAACCGTCCTATGATCCGCCAGAGCCGGAGGGATCTACCCAAGGACATCACAAATAGTTAGTACTTAGAAGTCCTTAGGTATGATTATAAAAAGGAGAAAATGAGAATCGGAGAAAGAAGGAGTTGAAGAATTAAAAAGAAATGCAAAGAAAAGGGTGAAAAGAAATAGCCCTCCAAATTATTCAACTTAGGGCAGACACCGGGTTCAATTCATATGCTACTGGTTGTCACTTAGTGACACCGGTATTGAAGATTAAAAGTCGTCATGGACCCAGTGACGCATGCACTAAACCTTCTTAGCCACTCAAGTTTCTCTCAACAGAAGCTTGTTTCATTCTCACAGGGAACCCTACGTAAACTATTGGCTTTCTCTTAGAGATCGCTGGTATTGAAGAAGGAGACCCTCTCCCTAGTCTCCGTTCAGGAAAACCAAAACGCACTATTGAGTCTAGAGCCACGAGATTCATCAAAAGGTCTCTTAGGAACACTTGACATTTCATCACTTGTTGATCAACAAATAAGATCATCAGTGGTTCATATCGAGTCCTTCACAGATCTTAGCAATCTGTCGAGAACATTTATGAGAGGTTCACATCTGTGATCCTCAGTGATTGAATGGAAACTCCTGCCAGGGTCAACATCAAACAGCCCTGACAGCAGGTCACTTCGGTAAATCCCCGTGGATTACGCTTAGTGTGTCTCAAACGGTCTACAGTCGTGAGGTGATGCTTTGGTGTACCTCAGCGACTCATCTGAACTGTAGATGTACTTCGGTGCATCGCGTTATCTCACTTGTGGGACTCCAGTTCAGGGACGGCCTTTGTAAGAATTAGAGTTGTGCTTTCACACTATGCTGTTAACACTCTCGAAGTTCAAACTTGGAAGTGCCGGAATCCGCTTATTACTAACCGTTTGAAATGTTTTCTTCTTATGGAAGCTCCAGAGCGGGATGATCGTGCAGATTCTTCTCATGTTCACGCCAACATCATCACTAATGGAAGTTCTATCCAAAAGCAACACAACAGTCAGAATGATTCTTCGTCAAATCAAAGAATCTACAAAGTTAAAAGACTTAAAGAACTTCATCAGTACTGAATTCCAATGTCAAAGAGCGTGTGAGCATGTTGAAGAATGACGTGGAGACACTGTAGCAGCGAAGCAGACCCCAGACTTGATGTAGACAACAACATACTATCACTTTCATCACAAAGAACAATGATCAAAGAACAAAGTTAAAGATGACGTCAAAGCAAAACTGTTCAAAGAAAACTATCTCTCTACACTGGGGAGATTGTTCGAATTAAGGCATTCCTTCTCACAAGAAAGAAGAATGTCAGAAGACGTCAAAGCTACTATTACATCAACGCCTTCACCGTTTTTCATCACCAACACTTGAGGGGGAGATTGTTGGAATCACTCCTAAACCTTAATTCAAGTGTTAGTTACTCATATGTAATAGGTAGTTAATTATGGCCTTTATGTTTGTTTTTAGCCTTAAGCTTATGTAGAAGGCCCATGAGCTTAGGCCCAAGCCCATAGGAGAAAGGATGGGAACTAGGAGTGTTGCCCTAGCTTCCCTCCTATAAATACTCTTGTATAACCCTCACTTGAGGGTTGGTTGTTCAATTTATCCTTTCACTCACATCTACGCACAACCGGTCTTACTCTTAACGTGTGTGTGTGTTTGGTTTACTTGTTCAATCGCCTTTATCTCTTTCTATTAAGCTTGTGTTGTAAAACTAGTGACCTAACACAACCCAGTGATGGTCAAGAAGAGCGACGGTAGTTGGCGGATGTGCGTGGACTTCACGGATCTCAACAAAGCATGTCCACAAGACTGCTACCCACTACCAGAGATAGACTGGAAGATAGAATCTTTGTGTGGCTACCCACTTAAATGATTCTTGGACGCATACAAAGGATACCACCAAATCCAGATGGCTAAAGAAGATGAAGAAAAAACGGCCTTCCATACAAGCCAAGGCGTTTATTGTTATACTAAGATGCCCTTTGGCTTGAAGAATGCAGGTTCCACCTACCAACGATTGGTGGACAACGCATTTGAAAAGCAGGTTGGCCGAAACCTAAAGGTTTATGTTGATGACCTTGTCATAAAAAGCCATACGGAGGATGAATTGGTGCGCGACATTGAGGAAACATTTAAGACACTAAAAAAGATCAACATGAAGCTAAATCCCAAGAAATGCACTTTTGGCGCTACAGAAGGCATGTTCCTCGGATATTTGATAGAGCCTGATGGCATCAAACCGTGTCCTGAAAAAATGAAGGTTGTCATCCAACTCCCTTCACCACGCACATTGAAAGAAGTCTAATCTCTAAACGGAAAACTGGCCGGTTTGAATAGATTCTTGTCCAAATCAGCAGACAAGTCACTCCCTCTCTTCAAAAAGCTCAAGAAGTGTACAAAAAAGGGAAACTTTTGCTGGACTACGGAAGCAGAAGAAGCTTTCATACAGCTTAAATAGCACTTAGCAGCGCTCCCCACGCTAGTCGCACCCCGTCCAGGGGAAGAATTAATTATGTACTTATCTGCGACTAATGGAGCAGTCAGCGCGGTGCTACTGACAGACATGGATTCAGTACAAACACCGGTATACTTTGTAAGCAAAGCGCTCCAGAAAACGGAGGTTAACTATAGTGCAATGGAGAAGTTGGTCTTGGCATTAGTATTCGCCGCCAAACGGCTGCGCAAGTATTTTCAGGCGTATCCAATAGCGGTGATCACAGATCAACCTATCAAGAAAATCATCTCCAAACCCGACGCATCGGGACGACTACAGAAGTGGAGCGTGTTGCTAGGTGAGCATAACATCTCCTACAGACCACGTACTGCGGTTAAGGGGCAGATACTAGCAGACTTCATCATCAAAAAACCGGACACTGACGAGGCACCTTCACAAAGCAAGGTGGAACTGCAAGAACCATGGATCCTATTTACGGATGGATCTTCATGCGTGGACGGGTCAGGCGCAGGCCTTATCCTCACGAGTCCAGAAGGAATGGAATTCACTTACGCACTTCGTTTTGAATTCACAGCCACGAACAACGAGGCAGAGTATGAAGCCCTGATTGCTGGATTACGCATTGCATCTCGAATGGGCATACGCAACCTAGAAGCAAATGTGGATTCCCGTTTAGTAGCCAACCATGTGTTGGGCGAGTATGTGGCTAAAGAGGAAAACATGATTCAATACCTCGACAAGACGAAGTCCCTAATCCAGGGCTTTGACAGGTTTACCATCAAACAAGTTCCTAGAGGGGAAAATAGAAAGGCGGATGCACTGAGCAAGATTGCATCCACAAGCTTTGCGCACCTGTCAAAACAAGTATTGGTGGAAACTCTGAAGAGCAAGTCCATCTCGGAGATGGAGATATCCACGGTGATAGAGGAACAAGGTCCTACATGGATGACCCCAATCGTCGAGTTTATAAGCAAGGGTGTATTGCCCCAAGAGCAGAAGGACGCCCGACGAGTACAGCGCACATCACAGAGGTTCGAACTTCGGGATGGTATACTATATCGGCGTTCATTTCTACAACCATGGCTTCGATGTGTCGGACCCCTTCAAGCAGATTACGTACTCCGAGAGATCCACGCTGGTTCATGTAGTATGCACTCAAGACCACGGTCCGTTGTGGCGCGAGCTTTACGGTCAGGATACTATTGGCCTACGATGCACCGTGACGCGCGGGACTTAATAAGAAAGTGTGGTGACTTCCAGGTTCACAGACCTATTCCACACCAACCACAACAGGAGCTAACACCTATTATGTCGCCATGGCCATTCTATAAATGGGGTATCGACATTGCATGCCCCTTCCCTGTTGCAGCAGGGGGATTGAAATTCCTTATAGTGGCTATAGACTATTTCACTAAATGGATTGAGGCAAACGCGGTCGCGACAATCACAGGTAACCAGGTAAAACGATTTGTTTGGGAAAATATCGTATGCTGTTTCGGATTACCTGGAGAAATCATCTCGGACAATGGAAAACAATTATGTGACAACCCTTTCAAGGAATGGTGCGAGAAACTGAATATTGCACAACATTTCGCGTTAGTTAAACACCCACAAACAAATGGGTTGGTCGAGCGCGCAAATCGTAGTCTAGGTGAAGGAATTAAAGCACGCTTAGACAAACACAAAGGAAGGTGGGTAGAGGAACTATCGCATGTTTTGTGGGCGCACCGCACTTCAATAAAAATTAGTACAGGAGACACTCCCTTTTCTCTTGTCAATGGGACAGAAGCCGTCATACCAGCCGAAATTGGGATGCCAACTATTCGCACTGCCAAAGTTAATGTTACAACCAATGACGATGAACAGCGTATTGACCTGGACCTGTTGGAAGAAAGGCGCGAGCGCGCAGCTATATGTGAGGTGAGAGCTAAGTCAAAAATGAAAGGATACTACGATGCTAAAGTTCGAAGCGTCTCATTCAGACCAGGCGACTTTGTATATTGCGCCAATGATGCGAGCCACGCAAAGGATACAGGAAAACTTGGACCGAAGTGGGAAGGACCTTATGAGGTCATTGAAGCATTAAGAAAAGGCGCGTACAAGCTGCGTGACATGGATGGTCGCGAGCTACCACGCACATGGAACATCTGCAATCTCAAACGATGCTATCTCTAGGAACGGCTATGTCCCAGCACACGGATACTCCCGCGCTTTAGTATAATGCTCAATAAATATCCGTGTATTTACATTCTGTTTAACTTAGGCAAATGTCTTTTTTCTTTTTACAAAAACTTGCAAGTATTAATAAAACGTCGCGGTTTCTAGCTAACTCCGTGACACATTTCCATTTGTTATTTGCATAATATTTATGTTTCAACATTATTGTTATATTATCTTTTGCCTACATGGCGTGCATGCACTTACTAAACCCACGATGGTGCAAAGGATGAGTAAACCTACTAAATAACTCGTTGAGTAAGAGGGTTGCAAACCCATCAACATTGGATCATGCATCCTTGTTAAACACCTTATTTTCAAGACGCTGGAATAAGTTCAATGCGCATTCCACGATGAATGCGCAACAATGCATACTGTGCGCGTTTAACAAACTAGGAATCAACACTCTTGACTCCTTGATATGATATTTACAGTACGCTGCATATCACACCATACACGATTATGATACAAGTACTTAGACTCTATGTTTCAAGTACGATAGGTTATGACTTTCATACATGATTATGGACTTCATATATTCTTCGCGCTTATGTAACAGTTTGATACTTAGACAACAAGTACGTTTTTTATGCAAAGACAGATAATTGAGTACAAACATTATAAGTCGCAACCACATCAACACACATTCAACAAAAGGAAAATTTTATTAAGGACAACGAGTTCTTACAAAAGGATATTTACAAAGAAGATATAACCTACATACTATTACAACGCCTAAGAGATGAGCTCTCCACATGGCTTGCAGCGTCCCCAGCCTCTTTTAGCTTCTTCAACAAATTAGAATCTTTGCGTGATACCGTAGCAACACTAACAGGTACCCCGTCAGATCTAGGAAGATGCGCTGCGCCAAGACCACATAGAATGGCCTTTCCCTTAACACCCTTCTTCTTTGCAAGCCTCATAGCATGAGCTTCTAAGGATTCCTTCAAAGGAATTTCCTTCTCAAGTGCGAAAGGGTTCAAGATGTCGCGAGGGCGAGCAAAAATAGGCACCTGCAGGTGCGACTCATCAGGCTTCAAAAAATAGTCCGGCTGTGCCTTTGCACCATCAGCACAGTGGCGAGCCAAAGTCAACCCCTCTATAATCAAGCCTATGGGATAGTCCTGGTCACGCTCCAGTTGGGCAATATGAGGAAGCTCTAATATCTTCATCTTTTCCATTGCAGCAACGAGATCATCATAAGCGTGATCATTATAACCAGGCACCTGGGCGGCAGGCACTTTCAGAAGGCCACCCTCGTGAAGTTCCTCTATCGCCTCAACCTTGCCGAACAACACCCCCGAAGGTGTCGGCTACCTCTCGGGACTCTAAAGTAGTGAGCGCAGCAAGGCGCAAACCGTGGCTAATGAGCCACCTGCGCTCAGCAATGGAGGAAACAAGCTGGGGATATAGCTCCTCATCATACTTAATATTGAGCTTGCGCAACTTCATCTCCTGCTCCTTCAGCATTCCATCCACAGCTTCACGAAACTTTCCCAACGAGAGAAGTGCTCATACTTCCCCTTCTCCAAATGATTAACAGCCCAGATGCAAGAAGCCTTGTACTTTTCCAACGCGGCACGCTCCTGGCTCACTTGGGTCAGCAACGCCATCTTTTCCTCAGCAAGCTTTTAGGAATAAGAGCTCGCCGCCTCTACCTCAGCCTGGGCACTAGCCAAACGTGCCTCTAGCAACGCAATCTGTTCATCCTTTTGCGCGCTCTGGCTACTCTCCCCAACATACCTCGACTTTAGTTGCGCGACCAATGAAGCCTGGTGCGCAGCAACCAAACTAAGCTCCTCAACAAGTTGGTCCATTGGCACATCCCCAACTGCCAATGGATCGACGCTTTGGCTCTCGGGAATAGGAGGGTCAGTGTGCATAGGACTCTCCTTGGGATGCGACTCCACAGAATGCTCAGAAGTAAACCAAATGGCTTCAATACTGCACGCATCGTCTGATGACGACTCCACGTCAAGAATGACAGGACGTTTTTTCCTGGATGAGCTTGCGCCATCACCACCAAGCGCTCTCTTGCCCTTTAGCCCTTGGCTTGCCTCCTCTGTCTCTGCATCGAGGTCTTCCATGCTCTCCGCTACATCTGTGTGTGACGGCTCCACTAAAGGGGAAGGTACCCTAGGGCTGGGCACGCTTTGTAGAGGGGTCGCCTCTAGCACAACGGGTGAACCACCCCCAGATTCCTCCAGGTTCATCTCCAGGGTGTGCCCTGAGGTAGTATCCAAAATGGGGACTTCCCCTTCTCTCAGAGGGCGCACCCCTATAGTAACTTGGCGGGGCTTTGCCAAATGGACAACGCTGAACAAATCCATCTCTGCGCAGCAAGAAACAAACAAATACAAGAGTTATATAAAATACAAAGGTAAAAAGAAAGGCTCACACTAATAAAGCAAAGGAGTAGGAAGGACGAGCACCCACCCTGGTCATCCGCGTCTAGGAAGGTTGGCACCTCGTCAGGACTATCGAAATAGTTGCGACTGATGCCCGTGTGCACTAAAAATTCCTCCGGATAGGAATTGATGGGAATACGATTGGCGTTTATCGTTTTCGCATCATTCGCGCTGTATGTTCCAGGGATGGGGCGCTCATCCTTCGGTAGCGAACTCTGGGTATAGAAGCCGAAGTCCCAGGGGAACAACGCCTTATCCACCCAGAAAAATTTCTCTCTCCAATTCCTAAGCGCGTCTAGTTTCTCAGTGTAACATTGCAGCCGTCCTGCGCGCTTAGCAAATGAAACCCACCCGTTTGACCACGTCGTATGGTAAAACGCGCTGAAGAGATAGATAGTGGGGTTAATCGCCAACAAACGACAATTAACCTCGAAGTTTATTATTTTTGCTGCACCTATACAGTGCAGTTGGGATATGTGTAGGAGATAGTAATTTAATACGTCGCTCAAGAATAAGGAGATGGGCACACGTTGATTCGTAAATTCGAAAAAACGCGTGTATACCCCTACTTTCCCTTCAGGGAAATCCGCTATTGACTCCTGCGCATCTGGAACTACCGGATGCAGCGCGAATGAGATATAATAATCTGAAGTGAATTCACGAAGTTTGTCCTCGGTTATATCAGATGCGAAGTCACTTAAACCAAGAACCATGCTGAGGTTATGAATGCGCACGCGCTATTACCTTTGAAAATTTTCTGGGTTTCTTGGTTGATAGTTTGAGTTTTTGAACAATGGCGGAAATGATTTTTACTGTGATAATCATAGTAAAAGGGAGGCGGAAGTTTATATAGGGTTTTACATCCACGCAATGATCGACACGTGGACCCCACAATCTCTAAATGTGTGGATAGGATATGTTGACATGACACATTTTCCAGTTACTTTCCCACATTTTACGAGGCATATATTTGACCTAATTTGATTGGATGCACTATATATTTCTTTTAGGTGGACACCCTTTGACACTTCTTTGCTACGCCTTGAAGTATCTGTTGGCTACAGTTGTTAGTCTAGCATCCGCGGGTTTGACCCTGCGCATACTAGACTAGGGGGACATGATGACGTATAGTCCGCACTCGGGTCACGAACCTGACTAATGACCGCTACTAGCGAGCCCAGTATGACTGGGCTAACCCGGTAATGGTTTGGGCTCACGAAGGCCCAAACCCGAAGTTATTTATGGCTTGGGATATCGGATATCTCTTATTTTTGGAGATATGTATTCAATGACCGACTTAGGCGGGATACACCGAAGGTTGGAGAACACGAAACCAATAAGGATTTCGTGTGTATATAAAGGGCATTCCAGCCCTCATTAAAAGGTACGATCTCAAACCCTAACTCTCCACTAAACCCTAAAACCGATTACTTACTCTCACGCCGGAGGATAATCGTGGGAGACAATCCCACGGTAAGCCTAACGGTGTTTTCTGTTTTCTTAGTGCGCAGGTCTCAAGCATTAAGATCTAATTGATACGGGAACCGGAATCCAAACAAGGAACGCCCAACTTTTGTATCAACAATGACAACATTAACCCTTGACAAAACCTCGGATTAAGAGAGAAGACCCACCTTATTTACATTAGCAAATCATCAACAAGGGACGGTACGTAACTAAAATTATTGCACTAGTAAAACGTATTAATAATACTTAATTGGAATAGACTTGTCTAGCACGTTCTTCCTATCTTGATTAGTGTCTTTTGCTTCTATCGTTTGTCTTGTTTTATTTAACTTATTTAATTGATTTATTAGTTTAATTAGAAAACAAAACTCGTGCTAGTCTCTCAGGCTAAACCCCCATTGCGTTATTTTAAGTTAATTAGATAGTTAGGATACCTTTAGGATTAGTATATTAGTAGTTCACTCCTGACGAACGATTCGTACTTTCCCCACTAGCTACATTGATCGGTCCACTCCCGTTAGTGTAAGTCTATAGGTTAGTTCGGAAAAATATAAATTGTAAAACTTGGTAATAAAATATATAGACTCATAAATACACATCAAGTTTTTAGCGCTGTTGCTGGGGAGTGAATTTTAACTTCTTACTAGTCTAATTGGTATTTTTGTGTTTTTAGTTAGCTAGTGTTTTGTTTTGTGTGTTTTGTTTGATTTTTATTAGATTTTAAGTATGTTCGTTTGTTTGTTTTTATTATTTTTCACCGTTTTATTATTTCTGTCTGTTGTCTGATATTCTGTTAATTTAACCGATACGACGTATTCAATTTATTGGATACGGCGTATTCAGTTTTGTGACTTATACTGCGTATTGGATTTAATTATTCACATACGGCGTATTCAATTTATTGGATACGGCGTATTCTATTTTACACACATAATTTTCAAATTTAATATCGATACGAGGTATCCAATTCTGTGAATACAGCATATTGAATTTTTAAAACATAAAGTGAATATTTAATTTTTAATACGGCGTATTGAAAATTCAGCGTATTCATTTTTACAGATTAAAACAACAAAGTTAGATTATAAATATCAATACGGCGTATTCAGGTTTTTGAATACGACGTATCGACTCTCTGTAACAGCAGAAACTTTAATTTCTTTCGTATTTGGTTTTCGTGTTTAGTTTTTCATACTTTGCTTCTTTTAAGCTTATCCTACTAATATCTTATTCTTGTTTTCAGATAGTGCATGACCCGAAATTCTAAACAAGAACTTCTTGAACCTTTTGACGAACCAGAACAAGTTTTACATTCTTTAAGGAGGCTTTTCAAAACACGGAGTTTTGATTATTCTAGTTCACCAGAATTCGATCTATATTTTGATCGCGAGAGTTAGTTTTAAGAAGTAACAGAAACAATGATGGAACAAACTATGGAGGAATATATGACCAAAACCTGAGAAGACTACTTTGACAAAGACAAGTCCTTTGAACTCAAAGGGAAATTTCTCAATGAGTTGCGTGATAATACTTTCAATGGTGGAGAAAATAAGACGTAAATGAGCATATTGAGAAAGTTCTGGAGATTGTTTACTTATTTTATGTTCCTGATGTGAATGAAGATCAACTCATGTAGCGTATATTCCCTATTACACTTACTGGAGCTGCTAATAGATGGCTAAGGAATAAGCATGTTGGACCTATTACTACTTGGGAAGTTCTTAAGTCCAAGTTTTTGAACAAATATTGTCCACCTTCACGAACTTCAAAAAGAATGGAGGAAATTAATAACTTTAAGCAAGAGCCTGATAAAACTCTCTATAGGGCTTGGGAGCGATTCAAGGATTTGTTATTGAGATGTCCCTAGAATTATTTTACTAGCATGTAGATGGTGATTTTGCTCTATAAGAGTTTGGATGTTGCAACAATCCAAATGCTTGATTCTAAGGGAGCTATCCCTAAGTTAGGTGTTGTAGCTGCTAAGAAGGCCATCCAAGAAATGGCTGACTACTCTCAAATGTGGCATGATGGGGCATTAAAAAGAAGCAAAAGAATTAATAATTCTGATGGTTTAGCTGCTATTCATGCTCAATTAGATACTCTTAGCAAGGAAATTAAGAAGACAAATGAAAGAGTGTATGCTGCTCAGATTGGATGTAAATTGTGTAATGGACCTCATTTTTCTAAAAATTGTCCATTAAAAGAATATGGAAAAACACTTGAAAAAGCATACTACACTCAATTTGGTGTGCCTTTCCCTTCATCAGGAAGATATAAAGCAACTGCACCAGGTTTTTACCAGAGAGAGAATGGGAATTCATCTTATCAAGAAAAGAGGCAAACTTTGGAAGAAGCATTGAACAAGTTTATGTCAGAATCAGCAAAGAGACATGAAGAACATTCTAATTTGATCAACGAGATTCATGCTTCTACTGATACTTCAATTAAGAATCAAGGAGCTTCAATTAAATCTTTGGAAATTCAAATTGGCCAAATGGGTAAAGTACTTCAAGAAAGCGGTTATGGAGGTCTCTCTAGCTCAACTGAGATAAACCCACGTGATCTAGTTAAATAAATCACAACTTCTTAGGAGCCAATTTCCAAATTTTGATTTATTTATGATTATAATGATTCTTTTAGTTTTCTTCCTAAAGTTTTGCAGGATAAACACGAAGCAGGAGACGACGTTGAAAGAGAAAGTTATGAAATTAAAGACATCAATTGCTTGGTTACACAAGTTCAATTTAAATAAGGACATCAATTGCTTTTCTTTACCTTGCACTATAGGTCATGTGAATTTTAATGCTTTAGGTAATATAGGAGCAAGTATTAGTCTTATGCCATATTCAATTTACCTAAATTTGAAACTAGGAGAGCTTATTCCTGCTAATTTACTTATATAATTAGCTGATAATGCTGTAAAAAAGGCTAAAAAGAAAAATTGAAAATGTTTTAATTAAGGTCGATAAATTTGTATTTTTGGTGGACTTTTAATATTAGACATCCCAGTTAATGAAAAAGTATCAATTATTCTTGGACAACCATTTCTATCCACTGCTAGAGCACATTTTGATGTGTTTAATGGACACCTTTCTCTTGGAATAGGGGATGAAAGCAAAAATTATAAGAGTGATAAAAGTAAGTATATTGTAAATACTAAGGGATGCAAAGTAAAGGATAATCTTAGCCAAGAAAGTAGTGATGGGATAATTAAGAATCAACTTTCAAGCCACGAATAGTTAGGGTCTAATACTGCCCTTACTGTTCTAAAATCAAATAGTAGGATTAAGAGAGGAAATCCTGAGAACATTAGAACCCAGTGCATGATTGGTTATCTTTATGCTAAAAATGTATACATTGATTGTAAACTACCTGGGTGTTTGATGACTTTACAATGCTAAAATATAATTAAAAAAGAGCCCTCTCAAAATAATTAAAGATATTGAACATCTTGAAATGGGTGGAAATTTTGTAGATATAGCCAGGGGTATGCACGTTTTTATAGGAAATTTTACCTTCATATGCGATTTTGTAGTGTTTGAAGATTGAAGTATGGAAATAGACCCTAACTTTGATAAGATCGTTTATAAGCTCAGCTAGGGATCAATAACAAAGATAATAAACATAATACGCAGCGGAATAATCAAAACAATACTTTGTTATTGAACAAGGTTTTCAATCACTAACACTAACTAATACTTAGACGTTTATAGGAACACGTCTACTAACTAAACTAATAACCTAGGCGTTTACAAGACTATACGCCTAGGACACACTAATCTAAAACCAATACCCTAGACGTTATCCCCTAACGTCTAGGCTAAACACACACCTTTTAGTCGACTACATTATTGGAAGACTTGATTAAAAACCTACACCTATGTCCTCTTTATATACTAGAGGATAAGGACTAAATAATAAAACTTCCATTGCAAGCAAGTCCTTCCATCTTTTAGTAGGTTTCCTTCTTGTCATATTAAGTCCCTCTTGTTTCATTCTTTTTGTCTTTATCAACTCAAACGTATAATTCCCAACAATCTTCCCCTAGTTGATAATGACAAAACCATTCTTGAACGAACTTCCCTAGACGAAGTAGAAACAAGTATGTCTTCCTTTGTCTTCCCCTTAATCCATGCTACGTCACTCAAACATCTCTTCCCTTTTTTGTTATTATCTAAATAGGGAACATATGCAAATAATGATCTTGACCACCACGAACCAATATCATACTTCCAATCTAAGCCGTCTAATGCTTCAAATCGCCCACCATTACGCACCATAGGAAAAATGGATCCAAAACAGTAGAAAACTTCAACTAGCAGTAGTAATAATGATCAACAATAGTAAAAATCAAACACTTCCCCTTGAGTGATGCATGTAGATAGTTAAACTTTTAACAATAAGCTTCTCCTAAAAACCATATGTTAACCATCTTCTTGATTCTTCAAAATCTGTAGGCTTTATGTAATGATCACTTGTGAAGAAAAACCAAATATAACGAACTTGATGAAGAAGTAAAATTTCCCAAACTTGTGTCTTAAATCTTTTACTATCCACGGAACTCCATACTTATACAAATCAACAAATACAAGTAGACCGCAATCCCTTGAAAAGAATCCTCAACTAGTATGAGACACTGAGCACTACAATGTAACTCCTTCAAGTGATAGCCAATGTGTGCATAGAGCATCATAAGAAAAATCACACATTGCTAGATTCAACAAGCTAGATGATAAGAACACAAACCAAGCAATTCCACTTCACCTTCAAATAAGTGATAAATAATCCTCTTCGTAATCAATTCTTCAATAAATCTTAAATACGAGCCTTTGTTAAATCCTTTTAAGAACAAATAACCAAACTCCTTGTGTGTGAACAATAACCTGTGTGTGTGTCGTCCAAAAACCATAACAATATGCTCAACTTCCCCTTAATTTGAAATCCATATGAAAAACAGTACTTTCAATAATAACAGTACGTTGAGAAGGAGCAGTACTTTCATGTAAACTGCAGTACTTTCGTATAAACTGCAGTACTTTCATAACAAGTATGAGCGAACAATACTTTTAAACCTGCAGTACCTTGAAAATTCCATCTCGTTTGATCACCAGTACTTTTAAAAATCAATGAGCAGTACTTTAAAAAAAAATCATGCAGCAGCATCAGTACTTTAACAAATTACCAGTACTTTCGAACTTGTGCAAAGCAGTACTTTAAAAAAAATATCCAGTACACAACGAACAGTGAAACGAGCAGGTAGATATCAACCCATGTGATCACAGTTTTCATCGTACCAATCATAACTTAAATCAAATCCCACGTGATCATAATATACTGGACTGTCACACCCTCGCCGAAGGCGGAAATACGAGGTGTAACGGAAGGGAACATAAGCACAAGATAATAGAACATACCAACATTAATATTTAAAAGAAAGAGTACACCATTACAACACTAGTTTAGCCGTCATCGGCAAATATATTACAAAGTTTAGATTCCAAAATATTTCGTTCTATTACATAACGATTTGTAGCAACAAGTGAAAACTTCATTATGCAAGACCCGGTAGAAAGACTTACTAACGATCACCTGAAATGCATGAAAGAAAAACGGGTCAACTATGAAAATAGTTGGTGAGTAAACATGTTTAGCAAAATAAGAAAACTCGTAAGAAATATTCAAAGCTTTCGGTCAACGAAAATGGTCCACAAAGCAAAGGCATTGTAAATCCACTCAGTTCCAAGTTCCGCCCATACAAAACTTGCAACCTGTGTATTCACAACCCATTGCACAAAAGATAGCGTATGAAGTAGTCAAGTATAAGCGATCATAATAGTTCACAATATAGTACCACGAATATAATAATTCAGGGATGCTACTGATGAAACCAAATTAAGCTGGGTGCCACTACCCAAAGTTATGTTGGGTGCCTCTTCCCAAAGATATACTGGGTGCCTCTTCCCAAAGATAACTGGGTGCCTCTTCCCAAAGATATACTGGGTGCCTCTTCCCAAAGATATACTCCGAACATAGGAGTCTTTATAGTGATGCTCCGAACATGGGAGACTTTGTAGTGATGCTCCGAACATGGGAGACTTTAGGTCAAGGCCATAACATGTACGGTTCAATAAGTTCAAATAAGTCATAATTTCCTAATTAAGTTCAAGGATTTGATTCGAATTCACAAGTTCTAGTCAAACAAGTTAATAAAAGTAGTGATCAATTTAGCTCAAGAAAGGTTCATGCATTTCGCCCCAAAATATAGTAAAAACGGAAAAAGGGGGTTTGTGATTACTCACTTGATGAGTAGATGCGATGACAAAAGTGGTTACACCGAATTGTAGCGTGAATCCCGAAACTGACCTATTATGAATGATATGATATGCAATGAGTTGCAATGTAATGTTATGCATGCATTTCGTATGTTATTTATACCATTTGCGAGTTTGAAAAATAATACTTTTCGTCGAAAAATACCCTTTTGACGTCTTGACCCTTCAAAAATCACTTTACAAGTATTTACGTCAAAATGTCATCCTACAATGGTTTCGTAATGATTTATGGTGAAATTTTCACTTTTCGTCGCAAAACAATGTCGTCGGAAATTTCTTGAAAGTAACAAAAATAACTCCGAAAAACTAGTCGTAAAATGGTGTACGTCGAGTGTTAGGAAACGAAATCGACGGTTTTGGAACAGCCTCCAACATGGTCGTTTCAGCTACCGTAACACTTGTATCGTAAAAATAATATAGTTTTTCAGAAAATAATAGTTACGGAAATTTTATGAAAACGTGCACATCTTTGTCGTTTCAAATCCGTTTTCTACGTATAATACGTCCTTAGCTTCGTATCAAAGTATACTAATATATTTTTGATAATTCGAAATAATTTGTGAAGCTTAAGGCTCGTTTTTGACTCGTACAAGATAAAAATGGTATGCTGAAATTTCAGAAAATTATATATTTCGTCGTCAAACTTGAAAAATTCATAACTTCTTCGTTATAACTCCGTTTTAATCCGTTCAAGCGGCCACGGATTCGTTTTAAAGTATATTTTCTAAATATCAAGGCCAAAATTTCGTGCCTACTGTCGGTTTTTCCAGAAAATCAAAACAAGGACAGAACACATTTTATACTTATCGAAAATAGTTTTTCTCGTACCAAACCTATTCTAATCCCTTCAAATCAACTCCAAAGCTAATCTAATCCTACCATACACCTTCTTAGGGTGTCATGGGTTCCTAAACATCATCAAGACCAAAGTATACCAAGGGGATAATTATAGGATGACCTTATATATATATAACTCTAAAATCAATGGAAAAATGGTATAAACAACACAAATCATGCATGCTTGCTCCAAAAATGAAGAGATGGATATGAGATGATAAGGAAACATGAAAAATGAAAGAAACATGCTTACAAGTACTATGATGAGGTGCAAGGAACAAGGTTTAACTTAAACACTCTAGGTTTTTATTTCAAAACCTTAATAAGAGTGTGATCTAGATTGTGATTAACTTGAGCTTGTAAAGATTTTGTGATCCCTTGAAAAACCTCTTCTATGGCCGGTTATGAAGTAGAGAAACAAGAGAGAAACACTTTTTTTTACTTGTCTTGAATTATTTGTGTTGAATGAAATAAATGAAGTAGTTTGAGTACATATATTCACCATTGAAAAATTTTTACCAACTTTGAGATACACCCCCCCCCCCATGGCCGGATATGGGGGGATTGTGTCTCACAATATTTTTTTTTTCTTCTTATATGTATAAGTATATATTTGTTAAAAGGTGTAATTGTTAAAATGTAGGAAAATGTATAAGTAAAGGTAAATGGAAATTTTTAGGTAAAAGTAATTGTTAACAGATCAAAATAAAGTATAATGATATCATAAGAATTGTAAAAATACATTCCTTGTGAAATTTGAGTGATAAAATAATTATCGTGAAATTTTTAAGAAAAACGTCGTAATAATATAACTTTAACGATTTATATACCAAATAAATTCAAAACACTAGTTAAACTCAAAATATAGTTTTTACAACTAAATGTAAGTATAAAAATATGTCGGGATCATTTTTGAAAGTAACGGATTAAATATTTAAAATAATAACTCACGCGATAACGTTTATTTAATATAAAATTTACGCGTTTAATGTGAAATGCAAAATCATGAATGAACTAACATGATGCATATTTAATTTAAGAAATGACTGGAATTTGAGAATTGTGACATTCTTCCCATGTCAGCGGAATCACGTCCCCGTGATTCGATTAACGATACTATGGTCCGAACCTCGACAAGAGTTCTAAAAGTTCATGCTCGTACGAATAATCTAAATGATCATATCAATGCCCATGCGTACAGGTTCCCCATTCAACTAAGTACGTGCCCGTGATTAGATTGGATAGGGTAAACTTGCCCAATATCGAACGTAGCTCTCAAAAGACCTTTAGGTAGTCGATTCTAATTTAATCTCACAACTCATCAAACAAGAACTGTCATGAGATTAAACTAAACCGACCTGAGTAAACTTGTCTCTTAGCTTGATTTTCGCAACTCATCAAACAAGAACTGTCACTAGATCAAGCTAGGAAACAAGTTGTTAGAAAGATAGGATTCAACATCCTTGAATGAAGTCTTTTGAAAGATTCGCTCGATATTGAATTTGCTTACACAATTCAAATCAAATCAACAAAATATATAACAACAAAGGTCGATATCAATAGGTCTCAAATTAATCAATGTCGTGAACGTGGTAAAGATTGGAAGGAAGTTATGCACTCAAAATCATGTCGTACAGAAATAAGGTATTTGATCAAAGAAATGTACCCGTTACGCGTTGCGGGCTTCCTCGGTACCCAGATAGAATGCTCGACCACGTGCGGGAGGAATTTCAATGTTCTGATCTTGTGGGCCTTCTATTGCCAACGCCAGGTTTGGAGGATTACCTCCTTGATTGGGAGTTCTTTTCAGCTTTGGACAGGTATTGCGAAGGTGATCTAGACTTCCACACTCGTAACATGCTTTCCTCTGTCCTTGATTTCCAGTTCTGTTTGAGCAATTTCGCGCGAAGTGGCCCGCCTGTCCACATTTGTCGCACCTTCGGCAGTCTCCTGAGTGATGATAATTACATCGAGTACACAAAGGATGTGGACCTGTATATCCTTTGCGCTCCTGGGTGGTCGCCCCATAGTTCTGGGTTATTCGCTCCCTCTTGTTTTGCTGATTCTGGTCTCGGTTTCCCTGGTGATCCTCCTGTCGCTTTCGTCCATTGTCGTTTGCTTTTGTTAGTTCTCCAGACCTGATCACATCATTTGTCAAGCGATACGCCATACTCACAGCGGCTTACAGAGTGGTTGGTTTCGACGAAGTGACATCCCTCCTGATTTCTGGTATCAATCCCCATATATATCGGTCAATCAACTTCTCCATAGTGGAAACCATGTGAGGAACCATCCTAGTTAACTCGTGGAACCGGATCGTGTACTTGTCGATCTCTACTCCTACCATCAAGTGGTTCCAAAATTCCGCTTCTAGCTTCTGCACTTCATCTTTTCTGCAGTACTCATCAGTTAGTAGTTTCTTGAATGCTTCCCAAGATAATGCATTTGCAGCCCCTCTTCCTCTGATCTGTAGTTGATTGTTCCACCAGGTCAAAGCTCGTCCCTGTAGTAGACCAGCAGAGAACTCAACCTTATTTTCTTCAGCACATTTCGTGATACTAAGCTTCGACTCAACATTCTCGAACCAGGTTAGCAGTCCAATGGCACCCTCAGTACCATGAAATTCCATTGGCTTACATGTCATGAAAGTTTTGTAGCTGCATCCTTGACCAGCGTTTGAAGTACCTTCTCCGTTGTTGGTTCGTCTAGCATCGAGATGTGTTATAATTTGGGTGAGTAGATCCGCTATTCCAGCAGCGTTGTTGTTTGGATCGTCATTGTTGTTTGGGTTGCCGTTGTTGTTACCTCCTGAACGTGTGTTTCTTGCAGCCATGATCCTACAGAGGACCAAAACATCGGGTTGAGTAAACGACATTCGAACGAAGTCAGATGAGGTGCAGAACGGTGGTAATGTGTGTTATAGTGATCGAAATATGACAGGATCAGAGACATGCTATGTCTAACAAGTCGAAAGATGGAAAAGAGAAGATATGAACAAGGTACGGTAATGTAGACGTGAACGTAAAAACATGCTATGCATACCCACCCGACCAATGCAACTTCAGGTGACCAGACTCAAAAGACTCGACTAAACATGATTTAAAACTACTACTCTTATCATTGCATGGTTCTTCATAAATTAGACATAGTTGATCAGGCTATGTATAATTTATGATTAACGATGCAACGATAGGACTAGATGACTCGGATGATGTTCAATATTTAATAAAAAAAATTTCGGTTATAGCTGTGATTTTTATTTTTGAAAAATCGGCATTCTCTATAACCTTTGGCTCTGGTACCAATATGTCACACCCTCGCCGAAGGCGGAAATACGAGGTGTAAAGGAAGGGAACATAAGCACAAGATAATAGAACATACCAACATTAATATTTAAAAGAAAGAGTACACCATTACAACACTAGTTTAGCCGTCATCGGCAAATATATTACAAAGTTTAGATTCCAAAATATTTCGTTCTATTACATAACGATTTGTAGCAACAAGTGAAAACTTCATTATGCAAGACCCGGTAGAAAGACTTACTAACGATCACCTGAAATGCATGAAAGAAAAACGGGTCAACTATGAAAATAGTTGGTGAGTAAACATGTTTAGCAAAATAAGAAAACTCGTAAGAAATATTCAAAGCTTTCGGTCAACGAAAATGGTCCACAAAGCAAAGGCATTGTAAATCCACTCAGTTCCAAGTTCCGCCCATACAAAACTTGCAACCTGTGTATTCACAACCCATTGCACAAAAGATAGCGTATGAAGTAGTCAAGTATAAGCGATCATAATAGTTCACAATATAGTACCACGAATATAATAATTCAGGGATGCTACTGATGAAACCAAATTAAGCTGGGTGCCACTACCCAAAGTTATGTTGGGTGCCTCTTCCCAAAGATATACTGGGTGCCTCTTCCCAAAGATAACTGGGTGCCTCTTCCCAAAGATATACTGGGTGCCTCTTCCCAAAGATATACTCCGAACATAGGAGTCTTTATAGTGATGCTCCGAACATGGGAGACTTTATAGTGATGCTCCGAACATGGGAGACTTTAGGTCAAGGCCATAACATGTACGGTTCAATAAGTTCAAATAAGTCATAATTTCCTAATTAAGTTCAAGGATTTGATTCGAATTCACAAGTTCTAGTCAAACAAGTTAATAAAAGTAGTGATCAATTTAGCTCAAGAAAGGTTCATGCATTTCGCCCCAAAATATAGTAAAAACGGAAAAAGGGGGTTTGTGATTACTCACTTGATGAGTAGATGCGATGACAAAAGTGGTTACACCGAATTGTAGCGTGAATCCCGAAACTGACCTATTATGAATGATATGATATGCAATGAGTTGCAATGTAATGTTATGCATGCATTTCGTATGTTATTTATACCATTTGCGAGTTTGAAAAATAATACTTTTCGTCGAAAAATACCCTTTTGACGTCTTGACCCTTCAAAAATCACTTTACAAGTATTTACGTCAAAATGTCATCCTACAATGGTTTCGTAATGATTTATGGTGAAATTTTCACTTTTCGTCGCAAAACAATGTCGTCGGAAATTTCTTGAAAGTAACAAAAATGGCTCCGAAAAACTAGTCGTAAAATGGTGTACGTCGAGTGTTAGGAAACGAAATCGACGGTTTTGGAAAGTTTGTATCGAAATCTAGAAGTTTCAGTTCAGGAGTTTTCGTCATAAAGGTCTCGAACATAAAGATAATAAGGGTTAAAGATGGTGATTTTGTCTAATTGTTGTGTGAAAAGTGAGTTTCGGCCAAGTTTAAACATCCATAAATAATTTACTACAACTCCGCTATACAAACGTCTTGTCGTTTTGAAAAATATGCTCGGTGATCTTAATTTTATTAGAAGACATTTCATTCCAAAAAGTTTCACATCATAGTTAAAAACAGCCTCCAACATGGTCGTTTCAGCTACCATAACACTTGTATCGTAAAAATAATATAGTTTTTCAGAAAATAATAGTTACGGAAATTTTATGAAAACGTGCACATCTTTGTCGTTTCAAATCCGTTTTCTACGTATAATACGTCCTTAGCTTCGTATCAAAGTATACTAATATATTTTTGATAATTCGAAATAATTTGTGAAGCTTAAGGCTCGTTTTTGACTCGTACAAGATAAAAATGGTATGCTGAAATTTCAGAAAATTATATATTTCGTCGTCAAACTTGAAAAATTCATAACTTCTTCGTTATAACTCCGTTTTAATCCGTTCAAGCGGCCACGGATTCGTTTTAAAGTATATTTTCTAAATATCAAGGCCAAAATTTCGTGCCTACTGTCGGTTTTTCCAGAAAATCAAAACAAGGACAGAACACATTTTATACTTATCGAAAATAGTTTTTCTCGTACCAAACCTATTCTAATCCCTTCAAATCAACTCCAAAGCTAATCTAATCCTACCATACACCTTCTTAGGGTGTCATGGGTTCCTAAACATCATCAAGACCAAAGTATACCAAGGGGATAATTATAGGATGGCCTTATATATATATAACTCTAAAATAAATGGAAAAATGGTATAAACAACACAAATCATGCATGCTTGCTCCAAAAATGAAGAGATGGATATGAGATGATAAGGAAACATGAAAAATGAAAGAAACATGCTTACAAGTACTATGATGAGGTGCAAGGAACAAGGTTTAACTTAAACACTCTAGGTTTTTATTTCAAAACCTTAATAAGAGTGTGATCTAGATTGTGATTAACTTGAGCTTGTAAAGATTTTGTGATCCCTTGAAAAACCTCTTCTATGGCCGGTTATGAAGTAGAGAAACAAGAGAGAAACATTTTTTTTTACTTGTCTTGAATTATTTGTGTTGAATGAAATAAATGAAGTAGTTTGAGTACATATATTCACCATTGAAAAATTTTTACCAACTTTGAGATACATCCCCCCCCCCATGGCCGGATATGGGGGGATTGTGTCTCACAATATATTTTTTTTTTCTTATATGTATAAGTATATATTTGTTAAAAGGTGTAATTGTTAAAATGTAGGAAAATGTATAAGTAAAGGTAAATGGAAATTTTTAGGTAAAAGTAATTGTTAATAGATCAAAATAAAGTATAATGATATCATAAGAATTGTAAAAATACATTCCTTGTGAAATTTGAGTGATAAAATAATTATCGTGAAATTTTTAAGAAAAACGTCGTAATAATATAACTTTAACGATTTATATACCAAATAAATTCAAAACACTAGTTAAACTCAAAATATAGTTTTTACAACTAAATGTAAGTATAAAAATATGTCGGGATCATTTTTGAAAGTAACGGATTAAATATTTAAAATAATAACTCACGCGATAACGTTTATTTAATATAAAATTTACGCGTTTAATGTGAAATGCAAAATCATGAATGAACTAACATGATGCATATTTAATTTAAGAAATGACCGGAATTTGAGAATTGTGACATGGACCAATCGAATTCCACTCTCACCTTCCCATGTGCAAAGCCATCGTTTAATAATATAATATGCGTGTGAATTACCGAAAGTCACAACAGTATAAATTCTCAAACAATTCAACCAATAAATCATTAAACAATTACTCGGACCCACGTTCTGACATACATCCACCACCGATTAAACCAATTCAATGACATTGAAGCATCTTGTACTCACACGTGTAGGTAAAAACATGACAAGCAGAGTTGTATTTATTGACATATCTCATTAACCAATCGGTGTCTTTTTCGAATCTGCTTCTGTCGACAGACAATAAACCTTTTCTTCATAAACACGACACAAAAACCTTGAATAATCCCTATATCAAGAGCTCCCCGCTCTGATACCAATTGATAAGATCGTTTATAAGCTCAGCTAGGGATCAATAACAAAGATAATAAACATAATACGCAGCGGAATAATCAAAACAATACTTTGTTATTGAACAAGGTTTTCAATCACTAACACTAACTAATACTTAGACGTTTATAGGAACACGTCTACTAACTAAACTAATAACCTAGGCGTTTACAAGACTATACGCCTAGGACACACTAATCTAAAACCAATACCCTAGACGTTCTCCCCTAACGTCTAGGCTAAACACACACCTTTTAGTCGACTACATTATTGGAAGACTTGATTAAAAACCTACACCTATGTCCTCTTTATATACTAGAGGATAAGGACTAAATAATAAAACTTCCATTGCAAGCAAGTCCTTCCATCTTTTAGTAGGTTTCCTTCTTGTCATATTAAGTCCCTCTTGTTTCATTCTTTTTGTCTTTATCAACTCAAACGTATAATTCCCAACAAACTTGTATAGCGTTATGTTTGGAAAACCATTCATTGAAGGGTCTAAACTAATCTATGACAAACCTCGTGGAACTATAACATTTAGAAAGAATGAAGATGAAATTACCTTTATCATGACTAATAACATAAAACAATTTCAAGGATTGTGTAACCTTGAAATGGATAAAATGAAGTCTTTCTATGTAGCTTGTAAGAGTGATAAAGAAAATGGATTCAACTTTGTTGAAAGGAAGGTTAAGAATTTTTATAGGGGATGTTTGAAATTAGGACCAACTTATAGGGCTAGTACTAATGTGATAGAACGATTTTCTAGAACTACATTATGTATGCTTGAAACTATTAATGCCTATTTGCGTGATAAGATACAGGAGGAAATCAAATGGAAAAATGAAGAGAAGAAGGTGAATATTAAGCTAAATAATGAAGCATTCGTTGATCACGCCATCCTAAATGAAGAAAACCATAGGGGCGAGAAGATGGTTGAATGGCTTATACGTGGACATGTGAGCATGCATGAGATGGAGTTGGAGCTAAAGAAAGTCTAACTTAAAGACTTTGCAATAAAAAAAAGTGTTGTCCGGGAGACAACCCGGAATGTTATCTTTTTGTTTTTCTGTCGAGTCTGTCCACCCAGATCATCAATACGGCGTATCCAATTTAATGGATACGGCGTATTGACGCTCCTGAAATATTTTAATACTTCATTTTAATTTTTATTGAGTCTAAAGCTTTGTTATCAAATGCTTCAATACGATGTATTAAGGAAAATGAATACGACACATTGGACATCTGATACATAATGAGTCTATCACAACAGATCTCGATACGCCATATTGGTCTATGTCGATGCGCCGTATCGACTTCAGATCTGTTAATCTATCGTGTATTTTTTTATCTAACCAATGATTATTTCGACCCATGTTTGCTGTAATTTTCTTATATTAGAACAGGGAAGATCAAATATTAGTGGTATACATATTTATGTACTTTTCTGTGTGTTGTAGTCATGCGGGTATTCAGATGCCCTTCAACACTAAAAAAGAAAGCTCGCATTTACACCATGGAGGATCATACCGAGCAACTCCAGGGGATTTTTCTATTCTAATTCTTCGTATTTCATGAATATGTAGTTACATTTGTACAACGTGAGCGTTGTTACATCTCAAGTGGGGGGGAGGAGAATTAGAACTTTACTTTCCCTTATTTTTACTAAATATGCCTAACTTTATACTTAAATTTAAATTTGTTAGCATGTTTTTGTAAATCATTAGATACATAACCCGCACACATAACCCTTATTTCCATATTGTGAGGATTTGAGCATATTCTGTTTCCCCCATTTTACCTAAAATTCCTCAAAAATATGAGTGTGTCAGTGATTTGTAGTAAACTTTAAAACTTGGCTTGATATACTATTCGATAGGGATGAGCATAAACCACCTCGCAACCCGCAAAACCCAAAAAAAACGCAAAAAATGAACCACAAAAACCGCACCACAACAAAAACCAGTGGATCGGTTTAAAAAAAAACCGCAAAATGCGGTGCGGTTGCAGTTTTACCCGTAAAACCGAACCACAAAACCCACACCGCACCGCACACTGATTATTTAAAACCGAAAACGACACATTTATAATTTAATTTGTGTTGTGAGGCTTCAAGTGCATATTAACATTAATATTCTTATTAGTCATAATTGATGTGTGTGTTTAAATTAAATATATGTATTGTTATAACCAAAAAAACTCATATTGTAAACCGAAAACCGCAAAAACTCACATTAAATATATATATAAGTCATAAGTGATGGTGATGTGCGGTTAAAACCGAAAAAAATCTGCCAATCTGTAAAAACCAAAACCGCTAAATGTGGTGCAGTTCGGTTTCTACTTTTATAGAAACGTAAGTGCGGTTGCGGTTTGGTTTTAGTCAAAACCCGCACCGAACCGCACCATGTTCACCCTTACTATTCGAGACCACAATAGTGAGTATTATTGAATAATCGGAGTGACTTATCTAGATTGATACATTATTATGGTACACCCAAATGGCCTATGTCGTTTACATATGCATTGTGATATTAACTAACTACACTGGTTAGTTAACCCCGGTATAAAACCCTTTGTTACTCTCATTATTAGAGTAAGATATCCGTAGATAAACCCTCTGAGCCATTCCTTTCGTTTGTTACACCACTAAAAATATGTTTCGTTACACCCTTACACCTTAGCCTACCCTGTAGATTAAGTCCTTGGTTGGTTGCTAGTTATACTTGTGTATAATGTGTATTTCGTGTGTTCGTGTGCGTTTTCTTATCTTTGGTTAGTTCGGGAATTGCACAATGCAATGGGAATGTGAAAGTTAGTTATTTTATTTTTCATGTGTTTACTACTTTCACTATTATTTTATTTCCTGAGATCCGAGCGTTAAAAATTATTTTCCGGATTTATTATAATCGTGAGATGGTGAAATTTTACACCTATATTAGTTTTACAAGTTAAAAATAGTAAAAAAAAAAATCCAAAAATACAAAAAAAAAATGTAAGAGAGAATAAAATGAAAGGGTTGTGTAATAATTAGTTCGTATAAACTTAACCAATTTTTATTTTATGAGCTAATCAATTATTTGTTGGTGCGTGTTATAAACCATCGATGTAAAGTATTATTATATATTAGTAAAGTTGGTCGTAATTTAACCAACTATGTATTAGTGGTGATATCGCCACTATTTGATGTATTTTATAAAATGATTGGGAGTTAGTTGTTATTGGGAACGCCAACTAGTGATTGTTTTCTGTGGAATGTCGATTAAGACATCTTTGAGTCTAATTTGTGTCTACCAAACAAAGCGTGTGTTTTCCGTGTTAAAGCGTGAGTTAGTCTATGATTTGTGTCTTTTTCAAGGTTTGTGTTTTAAAAAGTAACTAGTAGCATTGGTTGTGTGAACTTAATCTATTTATTTTATTAGTTTTATTTTACACCAATTATAAATATTTCCCATGCCTATTTCCTACCCTATATCATTCTTCATCTTAACCTTTAGATTACTCGAATGAGGAAATTGAGCATTCACATATGTCTCGTTCATGGATTTGAATGTATATGTGTGGTTTTGTCACCTTCATTGGTGTAAGATTATTGGAAGAGGTTATTTAGTCCTATCTTTAGCTTATTCGAGTTAGGGAGTGAACAATCACAAGTGTCGCGGTCATGGATTTGGGCGTGCATTTGTGGTTTTGTCGCCTTTTCTGTATTATTGGTATCGATAGAGATTAAAAAGAATGACCACCTTTAAGCCTTCATCATTTTAACCCAATTTACCTTTTTAATTTTGTTACTCCTAGACTTTAGTAGTGGAGATGTGTATCCTTGCCAAACTTATGATAGAATACTAATCACGACCTAGCAACTGAGCGAATTATTAAATGTTTCCACATATATTAGTTGAGTGATTTGAGTATTTTCATTTTTCTTTTTTGTGAGGTGTTTGGTTGTTTACTTTTGATTGAGTAAGAAACTTTAAAATATTATTCCTAAGCTCTTGTTTGGGATATGTTTTCATAAGTAAAATCTAAGGTCTACTTGAGGACAAATATAATTCAAATTGAGGGATATTTGATGACATCAAATAAGGACTAAATATATGCATCATTTATCTCACTTATATTGCTTCTTTATGTTATTTATGTAAGAATTGATACTTAATTGCTTACTTTTGTTAATTATAGTAAATAACAGAGCAATTAATAAAAGTTAAGGAAATGGACGTGATTTGGAGCTAAAATGAAAAAATCAAGCTAAGTCCACTTTGTAGAGGTTCAATACATCGTATTTATCATATGGAATACGATGTATCTAGTTCAAGATTTCATCAAATCCACAAGTAGCGAAGGGCACCAATACAGCGTATCCAATATGGCCAATACGCCGTATCCATAGGTGGTTCGTACAAATTCTAGAATATTTTAATCATGAGGCCTACAATATTATTGCCCGATTACCTGATACGCCGTATTGAGGGATTTCAATACGCCGTATCTACCTAAAATCAGAGACTATATAAAGAAAATCCTTATTAAGAATTCTACACAACTTTATACAACAAGAATCGGTTCCCAGACGATTTTAGAAGGCAAGAAGGTTCTTCAAACTCAATCATTGATTAGGATAAATCTTTGTAACCTAGTTTTATCATATAATAATTTGGTTAGCGTATCGTATTTACTATGTTTTTTATACAATTTATGTCGTGATTACGTTATCTTGCTTTGTTACTGAGATTATGGGCTAACACCCTTAGGTGTTAGCTAATTTTATAAAGATTATGTATTTTATATATGTTTTACATCGATTACTAGTTTACCTCATTGGATATTATTTATGTTTATCGCGTATGCTCGTTTATTTACTTGTTCTTGGTTATCTTGTAACTAGATCTAGGGATTCTGCTTAAATCTATAACTTAACTACGACATATAGTGGTTATTGAATTATAAACTTTAGATCCGAATCATGATAATTGAATGTAGGATACCAACTACATTCGTCCTAGCTTAGGAGCACAAGTCGGAAAGATTATCTAACTAGGTTCTTTTAGTAAAACTCGTTAGAAGTTTAGCTCGCATTTATATCACCTTATATAGATTATAAATAATAGTTGAAGTACTTTATACGGGCTTCGTTAATGGTGACAACATTAACCCTCGTAAGAGCCTCAGATTAAGGGAGAAGACCCACCTTGTTTACATTAGCAAATCACCAACGAGGGACGATACCTAACTAGAATCATTGCACTAGTAAATCATATTAATAGTACTTAATTGGAATAGACTTGTCTAGCACGTTCTTCCTATCTTGATTTACTGCATTTTTACTTCTATCGTTTGTCTTGTTATATTTAGTTTATTTAATTGCTTTATTAGTTTAATTAAAAAACAAAACTCGTGCTAGTCTGTCATGCTAAACCCCTTTTTTGCATTATTTTAAGTTATTAGATAGTTAGAATACCTTTAGGATTAGTATATTAATAGTTCACTCCTGACGAATGACTCGTACTTACCCCACTAGCTACATTGATACTGCTTGTTAGTGTAAGTCTATAGGTTAGTTCAGTAAAATATAAATTATAAAACTTGGACATAAAATGTATAGACCTATAAATACACATCACAAACCATACTCGCTTGCCCAAAGACCACCAAGATGTAAAAAATCTATAGACTTTGACATAAAGAAAGTCTTTGAAAACTTTAACAAAACATCTTTTAATGCCTAAACCTACCTCTTAAAATTGAGAGAAGGGAGGTAAACATCTTCAAAGAAAGAAAAACACTTGGAAAGTTAAAAGAAATTTTTCTTTGAAGTCTGAAAACTTGGTGTGATTCACAAACAAATTAGGTTACCCTTTTTTATAGGCAAAAAAGTGAGGGCCCAATTAACACATGTCCAACTTTCATTTGGTCAAAACACTACCTAAGGAAGGCATGTGAAATGCACGAAGTAAGGGATGTGCACACGAGAAGTTAATAAGACAAAATGGCTAAACTAATAGTCGAAAACAAGAATCAAGAAAAATCTCAAACAATTAAATGAGGAAAATTTTGAAATGACATAAAGAGAGACTATCGACGACTCAAGGAACTGTCACAAACCCCCAGACTGCACAACATTAAATATGTAGCAGGCATGGGGACAAAAAACTCTCCAACTACTTAATAAATGTAGTTTTGAGCATGGGTACTCGCAATCAAAAGTAGCACAAACATTAAATCAGTAGCAGGTCGGGAAAAAATATTCTCCAAATATTTAACCCTTGCCATCATTTGTATGGGAAATCGCACTGCATATACACTAAATGCACTCTGAATCCTAGAAAGCGTTATATCTAGACTTTAAAAACAACCCAGGCTTAAACATAAATCCATCGCCATATCTTACAAAGATCCATGTACTAATAAAATGAGGGGGACTTGATAGTGTATGGTAGTTCTATCCCAAATGGCTAGAGCCCATACACTCGAAACGGGCCTAAGGCATACCTATAACCGACACACTCCGCCTAGGAAGCGAGTTCCCAGGTTTAATGATAGACAACCAATCATGGATAATGCATCCAGGGAAAGGCCAAACTAGGATCTTATCCCAAAAAGGCCGTTACACCAAACAACACGTATCACTACCTCGTCGACTTAGAGCTAATGCTCCGAACATCTCGTTGATACGTGCATCAAACATCCTATGCACCAAACAGAGCCAAGAATATCACGCCACGTGTCATTCTTGTCTCCTTCCTTGGATACGCACAACGTGGACTCTCCTGAACCATTAGATTGCATTCATAGATGGCACAAAACCATTGCATCTCTATAAATTAAAGTCCATTTCCATGAAATGGACCTACTCGAATTGACTGAGAAGCTAATCAATCTTCACACACACACACACACATACTCTCTCTCTCTCTCTCTCTCTCTCTCTCTCTCTCTCTCTCTCTCTCTCTCTCTCTCTCTCTCTCTCTCTCTCTCTCTATAGTCATTGCGTGAGTGTTACCCCAGTCATAACTTAGGGTCGTTATCGAACGTGTGAAACCAAACATACTATTATCATCACCCCATACGTACCATACGTAAACAATATTGATCTTACTACTAACACTTAAATATTACTAACTTAAGTTACAAAGTAAGTCATCGTATATTCACACAAGTTACAAATTACTAGTAATTGCATATATAAATTTTAAGGTTTAATGAATGCGGAAAGTTTGGCATAAGTTATGAATTAATTAGATAAAATACAATTTTTAAAAGATTAATACATAAGAACCACTTCAAAATACTTTTAAATCCATTGAGTGATTGTTGATTAATGTAAATTTATACCATTATACTGTTAAATGACTAGGTTGGCCCAAACCTAATTATGGTTTGGGTCTATTAGGGTTAGGGTATGTATTACTTGTTTATTAAGCTATGTGTTTATAATAAATATATAGACAATCTTGATTATGTAGTCACACAAAAACACAATTGAATATTATTACTCTTTTGCTATTTTACATGGTATCGAAGCTTTAGGTTCAACCCAACACAAAATAGTTGTTCTTCGGTCACCGGCCACTCGTCGATGATTAAGAGGGATCCCAATTTATTTACTTTTTTTCATTTTATATTTTTGTTTTATTAGTCTTTTTATGTAATCCAAATCATAAACCCTAGAACACAGAAAAATCTAGCCTTCATAACACATCCCATATTATGTTGATATGGTCATCTATCAACAAAATTTGTCTCTTCAACATTACTATATGTTTTATCATCAGAGATCATTGTCGTTTTTCGAAAATAGTTGGTCGCAAAATTACCGCTCTTACCTAAAAGTAAAGCAAGTAACGACGTAAAAAAAATGTCACACAAAGGAGGAAGCTGGAAGCGATAGCTGTCAAATACAATTATCCCTCTATTCAAAAAAACAACAAAGAATATGATAGAAGAAAAGAAGAAAAAGAAGAAGCGGCTTTTAACATATATTCCAGTTTGTTCATTCGTAAGCCTCTCGTTCAAATTGCGGAGGAGTGTTAGATGATTAGGTTCGCCCAAACCTAATTGTGGGTTTGGGTCCACTAGGGTTATGGTTTGTATTTATTAAGCTATGTGTTTATTATAAATACATAGGCAATCTTGATTATGTAATCACACAAAAACACAATTCAATATTATTACCTTTTTGCTTTTTTACATATACATCAAATGATACGGGAAAGCCTTCAATATTTTTTATTTAAAGGAAACCTATCGACCTGCTGGTGTCGTCCCCCACTGTCATATCCACGATGCCATGACCAACATGTAGCGGTTGGGGTAAATAACACCATGGTTAAATGGACATACATGGCCATGGAGATGGGATAGATCTCTGATACGTAGTTGATTAAACATTTGGTTTTATCCGAACTTTTGGTTTCTAAGAGACAAGTTGCTTAAGATTGTATTCTATCAATGAACTATCAATCCCAAACCGTGAATAGAGTGCCTGCACGAATCAACAATTTATAACTAGTTTAGCTAAGCACGCTTTCACGTGTTGATTTTTGGTGAAATACGACACATTCTTAGGGTTTGGAGTACCTGAGCATGAATGGTGTAATGTGTGTTTTGTCCCATGTTTGAAAGACTATAATTTATAATCTCAGCACCACCTTGCTCTATAATACTTAGAACTCGTAAAAGCTCGATTCTCTTGTTACTTGCCTTAATGATTAGGTTCACCTCGAGGTTTGAATCCATTTCACTCACTAGAACGACATGTAAGTTGATTTCATTGCTCATCACACCTCTTAGCTCGTTTTCTATCTCTTTTTTTCTAGCTGTCAATTGCTCCACCATTTCTTTCCATTGTTTTATCGAATCAGTAGCTTTTTCCAATAAACCAAGCAATGGCATCCTTTCCTGTATCATATATATCCAACATAAAATTAAACACATATGATTTAAGTAACTATACTACATACTTCGAGTAATGTTTATGCCACTACCAGCTAGCTTAAGTTTATCTGGTTTTTAACACATAGTATACTACAACTCGAACGCTAGCTAACTGTGCATGTGCAATTTCCTACACACAAAATATTATTTACGTGTAGATTGTGTATATTAAATTGTTATATATTACAGAAAAATCTTGAAGAATATGTTCTTGGATTTTGTTTGATATATGGATCAAAATCAAGATAAAAATAATGTACGTACGTAGGACTGAAGACAAAGGAGGGAGGCAAGCTTGGAGTAGAGATTCTTCATTTGATCCCGGCGTTGTTTTTCCATGGCGGCAGGTGGCCGGTGAGAAGATGAACCTGAAGGGCGTTTCATGTTTCAGGTTAAGATGAGTTTAGCTATAACGATCAGTTTAGTATATCAGCCTCTTGCGGTCTTATATATGCATGCATGCAGTCAAACGAATGGGTTGAATAAGTATTAATTAATGGAAATATTCTGCGCGTTGCTGCGGAGCTTTCTTGGAATCTTGGTTATATTGCTAGATCATGGAATTGAGAACTATCAATAAATATTAGTAATACATGGTAGTGATCGTAATATTTTTATTACAATATATATTAAACTTCTAACATTTTATATAAATCGTACGTATGTCAAAAATCATATCAATAGTGGGCTTGTTTTGTTTGTAATTCAAAGGTCTTTTCATCGGTATATCTTTGTTAAAGAAATGTGTAAATATTTGTTAAATATTTGATAATAAAGTTTCTTAAAAATCGTAAATAGCAAAAAGTTGTTTCTATAGTTTTCTTTATTAAATCCGTGTAAGAATTAAAAAATTCTTAGGCAGTTTTTAAAGATATTTTTATAAGTTAAGGGTGTATTTTGAATTTTTTAAAAAAAAATTATATATATATATTAAATTTTAAACTTTTTATAAAATCGTACGTATGTCGGCTCGTTTTGTTTGTAATCTAGATACGTTTTCGATGGTATATTTTTTTTTTATTAAAATCGTCAAGTATTTGTTGTATATTTGATAAATAAAGTTTGTTATATAAAAAATTCGTAAATATTACAAATTTTAAGATAATTTTTGCAACCTGAAACATAGTTTGAGGGGCTGGTGCTTAATTTTTGTTGCCCGCTAAATTTCAATTGTCAAACGATGTTGACAAACGATATTTTTGCCGTCAAGTCTATTTTCCCTAAATGATATGGAGTATATATATAATAATAATACAACGTCAAAAAACAGTCGTTGTCGGAGAATTCTATCACGATACTAGCTAACTCAGCTCACGCTTGACTGTTACAACCGACTTGAATAATCAATCCCCACGTGGAACAAAATTATAGTATAAAAATATAAATAGAGAAAACGTCCAAAACCGCATAATAAAACACTAGCAACATAACCATTCGATGCGGCTATAATAAAATTTGTGTCGATCAATATCTTTTAAAGCTATGTTTTTCATTACAATAATTTTATAGATGGTGAAAATTTTATATTTGAGAAACTTTAATCATGATGATTATTTAAGTTGCACATGCTAGTGTTTTAAGTTGAGTGGGTTTTTCTTTATGCGGGTGTTTAGTTACTTGGGTTATTAGATTTTAACAATAACAGGTTAGTACTTTGACTAGATTGTATCATATGATAAAATAGTTGTTTCTTTTAGTGAGGATTATTTAAAAAGAGTATTAATTGTATGTAATGAATAAAGTTATTTGTGCTTAAAATAATTGAAATGCTTAAAATGTATTTATGAAAATATTAAAAGTTAATTAGGAAGAAAGTACTAATATCCAATATAGGTTGTATAGATGTTTAATCTATCCTCCATATAATCCACTTTCTCTTCAAATATGTAACAAGACAATATTTAATGTATTGAGCACTGACTGTCATGTCTAACTGCTATGTTTAAGTGTATGTTTAATCCTATGTGGTAGAATTCTGTTAGTAACACAACAGAGAGACCTATTTTTTCACAAAACAATTAATTATTGTCATGCTGATTTAGGCATAAATTTAGTCATACTTTTAGGCATCTCAATCATTTTTCTAATGTTGTTTTAAAGATTACAAATTAATATGCAATATGTACAATTGATTGATGATATATATAATACATTAAACAATAACTAGCCGGGTATCCGCGCATTGCGGCGGCGGGTACCCGTGTGATTATATTTTTCGGTGAGAATCTTTTTCGAAGTATTTATTTTTCGGTGGCACGATTTTCAGCTGCATAATCCGTCTAGATTGGATTAATGATAGAGCGTGGTTTTATATGGTATATGTGCGGGTGTGTAATGCTTAATTTTAGGTTAGAAATAGGATATTCAAACTATGATGAACTCAACAAATTACAAAAGTAAGCAACTTGCAAATGAAGAATTCTCAAGCGAAATAAATTATTCAGTGCGTTAACTTCTTCATAACATGCAATGTAATAATCTTTTCTTTTATTAAAGTAACAATAATCTTTTCAATTATACTATTGGCAAACGGAGTAATCGATCATCAATTCGCAATTAATTCTATTAACCAAATTGTTGCAATTAATTCTATTAACCAAACTGTTGCAATTAATTCCTTTCGGTTACTTAATTTTTAGGTTTGAAATTAGGCTCGGATTATGGGTGTGTTTTTATATGAGACATGTGCAGGTGTGTAATGCTTAATTTTAGGTTCGGTTTTAAGATCGGAGTTAGGAATAGGATATTCACCCATTATATAGTAGTATAGATTCTACAATACATGACTATTTAAAACATTCATTAATTTAAGTTTAATGTCAAAGTTTTTGTTTGAATATTGATTACGTATGTATATCACATTACATAGATTAGATCTCCTTGCTTATACAAGCACATTATTCAGATAATGGCCTATAACCATGGACGTGCCCAAAGCCCCCATGTTCTCATCCTTTGCCCTAATTCTAACCTATATATACCATATGAAATAGGGAATTAGGGTAGGTTCTAATAAGCTCTTCCAACAGAGCGCACATACCTTTACTTAACAACCTCTATAGGCTCCTCCTCCACCAAACCCTTCTCTTCACCTTCTCCTACGAGGTAAGGTAGAGGTACCACATAAACCCTTCTCTTCCCCATCTACTACGAGGTAAGATGAAGGTACTTGGTCGATGTTAGTGTTACCCCGACTACGAGAATATCATCCTTCTCACAGGTTCTTACCGTTCAATATGGGAAATCGAGCATCCTGCCACCACAACCCGACTTATACCCATTTCACTCATGATACGTGAACATGGCACCATCTGTGGGACATGGCACAAACAAGCTCATTTCGCTCTTCCTCGTCTTGATCTATTAACGATGATACTCCACTTTTTTAGGTTCTAAAATCTCATCTTTTGTGATTTTATGGACATGTTTATCATAAAAAATGTATCATTTAAAATAGTTTTATTATTCACTCATGACGATATTTCTTGTTATTAGAATATCTTGTCATCAGTTGATTATAATAATAGATCTACTGCAATAAATCATGTCCTATACTAAACAAAAAGGGTTAGTTAAATATGACCTGGGAACATGGCCTAGCTCTCTAGCCTTACTTCCTTGCTCTCAATCATTTCTTCATGACCTTGCTTCATAGCCTGGGAGCATGGCCTTGCTCCCCACCCTTACCTTCTAGCAAAGCTTCATGACCTTGTTTCACGTCTAGACACGACCTGAATGTGGCCTGGTACTACCCGGCCTGGCCTGGACACGGCCTGAACGCGACCTGAATGTGGCCTGGTATGACCTGACCTGGCCTAAACGTGGCCTGACAAGGCCTGAACATGGCCTAGTACGGCCTGAACGTGGCTTGGCACGTGATGTGCCGGATTGCAACACACTAGTTTTACAATCCTCCTAGGCTGAGTACCTAATCGTTGTCGTGTTGTATATAGCAAATTTGATGAATCTGGTAAAGGAGTCATCATTTGTCTATATGTTGATAACATGTTGATCTTTGGCACTGACCAAAATCAGGTTGACCTGACAAACGAATTTTTGTCATCAAGTTCTCCATGAAGGACATGGAGTAGGCTGATGTTATCCTTGGTATAAGGATTAAACATGAAAGTAAAAGAATTTCCATTTCTCAGTCTCATTATATTGAGAAGGTGTTAAGGAAATTCAATTACTTTGATTATACTCCAGTGAGTACACCTATGGATACTTGTGAGAAGTTGATGCCTAATAATGGCAAGGTTGTATCTCAACTTGAGTATTCTAGGGTAATTGGCTGCCTGATGTATGCCATGACTTGTACAAGACCTGATATTCCTTTTGCAGTGGGTAAACTGAGCAGGTATACTAGCAATCCTATTGCTCATCATTGGCAAGCAGTTCAGAGGGTACTGAAGTATTTGAAGAGAACTATGGATTATAGTCTCTCATATACTGGTTTCCTTCAGTGTTAGAAGGATACACTGATGAAAGTTGGATCAGTAACACTAAAGACAATTCGTCTACCAGTGGCTGGGTATTCCTACTTGGTGGAGGTGCAATTTCTTGGGAATCCAAGAAGCAAACTTGCATCACCAGTTCAACAATGGAATCTGAATTTGTGACATTAGCAGCTTCTGGTAAAGAAGCTGAATGGTTGAAAAACTTGCTTCTTGAGATTCCATTGTGGCCTAAACCTATAGCACCTATTTCTATCCATTGTGATAGTGCAACTACATTGGCAAAGGCTTATAGCCAGATGTACAATGGGAAGTCTAGACACATAGGTGTCAAACATAGCATGATTCGTGAGCTTATCATGAATGGGGTGGTATCTATAGAGTTTGTTAGATCTCAACACAATTTAGCTGATCACTTGACGAAGGGATTAGCTAGAGACTTGGTTATAAAGTCTGCTAAAGGGATGGGTTTAAGTCCAACTTAGTCACTAAATGCTAAAACACCCAACTCCCTCCTAAGGAAACTTGGCAGCTGAGTTCAATGTGGAAAGCTGAACATTCAGTCGACTGGAGCACATGTTTATTTTACATCCCAAGGTTGTGCTCAGAACCTGCTGAAAGGAGGATGAAGTCTTTACTTCTTAATGGTTAATTTCTTTGAAAAAGTGCTTGGCAGGAGCATGAATAAAAAGGAACCACCTATGTGAATGTTGAAGTTTTGCCGCTTCAGGGAGCTTTGGAATTTTGGCTTTTACAACATTTATGAATTTGGATATGGACACATGACTTGTATAGTGTGTCAGGAGCGTTTAAGTGTTTGAAAACTTGTGTGTATTTTATCTTCAAGTATTCAAATGGGTTGAAGGGTTCAATTCTTAGAACACCCTGATTCTCGAATATTTAAACGTGTAATGTACTAAGATGGAAATTCAATCCTCAGGATATTTTCGTTTATGCAGATGTTTTGTTTGATGTTTGTTTTTCATGCAAAGGAAGTGAACTAAATTTAGGGAGGATTGTTAGAAAATTTAGTGCACTTGTGGGATTAGTTCACACCTGGTTTTGGGTAAGGAGGTACGGAGTGTACACCCATGAGGTCCCTGAACACCCTGACTCAATAGTGGTTAGTACTGCTAGTATATTGGTTACTACTGTTAGTGTAGTAACTGATGGTTCCTACTGGTAGTGTATTGGTTTCTGCTGGTAGTGTATTGGTTACTACTGCTAGTTTAGTAACTGATGGTTCCTACTGGTAGTGTATTGGTTCCTGCTGCTATTGTAATGGTTCCTACTGGTAGTGTTGCATTGATTAATTTGTAACAGCTTTGACTCATTCAAGTGGCTGTTATGACTGCTTTATGACCACGTTTAATTGGTCATGTAACCACTATTCGTATGATAATGGAGGTTTATTATGGGTGATTAATTGGCCGTTAATCACTCATAAATTCCATTGACTAGGGTTGAGTATTTTCTACTATATATAGAGATCGACATCATCAGCATGAAGATACAGAACAAAACCAGGAGAAACAAACAGAAAGCTGAAACACTTAGATGCGCAAGGGTTATTGATTGTGCCTAATTCAATAACTAACATTTGGTCTTATCCCAAGTAGATATTCGTGTAACCCAGGCATAGGGTCGAATAGTTTACTTTGGAAAGTGATCACACGATTCCAAGTGATATCCGGTAACCTGATTTGATATAGCATTGCTACTGATTACCTTACCCTGTTTTGGGGGAATTACCACCAACATATTACACTTGCTTCATTTTCAATCCGTGATGCATTTTTCATATGTAATGTCAACAACATGGTCTTCAATTTTTTCATAGTTTTAAGTTTTATTTTTATTATTTCCTATGATTTGTTTAATTGATTGATTATCAGTTTTGATCTTGAAGTGAATTGGAGTTGCTAAACAAATCCAGTAGATACATGTATATTTTGAAGAAGGTCTTCTCTTTTGATAAGGTGATCTCATTTTTTGGGTCGGCTTTAGTTAATTTGTGCTGATTAGAATCCCACTGCTCCAAGGATAACGTAAAATTTAACACTAAACTATTCTTTTTAAAAATACATATAGTGATCAAAGTTGCAAGAAAATTTATAAAAGCCAAGGTACTAACCACTGCTGAACTGTTATAATATATATTTAGAATTATGCTTTTGAACAATGGCATCAAGTAAACAATTGAATTATGCTTTCTAACTGCTATAATATATATTTAGATTATTACCTCTAGATACTACTTATTCATAATCTCTTGAGACTTGATATATGTACCCTCATTAGTTGTTTTAGGAGAAAGAAATAGCGAGTGATGGAAGGCTTCCGTGTTGTTGAAGAAACCATAATGCTAAGGTACCTTTCATCATACGAGCTTCTGATATAAACTTTCTTTTGTGCATCCAACCATGTTGATAGTATGAAAAAAATTAAAAATACATACACGGAATGTTGTTTCATCATAATTAGTTGTTTCAGGAGAAAGAAATAGCGAGTGATGGAAGTTTTCCGTGTTGTTGAAGAAACCATAATGCTAAGGTACCTTTCATCATACGAGCCTCTCAGGCCCGGATTTGGGCATGTGCGGGGTGGTCGGCCTCACAGGGCCTCATTTTTCCAGGGGCCCCAACGTTGAAAAAGTCGATATTAGTATGCATTCATTTTCAGATGATTTTATGCAAATAACAGGTCTTTTATGATGGGTAATATGGGCTTTAAATGATATGAACTTGCTATCAAAGTCATACTGAAAATTAAAGATTCTGTTTGTTTATTAATGAAGTTTGCATGCATGATGGGGAAGATGACCCAAGTGGCTTGTAAAATGATAGGTATATGGGACCACCTAACTATTTTATCTTATGACCCCAATATTAAGTATTAAGTTTTAATTTAGTTCCTTTGACTTTTACATATTATATACTAGTTATAATACCCGTGCACGCACGGGGTTTTGACAAAAAAATTATTCTGTATTAATACTGAATATTGTGTCTTTAAAGGTAATTGCATATAATTATATAGTTATAAATTTCGTGCACGCAGGAAGTTTACACATAAATCAAATTTAATTTAACATTTTAGTTCAGTATATACACATATAAGAATTTGCCCATTAAAATTGTGATATAAGTACAACTAATAATTATGCACGAGTTTTTCATTATGCATTAATATCCATTAGAATTTTGTAAAATATTTGTAAAAATTTCTGTTAGGTAACTCAAGATTTAATTTTATTTAGCTGACAAAAATGTTGATGTTGTTATTTAAATTTCACTACTGGTATTATGTTGTACACATGATGCAAGTTTAATAGCACATAATGAGCGTTGATAAAGTTAAAGTATACTCTTTAAAGTTTTTAAAAATGTTTTTCTAGATATCCTTATATAAATAAATAAGAATTACATGAGTCATTGTTATAAGAACAATCGCGTATATTTATTTTTATATTAATGTAACCCGTGCTTACAATTTGATAATTATATTCCCGTTTTCAGTAATTTAGCTGTATTTAAAATGTAAACTCGTGTCCACATAGGTTAAACTTTTAAAAATAAAATAAATGAGTCCTTATTGAACGTATATAGTAAAATAATTGATACTTATAATCTTATGCAAATTTATGTGTTGTTATTTTAAAACAACATATACATTATATTTTTTAAAATATAAAGTATAAATGATATAAAGTATAAGGGGGTATTTGTTTATAATCCAAAGTTGTTAAAAAAATATGGAGGCTTAAAATATTACACTTAACTCTATATAATTTTTAAAAATTCAACCACTAAATTTTTATTAATTACCTCATCTTTTTTTAAGTTTTTGTTTTCACAAATTTGACACCTATATTTTTATGTGTTTTTTTTATCAACCAAATTTCTCCACCAAATTTATTAAAGTTTGACCAAAATCAATTTAATTTTAACTTTTATTTACCAATCACATCACACGATTTTACTTACGTGGCGAAATCGAGCTCTTCTATTGGCCCAATTGTTTTTTCAATAAGAATGAATTGACAAAATCACTCCGAAATAATGTAATTCCTTTATTATATAAAAAATTTAATACTCTGGTTTACAATACTTGATCGCAAGGCTAAATAAGAGCTATATTTTACAAATACTTTATTTTATAAATTTTGTAAAATACACAAGTAGTTGAAGGCATATTAATATTTTCTAAAATCAAATAAGCTTTGGCCATTCTTACAAAAGATTTTTTTAAGAATTTAGGGCCATTATCGATATTTTGCACGGGGCCTCTCAAAACAACGAGACGGCCCTGCCTCTGATATAAACTTTCTTTCATGCATCCAGCCATGTTGATAGTATGAAAAAAAAAAAAAATACATACACGGAATATTGTTTCATCATCATAATGTATGGTGTATTCCAATCTATGATGTAGATATAGATATTTAGCCGTTTGACTTTAAAAATTAAACCTTTCATGATTTTAAAGATTATAACAATGACATGAATGGGCCTATTTTTGGTTTTGTTATATGACTTATATCTCAAACGGATCACATATAAGAAATAGAAAAGAAATAGCTCCAAAGTGTACTTTTGATTCATTCAACTTTCTAATACTTCTATTATAATATGTTGAATTATTGCTGTAATGATATACTGCATATGTATATATTTTGTGGACATATCGTTGTAATTGACGAATTCATTATCCATAACATTAACAAATGGAAAAAACTGATATGTTTTTTACTGTTACATATTTAGCTGAATAACTAAGTTACTAAGGGCGTGTATGGGATTCTAGCAGAGATCGGCACGCACAGTTGGCGTGTAATTAGTGTGCTTGGGCCACTAATATTGATACACTATCATGTACTTGTTGAGTTTATGATATATAAAATACAATAAAACATAAAGACATCAAGAGTACACAGCGGAAGACTTAAAATCATAACAAATAAATTAATTAACAGAAAGTATGCGTAACGTACCTCTTGCAAATGTCAAATCCCTCGAGCAAAGCAAAACAACCCTCGAGCAAAGCAAAACAAAGAAGTACTTATTGGTGTAAGAATAATGTCTTACAACCACGTTCTTGTACACACGAATTAACCAAACGAATCAAGCGATTGCTAGATCTAACACAAGTCCTCGTTTAAGAAAAACGAAACCAAACTCCCTTACAAGTGGGGTGTTCGGCCGAATATTGGACTAGAGAGAGGAGAGGAGAGATCTAGGGTTAATTCAATGCACAAGTGTATGAAACCCTAGAACCTAACCCTCCTTATATACTAGTAGGTAAACTTAGGGAACAAGTTAGGGAATTAGGCCTTGGAGAGGCCCTATGGCCGGCCATGTACACAAGCCCAAAGCCAAACCCATAACTTTCCAAGTTTTCCATTTCTAGTCCTTCTCTTTTCCATTTAACGGTCGTTAGTCATTTTTCCGTTAAATACTTAACGATCGTTAACCGGACTTAATGTGTAATAATTAATCGTAAACATAAACATTAATTATTAACTTTAATTCTCATTCGCTAATGTGTGCAATCCCGTGGTCACGAGTTCGAATCCGGACATTCACATATTTGTAAATATATACATTTCCAACAGCTCCCACTTGGATATGTTTACAAAACGTGAAATGACATTGGTTAGCGTCTAGCAACACGCCAATGCACCCGGTACAACTCGTGTATGGTTTTCTGGAGAAAAACCAAGTTTGATGATTCATCATCATATCCATCCTTTTATTTCTAATACCATGTTAATAAGAATATGGATCTTACTCATTTCTTAATTAACTATTCTGTTTCTCGCTTTATATGATTGAGTAAGATTACCAATTCTTCTGAACAGAAGACCTTGGGTATGGCCATACAAACATCTTAACAATCCTACGAGGGGCCCAGTAGTATTATACTTCAAAATAAATTTGAATGAAACAAATCCCATTTTGACTACAAGCAGGATTCATAAATTTCGCAACACTTTTGAAAACAACCCTTATAACTACCAGTTACGTGTAGCGTTAGATTGCATCACAAAAATGCACTACATCCATGACATATCTCTTGTATCTCAAGTCAGAGGATAAATATCCATGATATACTTAATGACTAAGATCCATAAAGTATCATCATGTGGGTGGGATAAGTCCTACATTCAAATCATTGAATATCATCTGAAATTAGTCATGCTACGCATCAATATACTTTCAAGTATATTCTAACTAATACTCAGATTTGCCTTAATTCAATACCATTCCTATGTTATTGATCGACAACAGACTATTTAGAATAACTTAAGTTATTCAAGGATTTAAACATGCAAATACAGGATAACATTATAATAAATGAATAATAAACGTAACAAAATACTTTATTTCATTTCAATAATAATGTTTACAATATCCTTTATCCAAATACTAAATAGATCAATGCATGATAATTCTTAGTTAATGAATTTTGCTTCAAGTCATGATAATCATACTTGTTGACAAGGCATAATTTCAACTAACTTTGATCTATAGGAATTTTGAGAATACTTATTTCAAGAATTCAATAAGTGAATTTCTTGTATATGTTTACACATATCTTGATATTGTCATATCATTCCATAAGGTGCGTGATAACCTGAACCACCCTTTTATGACAATCATCTTTCAAAACTTTAAAGTTTTAAAGTATTCTTTATTCTTTAATGTATAATGCAACTATGCTCTTAGTTGAGCATAACTAGTCAACATGGTCATCATCAAGGATACCATGACTAGAATTGAGTGTCATCTCAATTATACTAGCATCATTGTGTACAACAATATGCTTTTTAAACATCCGTAAACTTTGAACATTTATAGTGTAATGTTGGTGCCTACCAAAACTCAAGTTTGTTGGCAATGACAATTATGAAACAATTGCCATATTTTCATCCATAGAATCTAGGAGCATCTCCAGACTGTGGAATGTGATTCTAAATCCAAACATATTCCTTTTAAAATATTTATTACACTAACAACTTTCAATGTTGTCAAATCATCTTGTAATCAAGCATGACACAACAATCTTACAACATGATGTACATGATGAATCTTCAAGTTAGACTTTAAGATCTCATTATATATCCATCATGTTCTATTAGACTCATTTATTTTACCGCATATGTTTATAAACATATATTCCAAGGTTGTATATATTATTTCCAAATCTTACAAACAAAGTTTCATTCCCAATTAAAACTTAATTTAGGTGGAATGTAGTTGCCCATACAACATATAAGATTTAAGAAAATAATACTCCCACTAGCTTTCAGGAATACTTATGAGCTATCTTATTTTAATTTATTAAATCAAACATTGATTTAATATTAAACATAATAATCATCTCATAGATGCATGCATATATCCATTCATGGATTCTTGCAGTTTGTACATATTCAAAGATTATTTGAATTCATAAAACTACTTTGTATTACTTATCGTCCTCGCAAAAGTAATTCCACAACAAAGAGTTTTGATATTCATTGTCAAAATTTCATATCAATGAAACTAAGTATGACAATTATAATCTTTATACTTTTATTTAATGTATCTAGAAAAGAATATTCAATCATAGTTAATTGCTTAAATATGATTAATATTATTATCACTAGACATGCATTAAATATGTGTACAATATTGTCCATATAATTTCTACACAAAGATTTAAACCACTAGGGTTTCCATTCTTTGAAGAAACTTATTAAGATAAACCAAATATCTAAAGTTGATTATCTCTATGGACATCATCTCTACATTCATAGTATGGTTGATTTACCACAATACAACATTTGGTAAATTTATCATTATGATTAACAGGCTTACCATGATCCTGTAACTCATAATCCTCAGCATATTAAATATCTGAGATATCCTTACGGATCTATGAATGACAATTCCATCATTTTTGAGGTCTATCATTTACATGTTTAGCCTCATCATGATATTTGCTAGTGCATTTTAGAAGATTATGCATTTTTGTAATTCAATCTTTCAAGATCTAAACAAAACTCCCACTTGCCTTTAACAATTTAAAGATTACCTTTAAATAGTTTAGCAAGTAGAGCAACAATACATTGTTCTCTTTTGGGACATTACAGAACACATTGACAGTTCCTGACATTAGTTTGTTACAACTCACTCTACAAGTAGTTTAACAAATTCAGAACTTCATTTATAAGACTTAATGTGATTCATCACATTCCATAAACAAATGGTGTCTTATCAATCTTCTAGGTTGGAGTCTTATTGAGTATATTCAATCTATACTCAATCTACTAACCTTGATAACATTTTGGAAGAAACTATAGTTATCTTGAATCAAACATGCCAATAGATTTTGATTCTTCTAACTGAACATACCATAAAACTATGGTATTTCCTTAGAATTAATATTGAAAAATTAATCTAACAATATTTAAGATAACCATCTACTCTTTGGTTTATCCTATTTACCAACAAAGTAAAACTTAATGGTACAATAGAATTACCAAATCAGTTGCATGCATTATAACTCAAGTATTTTTGACCAAGTCAAAAGACATAACAGTTATAATCCCACTATACGTTATAAGTCATTGATCAACTCATTGACTTTATGCATATGTCTTAAAACATAGCAAGTTAACGTCTTACTTTATATTGTAAGTCTCGTATTAAAAGACTTCATGTTTGTGACTTTACAAAGAAGTCATAAACATGTATAATTAAAGTAATTATGAACACCACCTCGGGTTTCAATTAATAATTTCAAGTTAATATTTACTACATATATTTAAGTCATTCAACGAATACTTAAATTCAAAGTAGTATTAGATTACTTCATTTAATTATGTCATTCCATGAAAAATTCAACGTAAGAAACTACAAAATCATCCATGCTCGTTCTCACGACACGTGGATATTTTACCTTGGGCTATAATCTAGTTCACGTTTTCACGTAACATAAATTGTAACAACAAGTGTTTCTTAAATTATTGAATGACATAAATATTTAAAATAAAGTAGTCTTTGTTATCATCTTGACACATGTTCTTAATAGGGCAATCATACACATTTAAATGTATAATTCCTATTAGAACGTTACTCTCTTACCATGCGGTCAAGAGAATCCATTTAAATCATATTTATATGTGTTGTACCTTGCACACAATAAAGATTTCTCCCACTTGTGCATGGAACAACATCATGTAGCAGATAAACAACACGATACACGTTCGTTTATTTGATTAATATGATTTGTGTCATAGATATAACAAGTAGATGTAGAACTATATTGTTTAGTAAGGAAACGTACACGACTATCCTTAAAAACATAAGTGTCTACAATTGGAAAGTAATTATCTACATGATATTCAAGAGATAATTTTGATTACTACGCAGCAAATAAGGCTTGTAGCTCCCACTGAATTAGAAATCATTTCAACAACTTCTTATTCAGTAATGCAACACAAATGCTCCCACTAAATTTGACAACATTGTAAGTGTTGCATAACCAGTGAAAACAACTTGCTTGCCTTTTACTTTCCTACACCTTTGAAGAACCATACGTAATCATTACTAAGGTATTAAAAGGTGTATTCTACTATGAATGATGGGTTATCCATCAATGTTATTAACTCGAAAAATTGGGTATGCAATTTCTTCCTTAACAGGCCTACCATGCCCATAATGGTATGTAGCACCTTTAAAGGTTAAAGCAAAACAACTAGATAAATAATTCTAGTTTGCCTTTTACCAATTTTCGCGGTAAATAGTCTAGCTTCTAATTTAGTAACTTATATACATGTTTTCCAGTTAACCAACATTCATGTTGTTACAAAAGGATTCATTCACCAAATCAGGGTAATGAAATCTTTGTGGAAAATAAGATGTGCAATTCATTGCTATGAGTTACATTAGAATTTAGACAATTCAAATATTCCTATTATACCTTTCTCATTCATGAAAAGGAATAGGATTGAGTTTCATGCTTCTCCCATGGAAAAGAGACTTCGTTTGTCTTTTCGGTAAATTATTCTCGATCAAACATTTGTTTGAAAGCAGAATGGATCAATTTAGTGATCAAAGACTAAACCTCGTTTACGGTTAAATGTTGCATTTATACATTCAAAAGAATTACAGAATTCAATTTTAGTATTTTCGATAATTAACCTTTTCAAGAAAATTAAATACCCATGGTTCATAAACATATAACCATTTAATTTTCACTGAAAACTAGGATCCAAATTGTTATAATTTCATCATGTCAGTTGATCTGCTAGTAATGAACCTTATACAAAGTGGTAGAGCTTTTGCTCAATTGCCAATTTCAATTGCAATTCCTAGATTTATGGGATTTACATATAGCCAATATCAATCGCCATGTAAACATGTTTTATCCCATCTTATGCCTTGAGTTGCCAGTTCTCACTGCCTAACTCAATTAAGTTGTCCAACTTAAGAAACTGCAAAATCATCCACGCCCGTTCTCACGTCACGTGGACATTTTACCCTTTGATTACGATCTAAGTCACGGTCTCACGCAAATAAAAGGTAATCTTAGGTGTTTCCGTTTCGTTGGATGGCATATAACTTAAATTAAAGGGTAATAGTTTTGATGTTAAATCAAATATGTACAAAAATGTCATGCATTCATCTTTGTAGCATAGTTTTTATTAAAACATTTATATCTTGTTTTAATGTTTAAGCTTTTCATCATCAAACTTTAATTGAGGTATTGGATTCACCAATCAAGGAATTTAGTGTTAATTATCATCCATTATACCGTACTTTTGCATAAGTGTAAACACTTAGTGTTTCGGATAATTACCACCGAAGTGGCGCATGGAATTAAAACTAATTCTCCCTTAAGATGAGCTTGCATATTTAATGGCTTACTAAGTAGCTCCATTCGAACTTACAGGGGGCAGAGGACCAGGTACGCGCTAAAGCACAACCTTAGACATCCATTCAGTGTGACTGTGCGCACTCCTTTAAACCCCTTTTATTAGTTCATTCTCATGGGTGAGCCGTTCAGTCATTTGTACCAAAGTCATCAATCAATTAAACGATTATGATTACTATTCTTAAAAATACATGTTTCACCATTGTTTAGGTCAGTTTATTTTTCTTGTAAAAATACCCTTGTTACACATAACAAACAAGCAAGTATTTGAAAAAAATAAACAAATAAACAATGAATGCATAACAAATAAAAGTCATGCATATCAAATAGCCACATGCAAACGGTTTTGATAAATCTTATTAATAACCAATTCTAGATCTGTCAATATGCATATATTTAATTAAGACTTCCACCCGTTTTCATCTATGTACAAGGTGAACCACATGCATCGATTCATCGATTGCGTAAGTCAAAACTAAATATATACCACATAGCACATAATTGATTAAATAATAATTATTGAGGTCTTCCCCAATTTAAGATCTATCATAATTTAATGTATATCACTTAAAACATGAAAGACATACAATAAAAAACAGATCCATGATAAAACATGCAGATAATTATCATGGATATAAATTACACTTAACAATAATGCAATTAAAACAGAGTTACGCATATACACATAAAGTTGCATGCATCTTAGGGTTTCTAATCCAATTAAAACAATAGTTTACAAAACCCTAATTAGGGCACCAAAAAAACGCCCCCCCTCAAAATTAGGGTTTAGGTTTTGCAAACCCTAGATCTAAGCATACAAATAATAACACATTCATGTTTATTTTAATTATGTGTTTCAGTAATTAATTACTTGTTATACAAGGCTCGTGATACCACTGTTGAGTTTATGATATATAAAATACAATAAAACATAAAGACATCAAGAGTACACAGCGGAAGACTTAAAATCATAACAAATAAATTAATTAACTGAAAGTATGCGTAACGTACCTCTTGCAAATGTCAAATCCCTCGAGCAAAGCAAAACAAAGAAGTACTTATTGGTGTAAGAATAATGTCTTACAACCACGTTCTTGTACACACGAATTAACCAAACGAATCAAGCGATTGCTAGATCTAACACAAGTCCTCGTTTAAGAAAAACGAAACCAAACTCCCTTACAAGTGGGGTGTTCGGCCGAATATTGGACTAGAGAGAGGAGAGGAGAGATCTAGGGTTAATTCAATGCACAAGTGTATGAAACCCTAGAACCTAACCCTCCTTATATACTAGTAGGTAAACTTAGGGAACAAGTTAGGGAATTAGGCCTTGGAGAGGCCCTATGGCCGGCCATGTACACAAGCCCAAAGCCAAACCCATAACTTTCCAAGTTTTCCATTTCTAGTCCTTCTCTTTTCCATTTAACGGTCGTTAGTCATTTTTCCGTTAAATACTTAACGATCGTTAACCGGACTTAATGTGTAATAATTAATCGTAAACATAAACATTAATTATTAACTTTAATTCTCATTCGCTAATGTGTGCAATCCCGTGGTCACGAGTTCGAATCCGGACATTCACATATTTGTAAATATATACATTTCCAACAGTACTAAAGACAAAGACAACCACGTGAGCAAAGGCAAAAATGGAAGCAAAGGAAATTGCCATGACGAATACAAATTGTTGTGTTATTCCGACGTTAGAGTTGTAGTTCGTGAAGAATTATATGCGGTTTAGCTTGGAGTTTCAATAAAAATTGATTCTCAGCCAAGGGGTCTCATTCATTTTCATAATTTACAGAGTAGTTGATCTAGAAGGGTGCCATGGGAGTTGCAAGTTAAGCCTAAACTTGATGAATCAATCTGCTTTAGTATATTCTAACTTTACACTATTGAATGTGGTAAATGTCGTTTAATTCGTATCCACAGATTTTAGTAGTTTTTCTCTTTTATTAGAATCAAGGCAAAAAAGAGAGTTATATGTATTTTGTTATATTTGCCCGATTTGTTATTTGAAATGTTTCTCATGCTGTTTTTCTTTGACCAATGCAGCTGTATGATGTCCAGTTTCATCTATTCGTCTCCTGTGTGTTGTTCCTTAGTCTAGAGGGTTTCGCAGAACATGTATGAGGGCAGATATTAGATGGTATTTCATGCGCTTATATTGCTGAATTACTACAAGTAACCATCATATTTTTTTTCCCAGTGTTACATTGTACATGTACATTATCATTTTACATGAATATTAGATTGAGCATAATTTGTCATGGCTAATTAAAATCATAAAAAGCTCTTACATTTAACCAGTGTGCTAAAAGTTAAATCTCGGTTGTATACATGTATACAGTATATGTTTGTGTGTGTTTATTGCTTATATTAATTGGATTTAGTAATTTTGATGCATAGTGGAAGTTACATCTAGATTTGCGGCGGGTTCAAAAATTACAACGACTCAACGATTCAACACGATTGATCTCGACCTGTCAATTGAATTGGGGTTAGAGGCACTCAAGCCACTATGAGATTAAGTGCCCTGCTCCCTATTTTTAAGAGTTAATATATAAGTTTAACTTTCCTGAACAACTAAACAAGCGAAGTAACGAAAATATTTTTTTTTTTACAATCTCCTCTATAATTGTATAGTCAATTTTTCGATTGTAAACTTCAGACATTGTGTCTTAGCATATGCTGTTTATATTAGTCTATGTTACAAGTGACGAGAACCGACCGAATTGGCTACTGGATTAGTCGTTGTTTGGGATTAATATTTGTTAGATCTTATGTTGCCCCGAGGCGAACGAGAAATACTCTTTTACTAGTCATCGTTAAAACATAAATATTGTTCGATAAGAATTTCTAACTGCGGCCTTTGATAATTCAAACGTAGTTATGTATTAAAGAGATTGTTTTTTTTTTAAATAAGAGGTGATATATGTGCTTATTACAATTACAAACAATATAATACGGCAACAACAAGTATGGTATATGACAACAACTTAACTTGATTGTTTAAAACAATAAGTTTGAGTATACGATGAAATACGCAAAATTAAATGGCTTTGATGGTCTTATAACATGGATTTTGATAAACCTGCTCCATGGACAAAAATTGTCATTGACGTCATTACTATCGTATTGTGCAACGTTTAATTATGTAAACACTAATATAAAAGATTTGGAGCTTAAAGATAATTATAATAATTATAAGATATTTGGATAAAAAAATCACAAAAATACAAATAATATGAATAAATAGAAGTAAATTCTTGAAAGTATACAAAATTTAAAAACCCGCGCGTACGCGGGTATTATAACTAGTTATAAATATATAGGCAATCTTGATTATGTAGTCACACAAAAACAGAATTCAATATTATTACCTTTTTGCTATTTTATAGATACATCAAATGATACGGGAAAGCCTTCAATATCTTTGAATTAAAAGGGAAACCGGCCCGCTGGTGTCGTCCCCCACTGTCATATCCCTGATGCCATGACCAACATGTAGCGCTTGGGGTAAATAACAGCATGGTTAAATGGAGATGGGATAGATCCCTGATACGTAGTTGATTAAACATTTGGTTTTATCCGAACTTTTGGTTTCTAAGAGACAAGTTGCTTAAGATTGTATTCTATCAATGAACTATCAATCCCAAACCGTGAATAGAGTGCCTGCACGAATCAACAATTTATAACTAGTTTAGCTAAGCACGCTTTCACGTGTTAATTTTTGGTGAAATACGACACATTCTTAGGGTTTGGAGTACCTGAGCATGAATGGTGTAATGTGTGTTTTGTCCCATGTTTGAAAGACTATAATTTATAATCTCAGCACCACCTTGCTCTATAATACTTAGAACTCGTAAAAGCTCGATTCTCTTGTTACTTGCCTTAATGATTAGGTTCACCTCGAGGTTTGAATCCATTTCACTCACTTGAACGACATGTAAGTTGATTTCATTGCTCATCACACCTCTTAGCTCGTTTTCTAGCTCTTTTTTTCTAGCTGTCAATTGCTCCACCATTTCTTTCCATTGTTTTATCGAATCAGTAGCTTTTTCCAATAAACCAAGCAATGGCATCCTTTCCTGTATCATATATATCCAACATAAAATTAAACACATATGATTTAAGTAACTATACTACGTACTTCGAGTAATGTTTATGCCACTACCAGCTAGCTTAAGTTTATCTGGTTTTTAACACATAGTATACTACAACTCGAACGCTAGCTAACTGTGCATGTGCAATTTCCTACACTCAAAATATTATTTACGTGTAGATTGTGTATATTAAATTGTTATATATTACAGAAAAATCTTGAAGAATATGTTGTTGGATTTTGTTTGATATATGGATCAAAATCAAGATAAAAATAATGTACGTACGTAGGACTGAAGACAAAGGAGGGAGGCAAGCTTGGAGTAGAGATTCTTCATTTGATCCCGGCGTTGTTTTTCCATGGCGGCAGGTGGCCGGTGAGAAGATGAACCTGAAGGGCGTTTCATGTTTCAGGTTAAGATGAGTTTAGCTATAACGATCAGTTTAGTATATCAGCCTCTTGCGGTCTTATATATGCATGCATGCAGTCAAACGAATGGGTTGAATAAGTATTACTTAATGGAATAATTGCATATATATCCAACCTAAAACCATAATTACATATATATCCTCTCGAAGCTCTAAAAGTATCATATATATCTAAATAATTAAATTATGTATTAATAAAATAAAAAATAAATGACAAATATCACTTAATTTTGGTTTTGACCGATATACCTTTGGTTTTCTTCTTTATGAACACAGATCAACGCTTCTATGAGAAAAATCAAACTACCATTCTAGTTATACCAATTAACAAATAATTATAGCTGACTAAAAAATAATCAAAACAAGAATTGAATCTTTCAATATAATGGTTTATGTCAGCCGGAGATGTCACCGGTGAGTGATAACGCAGGCGAACAAGAAAATACAGTTGATCTATAGGGAAAATAATATTAGATCTAGAGGAGAAGAAAGAAACAAGAAAATGCATTTGAACATAGATGACAACTGATGCCCAAATGACGTCAAACACATCCTTGAATAAAATGCATTAGTTGTTGTAATAAGTATTCAATTGTGATTTTAATATATTCAATTCAACCTAATCAAATTACAACAACGTCCTTGAAGAGGACCTGAAGTGGATAGAAGAATTGTGGTGCACAAAGTCATGTTTGTGTGAAGGGTATAATGGATAATTTATAACAAAGTGAGTTTTATTTTATACAATTTAATTATTTGGATATATATGATATTTCTAAAGTTTTGAAAGGATATATATGTAATTATGATTTTAGGTCGGATATATATGTAATTATTGAGCTTTGCAAGGATATATATGCAATTTCTCAATGGAAAAAATATTCGATTGGTAGTTTTTTAACGTTTGAATTGAAATGGAGTGGAATTGCCCGCCCGGTACTATGGAGCTTTTTTTTTCTTTTTTTTATATATATCATATAATTAAGAACTATCAGTAACGATACTAAAAAAAAAAAAAAAAAAAAAAAAAAAAAAGACCGAAAAGGTGAATGACGTCAGTAGCGTGAATAAAGTTGCTTAGATCATTGCTGAAAGAGGATTGGGACACAAACAAATCCACTTGTGGTTGCACATGTGATTGGTGCCTATATTGTATCGAGCTTTTTGTAAACGAAAATTGAATTCTTTTAAATTACAAACTGCATGTGTAACAAAAAGCTTTCAACATGTATGTTGTTGTTATGTTCAATAAGCCGTGTGGATTTTGTGTGTCAATATTAAGGTGTTTGCAATTTTCACACGTGCGTAATCACGAAACTTATATTTATAGTAAATAAAAGAGAAACTCAGTAATTAAGTTAAAAGGCTTGCAATATTGAGCGCGTTTTGTTCGCAATTTTAACACCTGTTACATTTGTTTATAAGGAAATCGCTAAATATTTATTAAATATTTGATAAATAAAGTTTTTTAGAAGAAAACGTAAATAGCTAAAAGTACATGGTAGTGATCGTAATTTCTTTTATTAAAATATATATTAAACTTCAACATTTTCTATAAAATCGCATGTATGTCAAAAGCATATCAATATTGTGATTGTTTTGTTCGTAATCCAGATACCTTTTCTGTGGTATGTTTTTTATTAAAAAAGTGCCACATATTTGTTACATATTTAGTAGATAAAGTTTGTTATATAAAAAAGTCATAAATATCAAAAAGTTCAGGATAGTTTTCGTAACATGATACATAGTTTGAGGGGCTGATGCTTAATTTTTGTCGTCCATTAAATTTCAATTGACAAACGATGTTGACAAATGATATTTTTGCTGTCAAGTCTATTTTCCCTAATTGATATATATAATTAGGATTAATTTCATATTTCATCCTACTTTAAAGATTAATTTTCTATATACTAAAAGTTTAAGCATTAAATGCATAATTTACAATGCTTTTAAAATATGTTTTAGTATATATGAAATTTCTAAATTTAAGAATAGGAAATATGAAATTTCCCCGTATAATAAGAAGTCAACGTAAAAAAAACAGTCGTTGTCGGAGAATTCTATCACGATACTAGCTAACTTAACTCACGCTTAAGTGTTACAACCTATTTGAATAAGAGCTTTGCTACACCCTCCTATTATTTCCTCCCACAAATTCTCCTACACATATAATAATATTATATATTTTTTCCACTCATTCTCTCTTTGTATCCAAACCGTTAGTTCCGACAAGTGTCAGCATCCTTTGAGTAGGCACATTTGTAAGAGGCTTTTGTATAAATGTTTAGCATTTATTTTTGAATAATCAATCCCCACGTGGAAAAAAACTATAAATAGGGACAAAGTCCAAAACCGCACAATAAAACACTAGCAACGTAACCGCGCGATGCGGCGGTTGTAATAAAATTTGTGACGATAAATATTTTTTAATTTTTATGTTTTTTGTTACAACAACTTTATAGATGGTGAGAATTTTATATTTGTTTAATTTAACCATGATAGTCCTTTAAGTTATACATGCTAGTGTTTTAAGTTGCATTGGTTTTATTTATGTTGGTGTTTAGGTACTAGGGTTATTTAATTTTATCAATAGATGATTAATATCTTGATTAAATTGTACTACATGATAAAATGATTTTATTTTTGAGTGAGGGGTGATTTAAAAAGAGTATTAATTGTACGTATTGAATAAAGGTTTGTAAATAGTGTTTTTTTACTTGTAATGCTTAAAATGTATTTATGAAAATCTTAAAAATTAATCAGGAAGGAAGTGATAATCTCCATTATAAATTGCATAGATGTTTAATCTATCCTACATATAATTGCGAAACCAATTTCTCTTCAACAGTGGCGGCGAAGAGAACCAAACAGTAATCAATTTAGCCTAAAATAGTAATGTGAAGAGAAGCAATTAAATAAATCAAACAATAATACATATACATGATTGAATGATTAAGTAAATACTTATCTTAACAATACATAGGTTCTTCAGTGGCCAAAACGGCCTAAAAAGATTGATAAAAACAACCTAAATTATGTGGTGAAAGTTCTTCAAAAGTTGCACACCCAATAATGAAAACAATGCGATTATATTTATAGTTTTCTGGTTGTGACAACTTAACGTTGAGGTTGTGACGTCGTCAGCTCACCGTCCATTAGGGTTCTTTCTTGAACCGACATAGTTGTGACAACGTCACGTTGAAATTGTAACGTCGTCGTCCTTTATTAATTTGGTCTTAACACCGTCAGTGTAAACCGTCTTCAGCCAGTGTATGGTCAACACCCCCAGGTGACGGCGTCACGTTGTAGCTATGACGCCGTCACGACCTTCTCGTGACGTCTTTGGCGTTTTCTTCGTTTTCCAACCAATCGAGCTCAAAACGCGTCCTTTTACAACATTTACGTCCCAAGTACCTAAAACTCAAATAAAAACGATTTAGGGCAATAAATGATTAAATATATACGAATTTAGAGGCAAAATGACCCTTTAAAACATAAAAAGTTACACTTCATCAACACGCCCTGAAGGTAGCCTCGTACGACTTAAATACGACCTGATACGGCCTCAAACGGCCTGGTACAGATTAAACGCGACCTTATACGGCCTCAAACGGCATGTTACGGCTTAAACGCGACTTAATACGGCTTCAAACGACCTGGTACTACTTAAACACGACCTTATACGACCTCAAACGGCCTAGTACGACTTAAACGCGACCTTATAGGCCTAGTACGGCTTAAAAGCAACCTCAAATCAGCCTTAAACAACTTAATCTCGGCCCCAAGTGCCTCACAATAGCCTCAAATGGCTCAATATCGTCCTTGAGCGGCCTTACATCAGGGTCACACGCTAACGGGCTCACATGCCAACGCACTTCGATGCCAATGGGCTCCGACGCTAACGGGATCCAATGCCAACAAGCTCATAAGCCAACGGGCTTAGACGCCAATCAGGCTCTCACGTTCAGGCTCTGACGTCACTCAGACTCAAATGTCATTTAGGCTTAGATGTCATTCAGGCTCTGACCCCTTAGGCCCGAAACCCTTAGACTCTGACCCTTTAGGCTTTGACGTCCTCGGGCTCATACGTCAGCAATCGGCTATGACCTGCTCAACAAACGTTAGTCTAGCACACCATAATCCAGACATTATATTGCACTAGACTGGGGGGACTCACCACACGTGTACATATCGACCCAGTCCTAGCTTGCGATTGCTAGACTACACAAAAGCATTAACAAAATGGAACATTTTTAGGGCATATTAAACCCTCTCGTAATCCTCTCCTACGATAGAAGATGAAGGTACCCGTACACCCAATACGTCATTTGGGAAACACACTTACAACCTAGGTTATCATTACAAGGAAACTTATGAGTCAGCCTGGATAAGCAAATCCTTATATATAGACCCCAATCGTCTTATACAAGATTGGGGGAGACTCAGTTATTACAATGTCCAACATCATCTCACTTATACATGACATAATACTAGACTAGGGGCTTGATTACATATGTATATCACATTACATAGATTTAGTCCCCATACTCATACAAGCCCATTATTCAGATAATGGCCCATAACCATGGGCAGGCCCAAAGGCCCCCATGTCCTCATCCCTTAGCCTAATTCCACCCTATATATACCATATGACATAGGGAATTAGGTAGGTTCTAATAAACTCTTTCAATAGAGCACACATAGCTTCACTTTACAGCCTTCATAGGCTCCTCCTCCACCAAACCTCTTCACCCTCTCATATGAGGTAAGGCGGGGGTGCCACATAAACCTTTCTCTTCACCTTCTCCTATGAGGTAAGATGAAGGTACCTAGTCAATGTTAGTGTTACCCTGACTACAAGAATATCATCCTTCTCACGGGGTCCTTACCGTTCAACACGGGAAACCGAGCATTCGGCCACCACCAACCGACTTATACCCGTTTCACTCATGATACGTGAACAAGTATGGAGAGTTAAAAATTTTGAAAATTGCATATAAAAAAATGTATCATCTATGTATGTATTTTAGTAAAATTTTAGTGAAATCCTAATCATTTTGCTAATAAATTCGATTGAAAAGAATTATATATGTCAAAGTAAAAAGATTTTTCAATGGTTAATTTATAAAGTATGAAAATATATAATTTTTAAATACTAGTATAATTTATATTTTGTTAAGCAATATCATATATGGATTTGCTAATCGTATATAGCACGAACTATTGTATATTACTCAATCCGTCCCAAATTAATTGTCCACAGACAAAAAATACACATTTTAATAAAACATCATTATTTCAACTTTTTTTTTCTTACTTTTTAAACAAAAGACAGTTTTACCCTTAACCAATTAATTTATAAACTTCTTTAAAACTTGTAATAATAACCTTGAGGTTAATATAGTAAACTTGATATATATTTCCTATCTATTATTGAAATTGGACAATTAATTTGGGACAACCCAAAAAATAAATGTGGACAATAAATATGGGACATATGAAGTACTTTATGTCTAAAAGTTATATAATATTGTCATGAATATTACACAACATTGGCTGAGAGACTGGCTGACTAATAAGTACCATTCATCGTCAATCATCACAACTTCGTACTAGTGTTGGCTATCGTTTTCGTAGCATCGTGATGCATGGTTCTCTGAATTTTTTTTATGAAATAGTGTGTGATAAATTTGTTCCCTAAAATTCTCTCCATGCATAAAGTTATTATCACGAAAAACATATGATCAAAAAACATCGCTCGCAATTTTTTCGATTATAGAGCGGTTGCTGTCACAACGCGTGAGTACTCTGCTAGTATTATGTACAAGGGCATGGTAAACTTTTGTAATTGTATCATGCTAGTAATATAAGAATTTCCTTTTTATAATGATATCTCCACTATGGCTTTAAAGTTTTATAAACGTCTCATATAATCCAAATATACTAAATTATGAAAAGATTCAATTTTCATACATTTTAATGTCACATATAAGTTTAGAATGAATACTTACTATGATTTACAAGTTTTCATACTTTTCATCTTTTCAGTAACCTTTTTAATTTATAAACCTCCATATTTGATATCCTCCGTCTTAAAATTACTAAGTTAGCAAAATTTTGTTGTTATAAAGAACATGACCTCTTATTACCCGACGATTTTTCATATACATGGTTAAACTCCCAAATGTGTTTTTCTTGCCGAGTAGATCTTCCTTTTTGCTAAAATTCTAGCTAACACTTTTTTTTCGAAAGTTTAAAACTATTTTCCCTCTTTTTTAAATCAACAACCCCAATAAACATACGAAAGTGCTTTTTATAGCATTAGCTCATTACTTTCTTTATACCAACGTCCCCATAATATTAAACACTTTTTTCTATCTTTTTGTGTTTTGTTTATTTACACACACTCACGTGGTTCTTTTACTTGGTTTGTAAACACATTTTAATTCAAGAGAAAGTTGCATCAGAGGTGAAAGAAGGCCGATCGAGTATACAATTACGAATGATATAATCTCTTTTAATTAAACGGCTTTGTCTTTGACAATCTCAAATGATACTGAAAACGGATTAATGGGTATTCTTAAGGCTAGGCATAGTAGTGACTCTAAGCGACTCTTATTTTCTTGACACTTCATCTTTCTCTCTCCTGCGATCTACATTCTATCTTTTAGACACAGTAAAACGACCTACACTAAAAAAAACATACCTCATAAAAATACATTTTAAATAATTAAAACACACACACAAACAAACACACGACCTAGGTCGAGGTAACGAGCCCCATCTCCAAAATAGCAACTGACGACCCTCAACGACCTTTACCCTACAGCAAGGACGACCCTCATTGACCCACAATGACCCTCGCTCGATTGACCTTATTGTGGGTAGCCTAATGATAGGCACATTAGTGACCCTAAGTGGCCCTTATTTTTCCTGCCATCTCAGCTTTATCTCTTCCACGATCTACAACTGACTTTTTAAACACAGTAAGATGACATACACAATAAAAACACGCCTCACAAAAAATACATTTTAAATAACTAAAACACACACAAACAAACACACAACCTAGAGATAACGACCTCGGTCTCCAAAATAGCAGCCAACAACCCTTATTGACCCTCAAGGACCCAAGGTCGACCGACCTTATTGCGGGTAGCCTAAGAATTTTGTAAGATGATGATGGTGGAGTGACTGGTGTTGGGGACCAATTGTGTGTGTATTTGATGTATTCCGGAGTTATATTTTCTTAGTATGCTCCACGTGTGCTTGTGAGGTCCATATCATCCGAGTCATTATTTTAAGATATTTCTTAGTAGCTTCACAGCCGCAATCCTTTTTGTAAAGCTAACTTAAGATATTTACTTTTTTGGAAAATGTTAAATGCTTTTACATTTTCTCATTTTGATATCCATGTTGCATTGTGCGAGTATCGTGCTAATAAATATTGAGCGGCGTATATATATGTTTTTCAGCATTTTTTTTATATATCTTTTTAGGTTGTAAACGCTTTGCTTTTACTGATAAAGTTTTAAATGACCTCAAGTTATAAAGTGGTGCCGTAGTGGTGAAGTTATTAATGCTCAGAAATTATAGCTTTATATAATAAATGAAAATAGAGATAGAAACAAGCTTGCCAATTTGGTTTTGTCCAAACCTATTCATACGTACATACAAAGTATACAACCCACGTTTCTTGTTATTTAACGTGTGGAAAATAAATGTCTGAAAATCACATGAATATGCATCGTAATTGCCTGCTAAAATGACAACCCAATCGTTGTTTGTCTCCAATGATGTTCACATAAGACCACGTATTGTAATGTTTGAAAGTTGTCGCAAGTCAAGCCGTATAGCCATCCGGTCAGATTGAGCAATTCTGTCGTCCCATTTTTAGTTCCCATTCCTTTCACACTGGTTTTCCTAAGACAAATTAGGTTGTGTCTAAAAATAAAATAAAGAATTCGCAGCAGCGGCGATTAGCATGTGCAAGTGGGTCAGCCGCGTAGTGCCATCATTTGTGAAAGCCTCCGATTTAATATATGTCCATTAGTATTTATACATATCTAACTTGAGTATTTATAGCCCCTTTAAATATTATGTGATGGGGCTTCCGATTTAGTATATGTCCATTAGTATTTATACATGTCTAAGTATATTATTGTTTTGAATTTTCCATAACAGTTAAGTTTTTCGTGATTTACAAAGCCTCATTCGTAGTTTCGTACCGTGCCACCTAAATCAATGGGACGGCCCTGAGAACTCGTTACAAAGTCACTAGCAGGGTACCCGCGCGTTACATCAGCGTATACCTTGTAATAAAAACTTTTGGCGAACAATATAATAATATTCGATTATATATTTTTCGTGATATAACTTTACTCATGGCGAGAATTTTAGAGAAATACTTTATCACACATTATCTCATATAAATATGGTAGAGTGCTCACGCATCACGATACAATGGCTATACGAAAATGGTACTTAGTAGTATTACGAAGTTGTGACTATTGACGATGAAAGATACTTGCTAGTCAATAAATGTTGTGTAATATTCGTCACAATATTATATAATGTGTAAACATAGAGTAATATACATTGTTCGTGCAAATGTGTGATTAGTAAATCTATATATGACATCGCTTAACAAAATATTAATTACGGTATTCAATAGCTACACATTTTTATACCTTATAAACCACCTAAAATTTTTCGTACTTTGACATGTACAATTCTTTCAATCGAATTTAAGTGTCAAGGTTCTGATGACCACGTTAGTAGCTTGTTTGGTTTGTTAGAACTTGTATTTTTAAATGACGGAATATTTTAAGACTAACATTAATTATATGTTGCACCTTTAGCTTTATTGTTTGTATTTCTTTAATTATTGTTTTGTGTTTGAATGGCTTGTACAATATGATTTATTATTTATATAACTTAATCCAAGTTTAAAAGATGTCTTAGTGACATTTAATGGAGAAAAATAAGTTCCTTCATTATATGTAGTTAAGATAAAATATGTAAATATTTTTAAAAAGTAATCAATAAATAAATAAAATATGTGTTAAATGATATCATTAGATTGATTAGATGTATCTTTAGACGGCATGCGATCAAATTAAGTCTACTAGTCTTTTTAGGTAAAAGGGTTACACTCTCGCACTTTTATAAAAGAAAATTATAATGACTATTCCTCTACAGTACATTTATCAAGGTGGCTAAAGCCACTCTTTTTTTTGCTAGGTCCACACCCAACATGCATTAGCTATTGTACTCTATGCATAAAATATGCCAACAAGAATACTAAAGGCAATCCTTATTTTGCTATGGGCCTAATGAATAGTAACAAGCATTAGCTATTTGTACTCTATGCATAAAATATGCCAACAAAAATGCTAAGGGCAATCCTTATTTTGCTATGGGCCTAATGAATAATAGTACTAACGGTCGTTAGTCAACGTCCGTTATCTACTAACGGTCGTTAACTTTTTTATTTTAAATACCTAAAAAAATGCGAAAACAGTCCCTGACGTTTAACTTGCGTTGCAAAATTGGTCCTCTAGGGCCTAACGATGTAAAAAAATTTACATAATTAGTCCTTCATATTAGATGTTCGTTACACAAATACTCCTACTAACGGCCGGTACTTAACGGTTGTTACATAACGATATTCTATCATTTTTAATTAAAAAGCTTTATATAAAACGCGACGCAGCGAAGGCTTGATAATATATTTTTTTGTAAATTCGCAACCGCTTAATTACATTATTCACGCTTAAAATACTTAGCATATATAATAAGAACACACTTAGCTCGAACGTTAAATAATACTTCTGTATGCAAACACCCCGCTGCGAAGCGCAGGCTAAAAACCTCGTACTTACTAATTATGGGGAACAACAAAATTGATATTACAAAAAATACTAGGACTAAAATTTTGGAAAAAAAAAAAAAAAAAAAAAAAAAAAAAAAAAAAAAAAAACTTGTTCCTTTGTTTCTACCAATCGTTGTTCGTAGTAGCTTCACATGAGTTTCGTAATTAATATGATACGTGCTACAATAGAAAAGCACATGGGATACAACCAAGCAATCGTTTTCAAAAGGTGCATTTGCATATATATCCCTTTAAAGATGCAAAATTGCATGTATATTTTTTGCGTGCATAAAAATCATTGTATCATGTACATCAAAAACTTATACAAAAGATATATATGCAATTATTCACCTTTTGAGGGATATATATGCAATTCCCCCTTTTCAGGGCATTTGCATATAACTATCGCAATACTACTTGGTCTTACCTTCGAGTTGAGAATGGTAATAGCCGAAACTTTCAGAATTAAACGAAATAAATGTCGAATGTAGAGAATTTAACGAACCACTTTGAAGAATTTTTTATTAAAAAAGGATGAAGAAATCTGCCAAAGAGAAAACGAAAGAGGAATGACTAATAGTTAACAGTGTAAAGTGTCAGGAAGAACTCACATCCATGACACAAATGCATTACAAAAGGGCAATATAGGTAGTTCATATAAATGTGTCCTAGTTTTAGCAATATGCCACAAAGTTGAGTCAAGTTAAAATAAGTATCATCTTCGATGTCATTGTTACAAATTTCCCTATTTTATTCATTTTTAACACTACCTTCAAGTTATATTGGAATGTCATACTAGGGTTGTAACTTAGTCAAGCCGAGCTCGAGCTTTACATGGCTTGAGCTCGACTCGAAAATCACAAGGTAGGCTCAAACTCGGCTCGATAGCTCGACGAGTTTTAATTATCCAAGCTTGAGTTTGGCTCGAGTAATGTTTGAATAAGGCTCGAGTTCGGCTCAAAAAGCCCGAATTTATACATAAATATTGTATTAGTAGCCAAACTCATCAATAGAGTCAAGAAAATACGCGATAATTTCAAAAAAAAAAAAAAAAAAAAAAAAAAAAAAAAAAAAAGGAATATTAGGGTTTGAAAAGTTCTTCTATGATGAATATTTAGTCATACCAATATTCACATTAGCCTTATAAATAGTTTTAAAACCCGTGCACGCACGGGGTTTGGGCAAATAGTATAATGGGTAATAATATCTCAATAACTTTGTTTTCAAGCTAAATATTGTGACAATCCATAAATTCATGATTTTCTAATGTTTAAGATTTTCTTTAAAAATATATTAAATTTTTAATACTTATATAGTTATAATACACGTGCACGCACGAGTTTATACATATTTTTTCATTATGTGTTATTATCGATTATGTATATATTTTTGTGACACGAAGGATTTGACCTTGTTTAACTGGCGTAGTGTTTAGGTTTATCTTATTTAAATTTAACTATTTATACCATTTTCAAGAAATTATGTGTGTTTAGTAGCATATAATGACCTTGGAAAAAAATGTATTGTTATATGTAGAATCTCGTCTATTTATTCTCATCTCACAGTAACGTGTGAGGTCGTTCCTTCACTTTAGTATTTATATTCCAGTTAATACTAGTTTAATCCAATTTTTAAACCCGTGCGCGGGTTAAACTTATAAAGATAAATAACATGAGTCGTCATTGAGTGCGAATAGTTAAAAATAATAGTTTTTCTAGATATCACTACTTAAAGAGGAATAACATGAGTCGTTTGTATATGTATAATAATATTTATAAATAAAAACAATATATTGTTGTATTTTTTTATAAAATATAAAATATAAGGGGTATTTATTAAATTGATGAAGTTATTAAAAAAATATGAAAACTGATAAATATTTATTTAAAATTTAACAACTAAAGTTTTATTAATTACTCATTCATTTTTTTCTAAAAGTTTTTTTTTTTTTTTTTTTTTTTTTTTTTTACAAAATTGTCATGTATGTTTTTTAGCGCATTTTATAAATTACACAAAAACTTAGTAGTTTGACCAAATTGAGCTCTAATTTTGACTTTTATTGGTCAATCACATTATTCAATTTTGCCATGTGTTAATCATATTGACTTTAATTTTTAAGTTATTTTGACACGTAGCAAAATCGAGTTATTTTGCCACCTGATTGGTCTATTTTTTTTCCCAATAAGATTGTTTTTACGAAACTGTTCCGAAATAATGTAATTCTTTAATTATATAAAAAGATATGTAGAGAGGAAGCTTTAGCATAAATGTTGGGGGCAGAAGTGTTATCTTATTATTTTGGAGCGGCCAAAAGATCAAATACAAAAGTTTAGCAATTAAAAAACTCAAAAACTAAATTAAGTGCCAATAATCTTGGATGGGCGTTCGTCCATGTAAATATGTATAATAAAAATATATACGTACATGAAAGATTAAAATTTGATAAAAGTGTTATGTGTTTTGAGCTAGTTTATTGGGCTCTTGCTCGAGCTCGATGAAAACTCGACTCAATCGAGTCAAGCTCGAATTACTTGATAAAAGTTTGGCTTGGCTTGCAGCTCTAGCCATAACTGTGCAAAAAAATGTGCATGTAGGTGGTAGCACCTCATAATCACGATTTAGTTTTACTCTCTGTTTTTCTCCAAAAAAAAAAGATATTAAACTAAATCTTCGGCAATAATACATCTTCAACCGTAATTGATGTTGAAGTAGATTCCTTTGTTTAAGCAAGATTTATTTTATTATGGTTATTGTCCTAAAATACACAGGTATCTTTGCCAAATAATCGTGAAAACACAATTTGGACATCTAAAAAGTAAAATTTTCACCCATCTTTTCAACAATGCAATGTTTGTGTAATTACCGCTTGAATTTCTTAAGTTATCAAGTAACTAAATAGTTGTGTAGTTCAACAAAGATCACAAAAAAATCAAAGATAAAATAGAACAACCCCGCCCATTCAATTTCAGTCATCGTTAAGTGATAAAAATACATCATCTCGACGAGAAATTTTTAATCTTTCATTAGGCAGGCAATTCGCTATACTTTCAACAAATTTATTTATTTCGTTTTTTATAGGTATTCGATATTACACGATACGAAATCACATGTGATTTATGATACAAGTTTTATAGTTCAAATCACGTGATTTCACATAATCATGCGATTTCAAAAAATCATATGTGATTTTAAAATTAAAAACCACATATGATGTACAAAACACATGTTATTCTCTTGGGCTTAAATCTCGACACTCACAAAAAAACTCGAAAAGAAAGTTCATTGAAAGTATATAAAAGTCACTCTAATGAAAGGCTATTTTATTCTCGACATGATGGTATAATTACTTTACTCACACGGTTTATAAGATAATTAAATAAATAAATAAATAAATAAAATTATGATGATGCAAGTGCGTTTTTAAATTTTTATTAGAAAATGGTTGTTAGAATTGTTTCATTTGATATTTGATTTTTTTTAATCTTTGTTGAACCAAACTGTAGTTGTGCATACTCATGAGATACGGCCCTGTTGCATAGAATATTCGAAGTTACAACTAAACTAAAAGCCTACTTGTACCATAAATATAGTCAAAGTTCAAACCTAACAGAAGTCTAGGGGCGAGGACATGTTTAAAACCGGATCGGTTACCAGAAATCCAAGATTATAATGACCGAAGACCGGACCAGTATCTAGCCAGTTCTGATCTTAGACTTGTCGGGCATAAGTCAGATTTGTCTATCAACGCCTTGAGACGTGATTTTTAATTCAATGAAGACCATACATGTCCATAGACTTAGAATTTGAAAGTGCCCATGGACACTCTTTCCTGCAACATGGTATCATCCTATTAAGGCATGGTTTATGGCCTAGGAGAATTAGTATAAAATGAAGGTCATTATCAGATAAGTCTCTTAACCACTTTCAATCACCAGCTAGCCTTCTCCTAATTCTACATATTTATGTTCGTTCTGGATCCAGTTCACACCATTTAAAGAGCTATTGCGCTTTGTGCATATATGAGTGACAACATACAATCATCCATCATTGGGAAAGTCCCTGAGTGAAACAGTCAAACTGTCTATATCGACACAAAAAGCGGAAATGGAGGCAATATTGAATTTGTTGACTTGTTTAAAACTTACAAATTACTCAAGTCAAATGACACCTTTGATCATTTCTATAATATTTCTGAATTTTATCATTATCGAAAGGCATTTTAGATCCAAACAGTTTCTAGTCTAGGACTATCTGCCAGATAACGAAAGAACCCCTCACCGGCTCAATTCCAAATGTTTATATATGTCTACAACTCTAATCAGAGCAAAAGCTGCTCATCAATTTACAGTGTAACAACATTAGCAAGAACTTACCGTAAAACTCATGTTGGTCAGCAGTTTGTTGTAAAGCACACTATGCAGAACCCTTTATCCCAAAAATAGATTAGCAAGTATTGATAACAAAAAACCGATATCTTCCGACGCCCTCTGCGAACTAGCGATATTGAATTTTAGAGAAGTATTCTGATGACTGTTTTCCGCATATCACCTTTTAGGTTTATCTTCTTCTAATAGTAAATGTACTATAGATTGAATGACACTATTTTCAGCTATGTTTGCAGTCTGTAATATAAAGAAAAACAAGAGCCTGAATCAGCAAAAAGAAGGCATAATGCGGGAGACCTGTGCAAGGTTATTAGTATACGATACATACAAAACGGAGGAAGCAAATAATAGTTAAAAAAAAGGTGATGAAATTTGGACAGATATGCAGAAAGTACGGAGGGTAAACTTGCAAATAATATAAGTTATTAAAAGAAGGAAGAAACAGATGACAACCAAAATATATCTAAAGAAAGTTAAAACTGGAACGAAACTGAAATAAAATATTTGTGAAGTGTTATCTAAAGTTCCTAATAAGACTTAAACTAAAAAAATTAAAATGATATTTTATTGAGAAAGATGAGACTTGCCCTTAACCAGAAAGAGACACATGAACAGGAAGACCCAAGACTGATGACACAAAATCTGAATTGAGAAGGTTTTTTGTTACAAAAATTAATGAATACCCCAAAAAATTTGATTTGAGCTCAAGTGCTCAACCAATATATTACACTAACACCTGACCGTAAGCGCTAATGTAGCATACCTGCGGCTTCCTAATTAGCTCCTCCAAAATTGAATGGAGTGTTAGCCTAAGTTCCTTGAAGAGGACAGCAGTTTGAGCTGGTGCAGCCATTTTCAACCAACCATCTATGATTACAAGACCGGTCTGCAAAACAAAACCACCCAATACTAGCAAGTTTAATCCATTGTAACCATTTTAAATCTTGCCGTTGCATCAATTCCAGTTCATATATTTACAAAATTTCTACATGTAAAGTATAGCCTTTTGATACATGGATTTAAACCTAATTAAACATTTCTAGGGTTTATATTTGCTAAAGTGATCTACCAAACATTTTGGTGTTTTCACTCATGAGATTTTGTAAACGAATGATATATTTCACCTTGTAAGCAAAATTGAGAAACTTGAGTGAGTATGACTTAAATGTGTAAAAAAGTATTTCAACTGTAGAAGAAGAAAGATACCTGGTGTTGAATGTTCATGGAACCACCGAACAACAAAATGGAGTAGGGAGAAGTGATGGTAGTATCTCTAAGAAATACCTTCGTTGTCTCAACCTAGAAGCATTGACATTAGATAAGAAAAAGTTAGAACATTACCCTTACAATCAAATCACCCACGGACTTCTATTCTTAAGACAGATATTGCACTAAAAAAATTATAACGGATGGGAACAAAAACAAACAATTGAAGTCATACCTTTTCAAGGAAAACAAGAAATGGGTGCTGAAAAGTTTTAGTGTTGCTATTGACAGAAGTAGGGTGAACGTGGACCACCCTTCTTCCATCAAACCATACATTAGAGTCCTCGGTTGCAGGACCTGCAGACTGTCTAAGGCTATTCAGAGCTTTCTCAGAGATGCCTTGTTCTGTGGCAGCTACATTGGGATATAAACCAGCACAAAGCAAGGCCTGCAAAGATAAATTTTGGATCCAAAATATCAGTTTCAAAGAGAATTTGAGATGCATTTTTCAACTACAGTGTCACAAAATTTGGTAGTCAGCATCTATCAGTAGAATCTCAAATATGAAAGTAATGAACAAGATAACTATCTCCCCATAAAGTAATTTATTTTCCATTTATAGGTAATCAAAGTCCTTTGAAGTCATATACGTGATGAAAAAGCTAACTAGTCAGATTTTCCCCTCCTAAAACAGCATGAGGTCAACTAAAATATGAAATATTGAGAGTTAGAGCATTAAACATGAGTGATGGTTACCTTCACAACTGAAGAGTGATTTGAATAAACATTGAACGTTTGTGAAGTATCTGAAAACCAGCTGTCAAGTTTCTCTCTCCATTTACCACCACTCTGATGAATAAAAAACACCAACCGTTAAGACTCCTTTACAAAGGAAAGATAATCATATCTCTTAGTGATACATATACACTGTTTTTTATTGTGTAAACGCAGACATACAAAAAGAGTTTCATACTATCTAATGTCACACTAAATACCAACGGTTTACAATGTTAAAGGCACAAGGCAGTTCAGACTAAAATAATCATGTTATCATTCCGCAATATCTCCTGTTATCTATCTTGCTGGTTTATACTTATTTGAAACATTTATATATAAGTAGGTTTCTGTTCTCAACCATTTATCAAGTTGAGCAGTGACATTTTCATGGTATCAAAGCTAATTGAAAGGCACAACAAATCTGGAAACCACAATTAGAAACCCTGAGTTAGAAAACCTAGTCATAAAATCCACTGCATTGCATTTGCACCTACCAACCTTGCTGCTGCTATCAAGCACTTGCCTATCACAACCAATTAATTCTTATTTCAGAGTGTAGATAGTACCTACATGTCTTCTAGTCACTAGTTAAAGTATTTCTAAAGTTTAAGGTATCTGAAGGCCTCTTTAGGAAGAAGTAATTTAAATTCTGATCAAGATCCCTACATAGCAGGTGCCTTCAGTAAGCAGGTTTTGGGAACTAATGATCTGACTAAATCGCATTAATCAACAACCATATTATATAACCTATAAAGTAAGGTTCTGCTTATTAAAGTAAGGTTCTGCTTATCAATAATATATCAGTTCCAATGATTTCATAAATGAAGTTGAAAATTTATTACAAGTGGCATGTATTATTCCACTTGTCTTCACCAGCACACTAGAATACATTTTTGTGGATGTTCCACGTGAACAAAACCTTTCTCTTGAATCAGCGGGTTACACGTAGATTACAAACAATATGCATACATATGACTATGTCAAGAGACATTTAAGCTACCTGGTAATTTTTTGGAAGGTCAATGAGACCAATGTCAGCCAGCAACGTTCCAAACTGTACCCGCATGTCCCTATCATGTTGGTGTGCAAATTAAATATGAAATTAGAACTCACACATACATTACAGTACTTTTATCTCTTTCATTATTTCCCCTATGAGTCATATGATAACTCAGCTTTCATTCGAAATGATATATTCAAAAAAATCCATGTAGGCTGTAGATTTTATGATGATATATTCAAAACTTTTAGGAATTGAAGAAAATAAAAAATAATGTATAACTATAAGCCACGAAAAACAGGGGAAATATGTGATGAAGATTTTAAATACCAGTAAGGTTCCATAGCTGTTGGAAAAGATGACAAACCTTATCATGTACATAACAGAGCTGCTTAAAAAATGTGACTTGCAGAACCGTTCTGCAGTGTGAGCTCCATTCTGCCAAGAGAAAGCTGTACTTGTTAGCAGGTAACTTCGCTTTCGGACCAGTGTACATCATTCATATAAAACCATGCATAACTAAACACCTAACTGAGACCGGAAAAGAGAACTGTAAGATAAATATTTCAGGACCCTTAAAAAAATATTGAACTAACCTCACGTAAAATTTTATCCCATTTCTTATATGCAATCATCATAATCAAATGGTCAGACTGTCGATCCCCATTATCCTGATCATTTGCACCCCCAGCCTTATCAGTTAATAGAGCCAACTTTGCTCTATCAACAGCATGCCTCTGAGATTGAAATAGTTTTAAATGTAATGGATCTCAACTTTCCTTCATATATATAAAGAGTAATTTGAAAAATAAAAAAGTACCTCATCCTTCGGGTATATAAAGGGTGATTTATAGCTTAAGAATGCTGAGATGGATAGAATAGGTGATAAGCAGCCAAATATACCACCATATAACATCATCTGCATTGAATGAAACCATCAAGAACAAATATTACTATATCCCGTATGTAAATAAACACAATCACAGACACATTCACACACATAAGATCACTTTTAAAACTTAATTATCATAAATAAGTTATTTGTAATCTCACCAGCTAATCACTCGATCCAAAAAAAGGTTCTATCAAAAGTTAGTTTTAGTATGGAAGAAAATGGCGGCATAAAAAGTTTGTTCAAAATTACATGAATGTTCAAAATTCTGAAAGGCTGATAAATCAAGAACCATGTATTGCTTATTTAGATTGTGCCAGTTATAGACCTAATGGCTATGGTTAGCAATTTGTATTTATTGTAATCTCTAACTCCTAGTTGACTCATGTGGGAGTTGTATTAAGTTCTGATTTTCCATGTATATCACAACACATGCTACTATCTTTTACCTATGACAAAACGAGATCGAACAAAAGTAAAATCCATTTCTTTTTTTAATACCTACATTTATAACCCTCTATTTTGATCCAAGTTTACCATCTTCTTTAAGTTACCATCTTCTTTAGGGTTAATTCCATATATACCCAAATTAAATCCCTAAATGTCATATTTACCCAAGTAAAAGTCAAAATGCCATATATACCTAAGTTTAATACCATATTTTTCATATCTACCCATTTTGTTACTTAACCACTTAAAACTAAATTTACATTATTAAATACCCGTTATACCCTTAACACATAAACAAAATCTTCATAGACACTATCGGTACCAAAACAAAATCACTACTCACTGAACTAAGCAAAAAACACAGGGAGTACCATGTCTAACTCCATCCACATTGCAACAAATTTCTTTGATTAACCAACCAATAAAGGAACAACGTAACTAAATAAACCAAATGCCTTGATAACAGTTTAAATACAATTAAAATAGCAGTGTATGAAGATTGGTAATCATTTACAAATTAAATGTAGGACCAGGAGTAACAAGAATTAGGATTGCACTATGTTTTGTGTATATGGAAGCTAGTCTTTAGTAACAGGTTTCTTTTTCTTCGAGATGGAGATAAACGAAAAGCACCACATTTACGCCCAACTGAGAAGGGTTAATTAGTCTAAACATATTCTATTATAATATTTAAGAATTTTAAAATGATTAAATTTGTATTGTGGATAAATATGACAAATTTTATATTTAAATTGGGTATATATGGCATTATGAGTTTTAGTTGGGTAAATATGACATTTAAGGGTTTAAATTGGGTATATATGGAATTAACCCTCTTCTTTAATAGTATTAAGAGGTGGATCAATTGTTTCCTGTATTTGTTCCAGCCAATAGTCAGATTATGGTGTTCAATGGCTTTTGGATTCTGAAGTTGGTGGGGTGGCTATAATTAATCAGATAACTGCATGATTTATTTTCTTGGAAGCATACAATTATATTAATTACAATTGAATGTAAAACCATTAACCATAGCTATAAGGGCAATTTAGCACTTTTATATTTATTTTTACTATATTCCAGAAGCACTGTTAAAAAAGTATCAAGGTAAGTACACTATACATAAGCCAGGTTTTGCCTTTGATGTTTAAGTGTTCAACTTTACTAAGACTGAATTCTTTAATGCTACAAATTTTTATAGCATATTATCAAACTATCGCTAAAAGATATAATTATCATTCTCTAAAAACAAATGTTAAGTTAATAGTAAAGATATGTACAATACTAAAATCTAAGTGTGCAGACCTTTCCAATTAATACATCAACAGGGAGTTTAGCCAAGTGATACCCAAGAGGTGTCAGTTCTTCATCACCGTCAACAGCACCAACCTGAACCATATTCCAGTCAGCGCATAACTTGGAAACTAATACTTGCAAGTAACAACATTTAATTAAGTTGCAGGACACATGATAAACGAAATAAGATCCTATGATATCATAATACCTCATATAACAATGAAACTGCTGAAGTGATGGCCTCTTCTGTTGGAGGTTCAAGGGCCTAAGAGCATAATCAACCACCAGATGTATATCAGTGAAGGAAAAAGAGCATCAGGCAGCCAATGAAATTCAAAAAGATGTAATTACTCTTCTACTACAAATCTAATTTACCTTCTGCAAAAATGGCATTATGCGACCAAGAGAAAGTAATTTGATTTGTAAGCACAACTCTACCAGTGGCATCCGCAACATCTCTGGGAGCTTCAGACAACAAAGAACACATCAAGTGGGTCTCAAATAAGTAGCCACAATACATACATGTAAAAATAATAATGATACCTGAAATGGCCGCATGAGCTTTTCAAATCTGTGACGTGTATACAAGCAAAAGCAAATTCCCGGTTTTACACGTCCAGCTCTTCCCCGTCGCTGCCTTGCATTAGCTCGAGATATCCAGTCTTCAACCATGCTCGATAGTTTCTAGTGGCATAATAAATATATTATCAAACTAGCAACATTATCATAAAGCAAACTAAATATTGTTTATATAAGTTTACTTTGCAAGATTGTTGTATAAATAAGGATCTACATTTGAGAATACGATTATAGGGAGACAAGATGCCTTTTCATAGTTATATTAATATTGCAACCAAAACCAACTAAGTTGATACATGCCTTATAAGCAGAAGGGAAATAAACGTACAAGGTGCCAACTCAGGAATTGTTAATGAATATAGGTGAGAAATGGACAAACCTTCCTTGGATTGTAACGATTCTCCTTATGCTTGCCACAGTCAATGACATAAACTACATCATCTATCGTAATACTAGTCTCTGCAATATTTGTGGCTATTATTACCTGCAACATAAAACAATTTATAGAAACATATGACTGGAAAATTATGATAGATAACGAATGACATCTAATGAAACGTAAATTCCATGATCCCCTTCATAATGAACATCTATAACTTCGATAATATCCTGTATGTGTGTCATGGGTCATATTATACCCATGCCACATATAGCCATGAAAGCACAATGAACCAATAGCAATATATGGTGTATTACCTTGCGGATACCATCAGGAGGTCTTTGGAACACTTTTTTCTGCTCAAATGAAGCAATATTTGAATGCAGTGGTAGAAGCCATTCAGATGCTTCTCCACGAAATTGGTAAGAAGCAGCTAATTTGTCAAGCAATGTGTGAATTTCAGCAACTCCCTGTTAGAAGAAACTAACTTATTCTAACCCCATAAATAAATTGCCATAAAGAAAACCGCAGAAGCATATAAAGAGCATAAGATCATGAATCAAGGGACTTACTGGTAAAAAGACCAATATTGCACCCTCAGGATAAGTTTCATCAACGTGACAAATTAAGTCCTCGAGAAGATCATAATCAATAACATCTTCATTCAGTTTTTTCTGTCAGAAAGGATATACAATTTGTAAAATCGAACTCCAGAAGTTTATAACCTTATCAAGCATTATAGAAACATTTACCAGATTTTGCTGAGTTTGCTCACTGTATGTTTGATAGTTTTCTGGGACATAATAGGGGTTTGTGTTCCCTTTGGATAAAACAGATTCATCACCCCATGCAGATATGACAAGATTTTTCTTTCCCCTGTGGTTGTCAACAGCAGCACCCTGAAGCTACCAAGTTAAAAATATGTAACTAATTAGAGCAATTAAATAGATAATAGCGAGAAGATCAACATAAAAGTTACAACATCATCCAACTACCAATATATTTACTAATAAACCATTTTCATCACTGGCCGACCCAGCCAGAAAGCTAAAAGGTGGTTCCTCGTTGGGTCAAGGTCGGGTCACACAGAAACACGACGAGTCGGGTCGGATTGAGTCAAGTCGAGCCCAGTTTAACACTATTTTACTAATCACGCAGAACGTCAATTATATATATACAATATTAGTTCAGTTTCGTGATATCTTATGATACATTTTTTTCAAATAATATGTAAGTCACTCTTTATCTAGTTTAATAACAAGAAATTTTTAAAACAAAACATATGTACTAACCCTTGCAACTCGAAAATTATTACATTAAGAAATTAAACCATTTTTAATGGAAACTTACATGAACTAAACCAAACACAAAACAAAAACAGTTCTTAATTTCTAAGAGAAATAGGGAATAATAAATGTAAAAATGATATATTCACAACAAACTACAGCAGAAGTCATACACTGAGCTCACAAAAATTTTGACCAATCCCTCAATACATGCAAGGACGGACCTTAATGGAGACCGGGGAGGGCCCCGGCCCCCACAAAATTTGCGGCACCTAATGTAAATATTATAGGTTTTAGGGGTAATTTAGTTGAGGTTACAAACAAATCTCCGATTCGGCCCTCCCAAAATAAATTCGACCCCCCCAAAAAACATGTTCAAGTTCCGTCTATGAATACATGTATAACAAGCATCTATTAACAACGTAGGTCCGCCCCTGATTTTCATCAAGATATAATACGCACATGTAATTTGTTTCAAAAAACTCAAATTATAGACCTACATAAAAGATTGGAAATGGGAGAGGAATGTGTTGATAATGGGGACAGGGGTAGCCAAAGATACTTAGGTTTTTCCATGTTTTCCAATTACACCCCTGTAACTTGAAAAGTTTACAATACAGCTCCCATAGAATATCTGTAGCATTGTACACGAAATGGGTAAAAATGAGACTATCCCAGTACAACATATTTTATAAATCACCTCCCCTTACTTTGTACATGCAATTACTCGCCACCTTGTTAGTGACATGAGGAGGGGGCTGGTACATGTATGTATGCAAAAACACATAACACATACACAAGCGTGTATGTGTGTGTGGAGTTATCATCTTAGAAGAACAGCCACGGTCATGATAAATACCTTATGTTTTGGTGCATCAGATCTCAAAGAAGCTGGGGAATCTGAAGCAAGCCGGTAATCAGTACTTTCATGAATGTCCTCGAGAAAGTGGGTTGTCACAGGATGCGTTCGGCCTTGTGCGTGAATTACGGGGCAGTCACCAAAGTAATGTGAAAACAATTGTGAATCAACTGTTGCAGACCTGAAAACACATCAATTCATTAATATGAAGATTTATCATATTCGCAAGTTCCAGAATAAATGTGAAACAAGCATCTGCAATGGTAAAAATATCATTGTTTGTCTAAACATACATAAGGATAACTTTCAGCTTTTGTGTGCGTTGCGTGGATTGCTTCTCAACAAAACTCTTCAAAATAATGAGTAGAAAATCGCCCTGTTACAAAGGGAAAGTTAGAGAAAACAGAAATAAGAACACTAGGTCTATGACCAGACTCATCTGCGAACGATGTCAACAGAAGACAAGGAGTAGCATGCCATAAAACATAATGACATAAGTTAATAACATGAATTCAAGACATACAACTATTTTGATTGCAAGTTCACATAGAACGACGCATATCAGTTTTTCCCAGTAAATACATAATATTATATCGAAATGATGATTTCATTAACATACCATATTTTTTACCACCAAACTGAAGACATCATAAACAAGGAAAGGTATTTGTAACATTGATAGCTCAAGACAAATTAGATGATGTAGCAATTTGAGCCATACTAACTTACCAACAGGGAGCGTTCATGAACTTCATCAACAATGACATGAGTTATATCAGCAAAGCTTTTGTTTCCCTGCAGTTTGAAAAAGAGTACGAAAAGATGAGCATGTGAACTCTGATAGAATACACCTCAGTGCCTCACTGACACTACTTATATTTTCAAATGGTGTTACAAATTCCCACATAATACAAAAATATACAGCTATTGAAATATTAATCACATTCCTATATACCATACGGGTTATTTCCAAATTTTCTCTCTCTACAACTTTAATGGATGATACGAAGTAACAAATGAGGGATGACACATTAATGTAAACAGAAGACAAAGGGAACAAGTGACGACCATACCAATTTTTCAAAAATGCTATAGCATAAAAGTAAAAAATAAAAAGTCATAAAAAGGTAGTTCCAATAGGTTATACATGTTTACTAGTGCAAGTAACCTAGCTACCCAAGCATAGGAAAAGAAGGGAACTGAATAAGAGTTTACAAATACGAGTAAACAAAGTCAAATAGCATGCACAACTTAGAAGTATATCCATACCACGATCATCCTTAACAGAATACCAGTCGTACAAAACAGAAGCTTTGTTCTCTCAGTTCTGCAAACAGAAAAGGTTGCGGAAAGTGTCAGTACCAAAAGGGATGGTTTAATATATTAATTAAGCTGTTGACACGGTGTGCAGAAAGTACTTATCAAACATTCAGCATTTTCTTTTCATCTCTTTATATGTGATAGATTAACAACTATACTGATTACTGCCAGGTTAATTCATCAACATGTTATAACGTTCTCAACAAAATTAAATTGATCAATTCATTTGAAAATTTCGGAACTGTATCCAACATTAAGGCAAATATATCAGTTAAGGATGCTATCTTTCACCTGTGAGCAAATATAACAATTGTTAACTAGATAGACAACTCAAAATCTAATAATTATAGTCATATTGTGAGTAAAAATAGTTCAGGATTTCATCAAAGAACATCATGTAGTGATATAGCAATCTCTTAGTCACCTTGCACTATCAAGGCGTACTTGATAACCAACCAAAGAATCTTTAGAACCTGGTGATGATTCACAGCGCTCATCAGCAACTCTTTCAGCAACAGAAATGGCCTATAAAACAAATATATCCAGTTTACTACAGATTGAGCAGTTTGTAATTGTCCTATGACAATGATAAATCTCTGTCCACATATCATGCTATGTAAATACAGAATAAGGTCAAAAAGTAACGCATAATAAACCATTGTAACTACTAATGCACCTCATATTCTTCAACATCTGAATATTTGGAATTAGAAAACAATTTTGCTTGATAAATTTCATTTGCTTTGCCAATGTTATTTCCTATGTGCATGTATAATATAACAAACTGTTACTCACCGCAATTCTTCTTGGTTGTGTACACACAATGTTACAAATCCCACCATGCCCCTCTTCAATCATGTCATCCAAGATAAATTGTGGCACCTACACAAAATAATAAATAATATTTGTCTTGTTTAGATGTGGGCATAATAATTACAAAGTTATATAGAGAGGACAAAAGCACTAAAACCAGTGCAAAGCTAAAGCGAATAGCTTTAGCCATCTAATATCATTAATTTTCACCTGAGTTGTTTTTCCACAACCTGTTTCTCCACAGACAACAAGAACGTCATTTTCTTTTAACAAATGTAAAATTTCGCCCTTTAGTTCAGCAATAGGGAGAGCAGCTCTTGATTTTAACATATCCTGGAGAAACAATAACAATATATCACCCCACAACCAAAGCCCAGAAGCTAATATACATACAACCAGAAGTACATACAATATGCTTGGGATGCAAGACTAGAATACATTAATGCATATCGAAGAAGTTTTAAAATCCCATACTTAATCCCAGCAATTGGAGTTGGAAAAGAGAAAACATGCTAACCTCGTACTTCTTCATTATCCTTTTACTCTCGTGCTGTTTTTTAAGATATGAACTCTCCGCCTGTTTATGATAGTCAATACCTGCAAAAGCAATTAACAAAAGGGGTCCACATGTTAAATGTTAATACTTTTTGGTACTGACAATAAACAATCTTCCATGCATCTGACCTCACATCTGTATGAAAATTTTGTGAATTTTCCAACCATTGTACTTGTAGTTTATTTGCATATTAACCACTGTACATGCTAAAATGGAAAGAAGAAGAAAAACAACTAAGGTGTCGGTTTTTTTCAGATGTTTTACCTCTTATCTGCAAAACCATGCTGCAAGAAGAGAGGTGGATCTAAAGTCTGAATCTATTGTTTGTTTTTGTGATGGCTCAGAAGTGAGAAGAGAGGAGAGAAAGATGAGAAGTAGAGGTTGGGTACTGTGAAGAGGAAAAAAGAGGTTGCATTTGTCTTCAAGAAAGAAGTGATTATCATCACTTATGTCTGAAAAAAAACAAACAACCTCATTTCCAGTTTCCTCTTCCTGCCGGGGAGAAAAGTGAGCAATTTAACCACCATAATCGCAGTTTTGTGCAAAAAAACACATTAACATTGCAAGCTCGCTCTAGGTGTCTAGTCAAGTCAAGTGTGTTAACTTTGGACTTCGATAATAACAATTCTTAGTCTGTAACAAAACTTTAAGCAAACTATCATTTTTCACTATAACTCTATCACTAAAACAATGTGGCCGTGTTTATACCACAAATATAGTTTCTCCTACAACAGATTTTGAAGATGACAAAACTTACTTTCTGCATTCTTATCAATGCCAGCATCTCTGGAACTTTTATCCTCTTGAGCATGAGATATATGAGAATCATTCTTTACAGAGATATCAGAGACATCCACAGAAACAATAGCATCAGATGCATCAGCATCAAGTAGAGAATCGACAAAACCTGCCCGTCTGTCTACTTCAGGTTCTTTCAAATCGCCTGATAGGTCCCCTATTATTTAAAAAAGAAAATATTGATAATCAACTCAAGTATCTTAACATTCGTCTTTATAAATGAGACTGCAATTTCCAACATTCACCTTCCAGCCATTGTAGAACAAGTGACGTGTATGGCTTTGTCATCATCATGTGAACAGGTAGGTCAGGGAAGAGCTGATACAAGGCAAAGGCAGCAACTCTGTTTTGTGCATCCTAAGAAATATATCATAAACTTGGTAAACAATTCTTCAATTTCTATAAGGTTTTGATAAACTAATTACAGTTACACAAGAAATGTTTGCCTGTGAGAGAGCACGATTGATGAACCACAATCAATTACGCAAAAATAGTAATGCTAGGCTTACTGAAATTTGTATTTTAAAACATGCTCCATCAATAACGAAAAACTTTGATTTTTTTTTAAATACTTTGAAATATACCTCAGCATTTTCAAATGTTTCTCCAGGAGTAGGTAACTGAAGAGTAGTTAATCCTCCAACTTTTCTGTTCTTACCCCTTCCACTAGCTTTACGTATCACACTGACAGTATAACTAAACCCATCTCTTGTGCCTTGTACTTTACTATACTTTGGTGCCTCCCATCCAGATCTTTGACAAAGCTGGTGAAGAATGGCCTTAGGCACCTTGAGTGGATCCCCCTATATTTAAAGACAACATCATAAAAAAGATAGAAAATAGATACAGATATAAGTAAAGACCACACATCGATGGCACAGGTCTCATCAGCAAAAGACATGCAATGGTAAAAAGATTAGAATCAACAATGAGGAAGTTATATAACACAAAAATTATTCCCATACATTCAACAAACATAGAGCATGTATTATAATTTCACACCTCTATGGAACATAATCACATACTAATATACATATATCACCATAACAACCTCATATAAAAGCAAGCATCACCTTCTTCCAGATTCCCTCTAACTTTTCCAAGTTCTTTTCACTAGTTAACTCTTTCATCTTCTCCTTCTTTTGCAACTCCAAAATATCAGGATGTAAAACCTGACCGGATGATGAATCTTCTAGAAACATATCACCCAACTCAATATCTCCTGGGTCCTCATCTGCAACAGTTCCCTCTTGGCTAGGAACACTTGATGAGATACCCTGGGTTGACACAGCTTCTGAGAATTTCTCTGTAACGATTTCAGTGTCTCCCGGGCCCATTTGTTCAACGGAAGAGTCAATGCCTATATCCTCTTCACATATAACAGCATCAAGATTTTTGGAAGGAGATTCCTCAATGACACGATGGCGACTCTCAAATTCTGCAGCTAAAGTATCAACCGATATACCTGTATGACAGATACACAGTGTATTAGCACAGTTAAAATGATAAAAATTATCAACTATGAGCTCAAGCTAACCTAGGGCTGCCATCTCTTGCTTGAGTTTACGGATTATTTGACCAGATTGTTCCTGGGCTTTCTTATCCTTTCTTTCTTTGGCATTTATAGCTTGTAAACGAGCACTGTGATATTCCTCACGAATAATCTCATAGCTTCTAGGCTCTGATGCCTAAAAAATATAATCAATATAGAGAATTAGCGTGGCTTCATAAACAAGGAATTAAGTTCTAAAACATGTTAGAATGTGTTCATCTGACTTATCTAACGCAGGAACATACAATAAAGATACCGATTTCCATGCATCATTTAGATTTCTGATAACAGATCATCCTAGGTGACCATATATACCATCAACAGTACCTTATCATCTGCATCTGCAGCATCTTCCCATGATTCATATTCATCCTACAAAATGATGCAGAGCACAAACTCATTAGTTAGCAAATTTAATTACAGTTCTGCATGTACAAAAAATATTAGGACATGCTCAAGTGACTACTACATCATAGGTGAAAAGTATTAATGTGTGCATGGTAATTTAATTGGTATTATTAGGTTTGTTTTTATTAGGTAAATAATCTGATTGAGCACCTCTTCTTGTTGCTTCATATACTGACGGATCCAATCTGCTTGAGACTGCTGGAACGTATCCAGTGTATCAACTTTTCGCTGACCCTTACTCTTGATTGACATTTCTGGCATTTCTTTTTCAGTAGCAACCGGTGAGTCGGGCAAAGGGGCCCAGTCATCTCGTGCAGTTGATATGATGCCGACAGATCCACCTGCTATGCCAAAAGCAGCAGAAAATGCATAAGAGTTGGTTTGACTAGGGATATCCAACTTCTAGAACAAGTGTAAAAAAAATTAAAAATATATATATATATATATATATATATATATATATATATATATATATATATATATATATATATTAAGGTACATGAGAAATGGCCTTTTTGCTTCACATACCGTCCTCTGGAAGAGCTGCAGTGCTACTGCGAAACTTCAGTGGCAGCTCATTTGGCGGTAAAACTAAGCATAGCCAATCTAAAGCACCCTCAAATGTAGCACTTTCCTTTTTAAACAAATAAATAACAGAACAAATTAGACCAAGTTTTGATATATTTAACAAATAGATAACAGATACGGTGGATATACGTAAAGACCACACATCGACAACCTATCATGTGTTATATGCACTTGTAAGACAAACGACAAACGCAACAGAATGAAATAGACACTCTGTAAATAATACAAAGGTGTATGCTTAGAAGGCCGGAACAATTTAGACAAGTTTTGATACATTTAACAAAATAAATACAAAAAAGTGCAGTACTGTAATAAACTCATGAAGCTAAAGCTTCCATGTTCATTTGCTTCTTTGAGCAGTGAATACAGACCATATCACGTGTTATATGCACCTGTAAGACAGACGACGGAATACAAAGGTGTTTGTTTAGAAGGCTGGAGTTAAACAAATATGGATGGCAACAAGTAGTGTGTATTAGAAAAACTCTGGCTGCTTAATGAATGTGTATTCATTCAAAGTGTTTCTATCTCACACGTTTGGAGGATGCCCACTCATAGTTGCATCAGTAGTAGTTATATGGCAAGATGCCTCCCACTTTGACAATGAAATAACCATGTGAGCAATTTAAACTATTTATGTTGCAAAACGGTACCCATTTTTTGATGTGTGACTATATGATTACACTTGGACAATGATAGAATGAGGCATCCAATTTGGAGTCAAAGAACATGACTAGACAGGGTATAGGGAAGTTCACTTGTTTACCAAATCCAAAGTGATCTAATAAAAATTATTCTTCATCCAAAAAAATACGCTAAAAAAGGAGAAGCAGGAGAATAATAGAGCATTATGGGATATGCCCGGCCTCTACAATCAATTCAATGATGAAAGTAGTCAATTAAGATCAGTTACACCTACTTCTTCGTAAAGGCAAATCTGAAACCGGTCTCTTCGCAAAACAATTTATTCCTAGTATTACTTGCTTCAAAACTCTGTCTAATTACATCATAGTTTTACAAAACCTACAGAGTCAGTTCATAGATGTCAACTAAGATCCAGTAAAACCTAGTTCAAAGATAAATTTAGATATCCATTACATCCTACACTCAACAAATTTTCTTATTCATTGTAGTAGTTGCATCACAATTCGACACACCACCATCTTATTTTCTAAAATACATCTAATATTATCTCAAAGTTTAAAATTAGTCAACCGATGTTAGTTAAACGGTTAAACCTAGTCATTGCCAAAAAGAAAATTTACACTCAGCAATCTCCTATTGCGAGTAGTACTTGCTTGGAAATTGAAGACAATTGCATCTTATTTTCTACAATCAGTTCGTATATAACATTATTTGACTGATATTAGTCAAAGCTAGTTCTTCCCAAAGGCAAAACTCAAACTCGATATCGCCTCATACTCAACAACATATAACTAGTAGCACTTGCTTGCTGCAAACTTAAATATTATTAGTTATCTAGCATTTGTTAAACACTTAAACCTAATTCTTCATAAAGGCAAAAATCAAAATAAATTTCATTGCAGTATTGCACACTCAAGGATTTCCTATTCCTGGTAAAACTTGCTGCAAAATGCAATATGATTGGTCGACTGGGATTAGTTAGATTTAGTTCTTCCTAAAGGCAAAACTAAAACTCGATATCATCTCACACTAACAAATTACCTATTCCTAGTAGCACTTGCTGCAAAACACAACATAATCACATATTATTTTCAACAAAACGTCTACAATCAACTCAGCTACACAATTAGTTGACCGAAAGACAAATTCTAATCACTTTAACCTAGTTGTTCCCAAAGGCAAATTCTAATTACGTTCATCGCATACTTCAAAATTTTCATATTCCTAATAACGATTGCTACAAATTAACTTAATTACAAAAAGTATACAATCAATTCATCAATAATGATACAGATTATCTATTCATATTTCCTAATTACAGTAACATCTTATTTTCTAAAAAACCTCAGCAATCAACTCGAAAGTAACAAAACTAGTCGATCGATCAGTTAAACCTAGTTCTCATAAAAGGCAAAACTAAAAATCAATATCATCTCACACTCAACAAATACACTATTACTAGTAGCAGTTGCTGCAAACTCCAATATAATTAGTTAACTGACATAGTTAAACACTTACCCTAGTTCTTCTTTAAGGCAAACTTGAAACCGATTTCATCACACGCTCAACAGTAACAATTGCTACAAGAATTCACTTTAGTCAGATCTTACTCTCTACAATCAATCAAACAAGAAACTTTACATAAGTCGATTGCTACCACTAGCAATTGCTGCAAACTTCAATATCATGAGTTAACTAACATGAGCTAAACCTAGGTTCTTCCTAAACGCAAACTCCATACCAATTTCATTGCACACTCAACAATAACCCTCGCTACAAAATTTAAAATAATTACATCTTACAGAACCTCCACAATCAATTATTCAATTCATAGATCATAAGAGTTGATCCATATCAGTAGCATTTGCCGCAAAGTGCAATATAATTGGTGAACTGACATTAGTTAAACCTAATTAATCCTATAGGCAAACTTGAAACCGATTTCATCATCGCACACGCACCACTAACAATCGCTACAAATTACAAACTAATCACATCTTACTCTCTACAATTAATCAAACAATAAAATTATAACCTTATTTTCAAAAACTAAATACAAATACTGTACATCTTATTTTCTACAATCAGTTCATATATAACACTATTTAACCAATATTAGTTAGAACCAAAACCGATCATATTCCTAATAATAACAGTCCCTAAAAAATTCACTTTAATTACATCTTATTTTCTACAAAACCTCTACAATGATACAATCAATCAATTCATATAGTATAAACGCCGATCCTTATCACTAGCACTTACCGCAAACTTCAATAACTAGTTAACTAACATCATTTAAACCTAGTTCTTCCTAAGCGCAAACTCGAAATCGCATACTCAACAATATCATTGCATAAATTTTACTCTCTACAATCAGTTCACATATTATACTATCACTAACACTTATGTAAAATGCAATATAACTAGTTAACTAACATCAACTAAGCCTGGTTCTTCCTAAACACAAACTCGAAACCAATTTCGTCGCGCAAGCGACACTAACATTTGCTACAAATTACAAATCAATCACATCTTATTCTCTTCAAAACCTCTACATTCTACAATCAATTCACATATGACAAAAGTCGATCGATATTCATATTAATAGCAATTGCCACAAAATGCAAAATACCTAATTAGCTAACATCAATTAAACCTAGTTTTACCTAAACGCAAACTCGAAACCGACGCACACTGAATAACATCATTATTTACCTTTTACTTACTCTCTACAATTAATTCTTAGATTATATAACTCGATCAATATCAGTAACACTCACCGCAAAATGCAATATAACTAGTTAACTAACATCAATTAAACCTAGTTCTCCCTAAACGCAAACTCGATACCGATTTCATCGCACACTCAACACTAACATTATTCACATCTTATTCTCTACAATCAAATCAACAACAAAAATAATAAACCTCTACAATAGATTCTCGATCGAGATCAGTAACACTTTCCGCAAAATGCGATATAATCAGCTACCTAACATCAATTAAACCTAGTTTACCTAATCGCAAACTCGAAACGTACTCAAGAGCAATTGCTACAAAATTAAACAGCAAAACTAGTTAAATTCTATAAAATAAGATTAAATTAGACCTTAAGATGAGATAAGGCGCGTTCGATAGAATCATCACTAAAACCTTCACACGAGAGCTTCTCATAAACAGAATGTAACTTTTTCGCCTTTTGCGCTTTCGTTAAATTCAAGTCTTCAGGTACTGTAACCGCCGCCGTTGACCGGCCGGAGGTGAGTAAGAGCCGCCGGAGACGGTTTTCGTTTTCGGCTGATATTTGGAGCTTTGGACCGGTGGATGATGATGATGATGATGATTGTGGTTTGTTTTTAGATGATTTTTGTTGTAGTTGTTGTTTCTTCTTTGGCGCCATTTTGATTAGTGTGTGTTTTTGAAGGTGTGTTAGTGTGTGAGAGAGAGAGTGATTGTTGGAGAAGGAGACGGAATTTGGGGAAGTGAGATACGCGAAGGGGTTGAGTTTACAGTCTTTATATTTATTTATTTTTCCTTTTTTTATATAAATAAAAGACTAAAATACACGGTTGGTCCCTACACTTGTAGTGGAGGATCGCGATGGGATGAAACCGGGCATATTCATCGTCGGGGTCCCTATTTCAAGGTTTTCACTCGCTACAAGTCCCTTTGACCATTTGCCGTTAGTCAAGGACATCTCTGTTAGACTATTAGTATTTGGCCCATTGTATATTAGGCCCGTTATGTTTCTTATATAATCTTGATGTACCAAACATTATTATGCATTCAATATACAATATTCATACAAACTTACATGGTATCAGAGCTAACCTTCGATTCACTGCTTCCGCAATTTTTATTTTTATTTTCGTTTAAGTATCATTGTTTCTCGACCAAGTGTGTTGTCGAGGTGTGTTTTGATTATTTGTCGACCTGTGTGTTGTCGACTTGGATTGTTTCTCAAACAGTGTTCGATTCTCTAAACCCAACCTATCTTTGTTCGATTACCTAAATCCTAAACTCGTGATCGGAAGATTCATCAAAGTATTCTGGTACTAATAATAAATTGGTCGGTTGGCATTAAAGTTGCATACTCATTAATTAATTGGTTAGTATTCTCATACTCATAATTCAATTCGTGAAGTTGCAGCCTGACATTCTTGACCAATTGTTTAAATTGACTCTTTTGTCAATTGGTGCTTTATTTCTTTTGTCAATTGGTGCTTTGTTCGATTAACTAATATCTAACCTATTATTGTTCGAAACCCTAAACTGATTCGATCCAACAATTTACTAAACTCTAACCGATTACCACAATGACTACGGATACAAACCCTCCCCCACCTGTCCTCACGTTATCGGATAAACTTATGGCTATGAATCACCTAACCACCTTTGTTCCCATCAAACTTGATGTTGATGAGATGAATTACTCCTCATGGGTGTATTATTTTTCTCACCTTTGTCATGGATATGGCATCTTGGATCATCTCGTTGATCCAGAAGCGTCATCATCTACTACACCTCCTCCACCCCCGACTAAGGATGCGGAATGGCTCAAGGTTGACTTCATCATTAGGTCTTGGATCTTCTCTACACTTGCCTCGAATCTTCAAAAACGGTTGGTGGCTCTTAATCCCAAATCTGCCAAAGAGGCGTGGGTGTGTCTTGAGGGGATTTTTCAAGACAATAAACGCCCTCGAGCTATGGCTTTGAAAGCGGAGTTACGTAATCTAAAGCTTGGGGACTTAACAATTGATGCATACTTTCAGAAAATTGAGTCCGTTGCCTTGGTTTTGAATGGTCTTGGTTCTCCTCTTAGTAACGATGATATTGTTACGTTTGCTCTTGAAGGCTTACCTAACACGTATGATGTGATTTCAACCATTATTGCTAGTCGGGAACCCTTTCCCGATCTCAAGACGGTTCGTTCTTTGTTGACCACGCAAGAGATGCGCATGAAGTCTAAAGTTTAAGACTCGCTTGTAGATGCTACATCCGCTTCTCCTATGGTCTTGTTGGCAAATAACACTCCTAAGCGTTCGTCTAATCCGTTGGAAAAAGTTAACAAACCTTGCTTTTTGTTTACTAAAGGTCATTGTCGTTTTGGTGAGGCATGTCGGTATCTTCACAATGGCGTTCATGGTAAGTCTACATTACTTCCTCGCAATTCCAGTTCTGTGGATATGGATACCTTGCAAAAATTATTGGCTAAATTGGGTTTTACTAATTCACAAAATACTACTTCTGCCATGGCTCCTGTTGCGTATCATGCCACGACTCACATGCCTCCACAGGCCCCATATACACCGGCCCAGTTTATGCATTCACAGCCGGCCTACATGTCACCTTGGGGGTCCAACACATTTGGCCTGTCATCCTATGGATTATCTCCTTCAGCGGTTCCGCAACAGGGGGCTCATTTTTTGCCACCGGGGTTCACTCTTACACCAGGTCACCTCAACGGGTCACAAAAACATGGGGTTCAATTTGGGGCTTCGCCTGGTCCGGTTCAGCAGCAGCCTGGGGTTCAATTTGCGTCAGCAGGTCAACAACATCAACAGCCAGTTCAGCAGCAGCTTGGGGTTCAATTCGAGGGGTCTTTCCCTGGTTTAAACGGCTCGGTTCAGCTAGGGCAATTTGTGCCAGGGGTTCCACAACAGATGTCGGTTCAACAGCAAGGGGTTTTTCATCCAAGTCAACTTTTGGCATCCGGTTCACAAGGTTCGGGTCAAGCTACCGTTTTGCCACATGCTTTTGCTACTAACACTCTTCAGGAACCGTCTGCTGGAAATTGGAATATGGATACAGGTGCGAGCTCTCATCTTAATGATTATGTACATTGTCTTAGTGATATTCTTAATGAGTGCATTTATCCGTCTGTCGCGGTTGGTGATGGGCGTTTCATTCCCGTTACCAACTCCGGTCATAGTATCTTGTCTACACCTTTTCGTCCTCTTCATTTAAATAATGTTTTAATTACCCCTCATATCGTTAAAAATCTTATTTCTGTGCGTCAATTTGTTCGTGATAATTATTGCACTGTTGAATTTGATCCTTTTGGTTTTTCTGTGAAGGACTTCATAACTCGACGGGTACTCCTCCGTTGTGATAGCACGGGTGATCTTTACCCTGTTACGAAGCCTTCTCCAATTCCTCAAGCTTATCTTACCAGTCAGTATACGTGGCATCAACGACTTGGACATCCAGGAAGTGAAGTGTTACGGCGTCTTGTGTCTAGTGATTCTATTTCTTGTAATAAAGAGAAGCTTCCCGTTCTTTGCCATGCTTGTCAGCTTGGTAAACATGTGAAACTTCCGTTTTTTAGTTCATCTAGTTCTGTTACTTCTTGTTTTGACATTGTTCACTCGGATTTGTGGACCTCCCCAATTCCGAGTCTTTCTGGTTTCAAGTATTATGTTTTGTTTCTTGATCATTATTCTCAGTATGTGTGGGTTTATCCATTAATGAATAAATCTGATGTTTTGTCTAAATTTCAGTTGTTTCGTACTTATGTTCGTACTCAGTTTAAGTGTGAAATTAAATCGTTTCAGTGTGATCATGGTGGTGAGTTTGATAATACTGCCTTTCATAAATTATTTTTAACCCATGGCATTCAGTTTAGATTTTCTTGCCCTCGCACCTCTCAACAAAATGGAAAATCTGAACGCATGATTCGTACCATCAATAACCTTATTCGTACTTTATTGTTTCAAGCACATTTACCACCCAACTATTGGACTGAAGCTCTTAATATGGCTGTTTATTTATTGAATATCCTACCTTCCCGTGCCATTAACAATGACATACCCTTTACCCGCCTTTTTGGTGCTACACCTGATTATAGTGTCCTTCGTGTTTTTGGATGCCTTTGTTACCCACATATTGATACCAACCATAAATTAGGACCTCGCGCTACACCTGCCATATTTTTGGGTCATGATGCCAATCATTTTGGCTATCGTTGTCTTGATCTAAATACCAACAAAATTATTATCTCTCGTCATGTTACCTTTGATGAAACGGTTTTTCCGTTTCAAACCCATCCGTCCAAACCCACCCCATCCTATGATTTTTTGGAGGATTCTTCCAATCTCATTTCCACCATTATCAACACCACCCCAATTGGTCCTATTTTAAACCCGATTCCTATACCACCAGTTGACATACCTACACCTCATGCACCAGTCAACATACCTACCTCCCCTGCCCCACCTACACCAATGCCAACTATCTCTTCATCACCTGTCCCTGACCCACCAACGCCACCACCTGTTGTATATATTCATCCCATGGTCACACGTTCTCGTGTCGGGACTACTCGTCCTAATCCTAAGTATGCTGCTCATGTGTCCACTGTTTCTCCGTCACCTAGGTCGTATAAGGATGCTCTTGATGATCCAAATTGGCGAAATGCTATGTTTGATGAATATAATGCGCTTATTAAGAATAAAACTTGGACTTGTGTACCTCGCCCTGCGGGTGTCAATGTTGTTAGGTGTATGTGGTTATTTCGCCATAAGTATTTGGCTGATGGCACTCTTAGTCGGTATAAGGCACGTCTTGTTGCCAATGGTAGCACACAGGTGGAGGGAGTAGATGTTGATGAGACTTTTAGTCCGGTTGTTAAGCCGGGCACCATTCGGACTGTTCTTAGTTTAACTATTTCTCGACATTGGCCTGTTCATCAGCTTGATGTCAAGAATGCGTTTTTGCACGGTGATTTGGCTGAAACTGTTTATATGCATCAGCCACCTGGTTTTCGGGATCCTGAGCATCCGGATTATGTTTGTTTATTACAGCGTTCTCTTTATGGTCTTAAGCAGGCGCCTCGGGCATGGTTTCAGCGGTTTGCTGCTTATATTCTTACTGTTGGGTTTACTTCGAGTCGGTGTGATTCTTCTTTATTTATTTACCGACAGGGTGATGATACTGCTTTTCTGCTACTATATGTGGATGATATTGTGCTTACTGCTTCCTCTGATAGTTTATTACAGCGGATTATTGCTTCTTTGCACAAGGAGTTCTCTATGACCGATTTGGGTGCTCTTAATTATTTTTTGGGTGTGTCAGTTACGCGTGACTCTTCTGGGATGTTTTTGTCACAGCATAAGTATGCTATGGAGATTTTGGAGCGTGCACATATGGTTGGTTGTAACCCTTCTCGGACTCCTGTTGACGCTGAGTCTAAGTTGGGTGCTGATGGTGATCCGGTTTCTGATCCTACGTTATATCGGAGTCTTGCAGGTTCTCTTCAGTATCTCACTTTCACTAGACCCGATATTACTTATGCTGTGCAGCAGGTTTGTTTATATATGCATGATCCTCGCGAGCCTCATTTCACTGCTCTCAAGCGGATATTACGATATGTTCAGGGGACTTTGTCTTATGGTTTACAGTTATTTTCTTCTACTACTGAGTCCTTGGTTGCTTATTCGGATGCTGATTGGGCTGGTTGCCCTACCACTCGTCGGTCTACATCAGGTTATTGTGTTTTTCTTGGCAACAACTTACTTTCATGGTCCTCTAAACGTCAGCCGACGATTTCTCGTTCCAGTGCTGAGGCTGAGTATCGGGGTGTTGCCAATACTGTTTCCGAGACATGTTGGCTTCGGAATTTACTACGTGAGCTTCATACACCATTGTCATCTGCTACTATTGTTTATTGTGATAATGTGAGTGCAGTGTACTTGTCTTCTAACCCTGTTCAGCATCAGCGCACCAAGCATATTGAGATCGATATTCATTTTGTTCGTGATTTGGTTGCTACTGGTCAAGTTCGAGTTCTGCATGTTCCTTCTCGGTTTCAGTATGCTGATATTTTTACCAAGGGGTTACCATTTGCATTGTTTACTGAGTTTCGTGACAGCTTGAGTGTTCGGTCTCCTCCCGCTCAAACTGCGGGGGAGTGTTAGACTATTAGTATTTGGCCCATTGTATATTAGGCCCGTTATGTTTCTTATATAATCTTGATGTACCAAACATTATTATGCATTCAATATACAATATTCATACAAACTTACACAACCTTCTCAATGCATGACAAGTTCATAGCTAACAAAAGGTTCGTTCTATATATATTACTACTAGATAAGTATATCACGTACGAGTATAACAAACGTTTTAAAGATACTATGTCAAAATTCAACTATGTAAAGGTTTAACCAATTAC